>JANCMC010048705.1:604939-689506 GCA_024363005.1 Charaxes varanes | reverse complement strand
ATTTAAAATGAATTATTATATGACAATTTGGTGTACTATAATTGTTATAATAATCTTCTAAAGATAAATCAAAACATAGATTTCAAATATTTTTATGCTAGAAGTGTAGTATATGTATAGATTTATACATAAACAAAGGGTATTCTGTCTCTCTCAAACATATGTAGGTTTTGAAATAGTTTAGTTTGAATTTGATATCCTATTTTTAATGTGAATTTTATGTAAATTCTGTTATCGCTTTAGCTCTGTAATTTTAAAAAGCGATTGCAATATCTCTTTCAATTGTGTACAAAATGCAGGAATTTAACAAACTGAAAATTTTATTTATATTTAATATTTAAGCATGCGTTTATATTATAACTAACTGTAACTGTTAAAATGCCTAAAGATTGATCTATGTTTAACTATTTTAATTAGTACCATAAATTTTAATTATATTAATATTGGTACTTGGTACTAACCTTGACATAGGGAAATATAAGTTTCTCCTTAATTTTCTCCCAAATAATGCGTGTCATCTCATCCCCATCCATCTCCACAACTGGTTTGGCCGCAACCACTCTCTTTGCTGTGCCATCTGTAGACAACAACAGTATTGCGAATCAATAATAATAAATTATTTTTAAATATTACCAGGGGAAAAGGTATAGGTGGTAACTACCGACGCCCATGGATATCTGCAACACCAGAAGGTTCGCAGATGCGTTGCCGGCCTTTAAAGAGGGGTTTAGGCCACTGGGAACTTTCACAAAACGCGTTAACAACACCACCATCACTTGACGTGACAGCATTGCCGCCACTTCACGCCGATCTCATGTGAGAAAGAGGTACTGGTAATCGAACCAAAAGGACTGCAAGTGTGGTACTACCTCTGATGGCGTAAAAGGATATAAAGGTAGATGGAAAGGAAAAAACCGGGCAAGTACGAGTCAGACTCGCGCACTGAGGGTTCCGTACTGTCACATAATAGTTATACAAGGTTATTTTACGATAACATTTGTACTTCTCATTGTCTTCGTAATTTTTTTTTATGATGTTACTAGAAATTTATGGATTTTGTATTTTTTCCTTTAACTAGGCCCGTATGCCCTTTATTATGCTATAAGATATTGTTATTTGCCAAATTTCATGATTCCAAGGCAACGGAAAGTACCACACAGGTTTTGAGTCCATTTTTATCCATTTTACTGATATAAGAAATGCGACATATACAGCCATATCTTTTGATTACGTATATTTAGAGGGTTGATGTTCTCGCACAGTTTCAAGGGTGCGCAACCCTCAGTATTTGGTATTAATTTAAATTTTATATCTTTAAACATTCCTGAGAAAAAAGGCCTTGACGGATAAACAGACAGATAGAAAAAAGACACTGATGCAACAATGAATTTTCAGTTTTTGGATTTTTTGCTTTATTTATACTACAAGTTATAATATTTTCTTGCTAAATTTCATGATTCTAGGTCAACGAGAAGTACAGTGCAGTGAAGTGTTTATAGAAGGAATTAGGAAAAAAGATTTAATTCACTGCTAGTCAGCGACCTAAGTTCTAATGTCCCTATTAAGACGATGTTCAATCTGTAGAATTATAGGCTAAAAAATTTATATATTAATATCACTTATATGGTATACCTAATACCTAAACCGTAGAAATCTATAGTATTTAGCGCACTAGGCAAATATTCTAACTATCGAGTATAGAACTATTGACAACATCAAGATTTTTTATCGCTGTTCGCTGTCATATATACAATTTATAAAGCACAACGATAACTCGTACCATTTCGTCATACTGCCATCTATGATACTTAACAGAAAACTTAAAAATTTTAATTACGAACCGAAACGAAGATTTATTAAATTATAAAATTCTCGTAAAACAGTGTTTGTTTTCAAACCCCTCCGAAACGTCTTGACTAGTAGCTAAGTGGGCCTGAGATTAGGGTAAAGATTTATATAGGTTTTATTAGCGGACCCGGACGCGTATAAAAACAAAACAGCGCCATCTTTGGGTCGCTTACCACACCGCCCGCCGGTCACTGTGCCTGCACATTTTAAGTCGTAACTTCGAAGATATTAGTTTTAATGATATACTGTAAAAGACAATTTTGATCGACATAAAATATGCAACGTATCTAGCGTATTTCAATGGAGAAGGATCAATACGATATTCTTTGCAAATGTATAGAAAATGTGACTTTAAAAGCCATATCTTTTCATTGCGAATACTTAGAGGATAGATTTTTTCACGGTCTTAAGAGACCGTAAACCTCAATATTTACTACAAATTTTAACTTTATAACTCAACGTTTTTCTTAGAAAAAGGGTATTAACGTACAAACAGACAGATTAACAAACAAACATTGATGCAACATTAAATTTATACTTTTCGGATTTTTTCCTATATTTTTACAAATGCGTTATAAGCAAAGAAATGATGAAATATTCTAAATAGAAAATTATCAAATTTTGAGCTCAAGATACATATTTCTTTTGGAGTTTATATGTTAATAGTTTCACTCAAACAAAATAAAAAAGGTAAATCTTATAAAAGTGGAACGTACTCTATCAGGAGATCTCGAAAATCGCGGGAACTAAAATGATAAAACTTGTGGAGGTAGTTTGTACATAGTAAACACATTCTCTAAGAAAGGATTTTTCCATAGGGCTAGATAGAGGGACGGTCACAAAAAAAGCTTAAAACTAATATAAAAGAAAATTTATATAATTATGCATTTGTGTGTGTGTTTATGTGTTGGTGTGTATGTTTTAATTAGAGGTAGCGCCACGCTTGTAGCCGAATTGGGCCAGCGCGTCCGGGTATCAGTACCTCTTTCGTACATAAGAGCGGTATGAGGTGGCGGCAATACTGTCATGTCAAGTGATGGTATTGTTGTCACGTTTCGTTCGGTTTATGAAACTCGCGGCGGCTTAAACTCATCATTGAAGGCCGACAAAGCATCTGCTTGCCTCCTGGATGTGCACATATCTATGGGCGTTAGTAGGCACTTAGCTGCCTGCTCGTTTGCCCCTTGTAAGATAAAAAATAAAGTTTTAGTGCGTGGGTGTGTTTGCATGTTTGAATTTGTGTTTATACATATTTGGTGTGCTGATGTTGGTACTCACATACAATAAAATGAATCACCAGGTAGTATGCCTATTTTTACATAACAGAAAATTAAAAGTGTAACAAGTAAGTTTTTTAAGAAAACTGCGTATTCATGAGATCAATTATATATCAACGTCTGAAGCTTTTAATAGCTTTCACACAGCTTACTGATTCGAACCGGTTACCTATTAAAAATGATTGATGGCCTTTCTTCTTCCATCTGGTTTCAGGTATTAGAGAATTAGAAACTAGCCTTAGTAATGTTTAAGATATCTTTGCTTGTTATTTTTAGGGTTCCGTACGCAAAAGGAAGAAAAATGTCTTTTTCTCAGAAATGCGTTGACTTATGTAGCTGAAATTAATACCAAATACTCAGGCCTGCGCTCCCTTAAAGCTGTCAAAAATTCAACTTATTAACTGTCAAAGAGTTAACTTTTATAATGCATTTCCCATACTAGTACATTCAATAAAAAATGGCCAAAACCGTGTCAAGACACGCTTATATAGAAAGAATCCGTATTTGATACGCGATAAACGTCGTTGAATAACTTCAAAAGTTGTTGTCAGATTTCGGTTAAAATAATTTTCTTAATGGGTTTTGCTGTGTTCTATTAACATGGTAAATTTGAAGACTCTACATATAATGGTTTTAAAATCCTAGGGGGTGGGCGACCACTGTGCATAGCACTTTGAAGTGCAATTACTCGAAATTGGTTCTTAAAATAAAAAAAAAACTGTGTATGAATAAATATATACAGGACTATACGACACATGAACGTCTGTTCCTAAGGTAACTAATGCCTAACTTAATGCCTGTGTTATAGGTAATAGCCGCCTGTTATACGCAAATATTTTTTTAGAAATATATAAATACATACATATGGATAATACACCCAGACTCGAGGTGGGAATCGAACCCACGTTTTATATATACCATGCAACTCTGTCTTTAAATAATGTGTATATCGTTGATGGCCTTATTAAATAAATAAATAAATATCGATGACGGCGACCCAAGAAATCATCTATTAGATGTTTGACGTGCCCTAATGCGGCTCGCTAACATGAATTTATTCAAAATCCTCTCCCACAAGTATGGCAGTAGAGTTAACCTGAAGAGTTACATATGTATATGTATATTTGTAGGATGGCTTAGGTCTCTCTTTTCGTAATTGGCGTTTTATGTCTGGGGTTTTGAGGCGATTGTCCTCATATATTTTGGTCTTGTTAAAGATGGTAGTGCGCCAAGTCGACCTCTGAATAGCAAGCTCCTCCCAACGTTCTGGATTGATTGTATTCTATTCTATTGTAGATAGAATGACAATAAAATAACTATAGACGGGGAAACTCAGTCACAATTCTGGCAGATGATGAATATGCATAGGAATTTGTTGACTGAAGGATTGTTTGTTATCGCCTTGTGAAGACATAATGCTGTAATGAATATGCATGCACAGCCACGATTTATACGCTCAATGTCGACATGTCAACATGACTATATAGGCTTTGTGTCGCTGTATTAATATTAATTTGTTCAAAAATTTGATTGGAAAAAGGAGTAGCGACTGTGCATTGATATTAGATAGAATTATATCTTCTTCTTCTTCTTTGGGCGCTTCTCCGAATAGCGAAGGTTGGCAGCGAAGGAGGCGAAACAATTCGGCAGCACTCGCTATACCCGTACACTACGGATGCTTCATAACCAGAACTTCTTCCTGACTGGCACATTGGCGCAGTGGGCTGTGACCCTACCTCACGCTCCGGGGATAATGGGTTCCATTCCCGCCTCGAGTCTGGGTGTATTATCTATATGCATATATTTATAAATTTCTAAAAATAATATTCGTGTATAACAGACAATTCGTCTATAACACAGGCATTAAGTAGTGTAAGTTGTATATATATATTTATTGATTTCTGCAACCAACGCCCCTTCCTCCAGCAACTTTTCCCATATGTAATATATATTTATATACGCAGAGAAAAATGTCGAAGAGTGGTTATTGCTCTCTTAGTCAAGTAAATAACGTACTCGTAAATTATTATTTACTTATTTAGGGGTTATTTTTCCAACAGTAGGTCAAAGGCTTCCGTACCCTCTATCCATATGGGTCTGTCTAAGTTTATGCGTTGCCAATCTCTATTATAACGATCCATGTCATTCCTCCATTTCGTTCTTGGTATGCCGCGAGGTCGTTAACAATCTGGGTTCAATAAAATGGAGATTTTAACTCAAATAGAATCCGACATGCGGCAGATTGACACGTAAATAGACAACGTTAAAATATAATTTTTGACCTTGTCGGAAGCTATATGACTAAAAATACCTTTTTTTTATCTATTACAAGGAGTCAACGAGCAGACGGTTTATCACCTATGTCACAACTGACAGCCATGGACATATGTCAAAGATCTAAGTATCAAATATAGGTTTAGGCCACCTGGAACTCTCACAAAAAGAACGGCATACATTCTATTATCCTATAATATTGTCCCTGTTCCCGTTTCCTTTGCCTTTCCCGTTCCATAATAGTTCACTATTTTTTTAAATTCAGTATAGTTCAGTTAGATCTACTACTTTTATACATGTGACAAAACCTAGACAGCTCAACGTACGTCACCGACTAATCCCATTGGGCTATCGTCGCTACTACTTCTAATGCCGGAGCCAGACATAGCTCAAACTGTTAGTATATTTTTGGCCTTGAAGGCTACAATGTTCTACAAAACTTTGCTACACAAAGTCACCGCCACACTACATGATCATTCAAATGAAGCTACGTCTGGCGCCGGCATAACACAAGCTCTACTCTTTGTTAATTTACACTCAAAGAAAACTGTGACATTGGGCATACTTAAAGTAACATTTTTTATTTGAAAAAGGAATGTAATTAAAAAAATGTCTAATGACACAGGAGCCGCTATAACTTAAAGACACTTCTTTCGGTGGATAGAGGAATAACTTTTAAATGGTCGATCATCGCGAGTCATCATTCGTCCGCGTAAAATTATACTTGCGAGAGGCCTTGGACCGACGGGCTGACCGACCGAAAAATCCGTTCTTAGCTATTGACTATAAAGTACTTCCTTGCCACATTTCATCTTTGTATATAATTTAACAGTTGACTAAATATTCTTCTTCTTCCTAACTTTATCCCGGTCAAGTACCAGGGTCAGTTTAGATTGTAGAGGATGTGGCTGTAGGGCGAGTTAAGATAACTGATTGCCATCTGACGTCATCCTCGGAACGCCCACGATCTCTACAACCTTACAGCTAATATCACAGATTGACATTAATCGGGTTCCTCTGTATTACGTGCCGTCCGAAACACGGAGGATAACGTATATCAAACATAAAGAAGTGCTCTAATAGGTCACCCATCTATCACCAGGTCAAAGCAAGAGCAATTTAACGTGGCGATCGACTCAAATGCCGCCCACTGATTAGGCCAACACCTCTATTTGTTGGCTAGCTATTATGACAAAAAATATATTGTCTATGAATTCAGTAACCTTGAGTACAACGGTATTATCTAAAATGAATCCGCAACAAACGGTCTCTAATCTTAGATGCTTTCATCTCTTTCAAGCTCTGAACAGTGGAGTCATTATATAATGCAATAACTGCTTTATTGTTTATTCTTTTTTACCCAAGATTTGTTGGTTGATTTCGGTTATTTAAGAGCTATTTCTCTCTACCTCTGTTACAGTTGCTTTCTTTAATATAAAAGGGGTATCGCTTAGCCGTTTTTTTTTTCTATGTTAACGTATAATTGTGAGGATTTACTTGGTCAGGAGAAACATTGTGGTATAAAAGTTCGGCCCAAGTTCTAAAATATTTCGGCTACAACTAGAAGGGGAGCCGAATATTCGGATACGACATCGTAATCGGATGAAAATAATACTCTGATCGTATTGTTAAGTACAATACTTGACAGCTTTCAACCGATTTCAAAAAAGGAGAGGTTCTCAATTCGTCGGACATCATATCATTGACCATTTCATCTGTTAGGTTTGAAGATCTTTAATTTCCATTAAAGACTAACAAGTCACTTAGATGGAAACAAATTAATACATATGGTTTTATATAAACATCGATCATACATCAGTAATATATATATATTTTTTTATTTAAGAGCAGTCTAGTCTAATATACATACACATCTTGAGACTTCCCGGTGGCCTAAACTCGTCATTAAAGGCTGGCAACGCATCTGCTAGCCTTCTGGTCGTGCAGATGTCCTTGGGTGTCAGTAGGCACTGAGGTGCTTGACGCCTGCTCGTTTGCCCCATGTAACATAACAAAAAAATCACTAGGATGAAAACGCGGGCTAAAGCTCAATATAACTAAAGTTCAATATAAATTTCGTCGCTTTCTAAATAACGTGAAAATGAATCCTCCTATCTTTTGTGTCGACATCGAAAGAGATTACAATTAATCAGTTCATCAGACCGTGAAGAGGTTTTTGGTGACCGTTTCTCATTATTCCTTATCTTATTATTCCATCTTGTTTTACTATAACCTAGCCTTTGTCCGCGACATATCATACACTATATTAAAAAATATTTGAATTTTTTTTATGTTTAAAGGGGCAAAAGGGCAGGTGATTCAGCTAAGTGAACACCAACCAACCAACGGCCATGGATATCTGCACTACCAGAAGTCTCGCACATGCGTTGCCGGCCTTTTAATAGGGGTTTAAGCCACCGGAAACTCTCACAAACGTAACGAAACGCGACAACAATACCATCACTTGACGTGACCACATTTCCACCACTACACGCCAGTCGTATGTGGGAAAGTGTTACTGGTTCCCGGATGTTACGGCCCAATAGGCAAGTTTACTATTTTTTAGAAAATAGTTATGAGTCAGTCAACTAAACCTAATATATTATTATTTCAGCGAAAAACAAGCTTTCACCTCGTGAACTTTGCGTTTTTAGAAATCCACATAAATTTTGGCGCCACAACGTTCTGACTATCATGGCGTCTTGTATGACGTAACGACGTGCTAAACAAACAGCTGTACTTGAGTGTGATTGGAGCGTAAGCTAGCAACGACAATTTGTTTGACACGCAGTGACGTCACGCGCTCAGATTGCTGTTTGGAGTCATGTGACTTATTTCTTTAATTTTCTTAAGTTATATTTTCAAAATATGAAACAATCTTACATATTTTAGTAATTCCACTTGATTTCTGTAATATTTAAACTTCTGTCAATTATCCGTAACAAAAATTTGTTAGGATTTCTTTTAGTGCAAACTACCTCGGTTGCAGACCAAAAGAACTGCAAGCGTTGCGTTATCTCTAATTCTTTTATTATACATAATAAGTCTCCTCTCATTTTAAGAGTACCTTAAGGATTTTATTTTACTGTGCCTTTAGTAACTGTATTAACTATATAATTAAAAAAAAATCTGTTATGGCCCAGTTTTGGACAAAGAGTTTCCTCAATTTTCTCCGTTTATCTCCGTATTGAGTCAGCACTATCCAATCCTTCCAAATCTATTATTATGCAGTTATTACTGAAAAACACAAGTAGACAAAACAACTAAACGTATTAGTTGTCATCAAGTATTCTTGTTTCTTCACGTAATTCCATTTCATTAATAGATCATAGGATCTATTTTTATAGGATAAATCTTATGTAATGTTATGTTATGCCGGAGCCAGACATAGCTTCGTTTGAATGATCATGTAGTGTGGCCGGGGACTTTGTGTAGTTGCGCAAAGTTTTGTAATACTTTGTAGTCTACAAGGACAAAAGTGTACAAAAAAAAATTGAGAAAAAATATAATTTCAACTTCCATAATTTATTATTCAAGAAATTACTAATAAAATTATTACATCACCAATTCGATTATAAGCTTTATGCGAGATATTTATTTATTTGTATAGATAACACGTTATCCGATAGTTATGTTGGATTACATTATCTCATAATTATCTTAAGTAATACTTAATAACTGAATTATATATATTTTTCTAAACAAATAAACCTACCTGCATTATGCCGTATATAGTCTTTGCGTGATGATATACAGCCTATAAACTTCCTCGATAAATGGGCTACCTAAAACTGAAATAATTTTTCAAATCGGACCAGTAGTTCCTGTTATTATCGCGTTCAAGCAAATAAACTAACTCTTCAGCTTTATATACATATATAAAGGTGAAGAGTTTGTTTATTTGTTTGAAGAGTTGAAATCCTTATTTATACTAATATTAGCATAAATAAAGATTTAAACTCTTAGCGAATATAATTTTTTACTTTTTAATATGACCGTCGTGGTGCCTAGTGGATATTAAAATACTAAATAATGATATCTGGTTGCGATCGAACCCTCGTATATGGGCAAACGTGTGTAGCGTTTTTCCTTCAAGACAACAAAAGTCATATTATGTATTGAAACTTCAATACATTACAATAAAGCTATACAAATAAATAAATTTAAGTATTTGTTTGTAACATTGAAACAAAATCATTTTACTAAATGCAAAAGAAAGTTTGTTACGGGTAATCTCCGCGACGGTTAGGAAAAATTTGACGGAAGTTTCATTGGCAGCTAGGAGATAAAAAAATAACAGTGAACAATGCAGACATATTTCGAGTGACAGCTAGTGTAATAATAATATGTGAATGCGGGACCGTTAGCTACATATTCGATCGCCTCGAAGGATGACTATTAACCCGGGTCAAGGGTGATTGTTCGGGGCTATCCGCCGCACAAATCTTCTATGGGCATTATGCGAGATAAGAAGTTTAGGGAATGGCACGATTGTGGATTTTAGGTCATCAAGGTCATGAGGGTGAAATTTTAACTTCTGGCAAGATGTCCTGTGGTGGAATTCAACTGCCGGTATTAGACCGAACAATTACACACACTCCCCGTGATAAATGCGGTAAAGTATGCAGAGCGAACCTACATCTCTTCGCAAAGAGCCAACCGTGACGGTCATAAATTATTTTGAAATAGAAAAAACTGCCTTCAAAAATACTACGGTATTAAAAGGTATAAAATAATTTGTACTCACATGCGTGGTCCTTAACACAGACAGACGTTTTTGAAGTCGGCCCTTCGGTCAAAATTAGATTTCTTATCGGGCGTTATATACTGCACGCCACAAACTTGGGGGTTCATAGACCCCCCACGTCGTTGTATTAAATAAACGAGAGAAACTTTTAAATCGAATACGTCTTAATATTTGTAACTTCCCATTGGCAGAAAGTGCATAAACTACATCCTGCGCAACACGCTGGGCAAGATGCTGGGCGAGAAGGCGCAGGCGTCGGCGTGCCGCGAGATCATACAGATCGTCGCCAAGCAGATGAACAGCATCGACTTCAACCCCGAAAACGCCAAGGACTGTAACCAGGTAACTTATATACGCGACTAGCTGTTTCCCAGCGATCCAAAGCTTATTGAATTATCTATATGGACCATTGTTGTGAGAAGTTCAGAGAAATGAATTGCCTTTGAAAAAGAGTGTTCTGAAATGCGTATTGTTCTATAACGAAGGACTTAACAGAGAGTATATTAAAGAGATGGCTGAATTCCTTTTAAGGATGATAGTTCTAGGGATCGTTTAAAGTATGGCTTATATTCTTTTGACCCTTCTAGTTAAGCTTCTAGTTAATATAAGGGGGAAATGGTAATTGCCTTCAAAAAATAATGTTTTCAACTAGCGTATTGTTCTATAATAAAGGAATTAACATGAAAAAATTCTGTATTAAGGAGGAGAGAACATTTGTAGGATACATTAAAGTAAACCTTATATTCTTTTGACCCATCCAACTAAGCTTTGTTTATATAAGGGGCAAATGGGCAGGCCCTTGTTTAGAGTTACTGCCGATGCCCTTTGATAACAGCTCCGCTATTTGAGTCATATATGCATTAACGTTAAAAAAAATGCATAGAAGTTTTTAACCGATTTTCGAGAGATTGACAATTCGACTGTATGTTTTTTGTATGTACATATGTTCGCGATTACTACCTTCCTAGCAGACCCGGACATGCGTTGATGTGGCTGAGTGATTAAGGAAGGATTTAAAAGACACAATTAAAAAAAAGACCATTAATCAGAATAAAAATTAACCTATCTCTCAAGTTGGAGCAAATCACGCAAATACCTGCTTTCATGAGTACCGGTTGACTCGGCAAGGAGTTCACTGGCAGTATATGTATATAGTGAAAGTGGATTTTGAAATTACCACCCTCTATTACGTTTCATAATCAATTTTACACATCACTAACAAGTCGTATGTAAGTACCAATTTTAGTTTCTGCTTTTTAGTGACATACCGAAGTAACATACCAAATTTTTCAAGGAGCTTTCGTTTTGTAAATAAGTTTTTAACAAAAAGAAAAAACAACTTCCTATTATCAAAACTGGACTCAATTGAAATGTCACTACACGGGAAGCACCCTTCCCAGTTTACCTAGCTTTCAAATAAAAAAGAATCATCGAAATCAGCTCACCCAGTCCAAACATGAAATAAATTAAGAACCTCTTCCTTTCCCTTTGAAGTCGGTTGTAAAAAAGTAATTTAGTGCGCAAAATACGTGTTTAGTTGAGCACAAAAGTGATTCAAATCACATCTATATCCAGAATTGAGCATTGAAACTAGACGATAAATCCTAGACCTCATTAATCATCCGGTGGGCTGGAAAATTGTGCAGCTGCTAACAGATAATAACGTCTTTAGAAACCAATCAAACATGATTGGTTCGCTGCTTGGTTTAGCATCTATTAGGAAATATTGATCCTCGAACAAATACGAACTTAATGAGCTATTGAAGCAGTAGCACATTTTTATTAATTTACTAACGAACCCGGCTGAAGATGTCCTGCCCTAACGTTGAGCTACTTACTATATACTTCTATTATCCTATACCATCTCAGTTCCCGTTCCCGTTCCCGTTCCCGTTCCCGTTCCCGTTCCCGTTCCCGTTCCCGTCCCCGTCCCCGTCCCCCTCCCCGTCCCCCATCCCGTATTAATTAGAAAAACCAATCGCCTCCAATCGTTTTTCATTTCATTTTAAACGTACCTCGGCCGGGCGTATGAGACAGTTGTGCGAGTTGAGGTCGCGGTGTATGACGTTCATGCGGTGCAGGTAGCCCACGCCCGCGGACACGTCGCGCGCCAGCCGGCTGCGCACGCTCCAGCTCAGGGGGCGGTTCGAGTCCTGTGGAAGATAAATATAGACTTCCAAGATGCGTTGCCGGGCTTCGAGAAGATTCCGGTTCAATTATACTCCTACAATGCTGTAATCCCCCCTAACACACGGTAGATATATTCCCTGGTATAGCAAAACGTATTGTAGGAGTATTCTCGTACAACGCGCTTTGTATGACCCGAATGTACACAATACAATATTATACATGTTATAATATTATTGAATACCATTGATGCGTTAGAAAATTATTGTACTATAGAGGAGATTATCGTAATTGATTTGCCAAAGAGCCATTGGACGCAACAAAACGAGTCAGCAAAATTGAAGTGCGTTGCGGCTCCCACCAATGGCCGTGAACAACCAGGTGGACATTTGCGGGACAGGGGTTTGGGATAGTTCAGGATAGACGTACGTGGTCTAATAGGGAGGAGACCTTTGCCCAAAAGTGGGACATTGCTGGCAAATTTAAAAAAATGGCCAAAAACGGGTCAAGACACGCGTGTTTAGAATGGTTCCATGTCTGATAAGAGATAAAGGATTTTGTTAAATAACTTCAATTTGATTTGGAAATTCTAGGAGGGGGGGCGGGGGCCGAACGGGTTGAGAATGTACAAAGCGAATCTATAAGGGTTCCTTGCAGGACTACGGATCAAGAAAAAGGGGACCCACTTGCAGTAAGGCGTGCAGCGTGCCTCCGGCCACGTACTCGGTGACCAGATGCAGCCTGCGATCGCGGTACAGCACACCCACGAAGCGCAGCACGTTTCGGTGCCGCAGCGACCGAAGCACTGCTACTTCCTTAAGGAAGTTACGCTGCGCCTCCTCGTCCACGCGGTACAGCTGCTTCAGCACCATCACCTCGTTGGTGTCGCGGTGCGTCACCTTGTACACCTGACCGAAGAAACCCGTGCCCAGGAGTTCACCCTGCGAAGAAATATAATTTATAGACTAATGGTTTTCGACGTAATAACGCATTCTAAATCGATTAATACCGGTTGCACGCACAAAAGTGTCACGTTCCACTCGAGCCGAAAGTGCAAGCATCCTAAGCGATCGGCGTTATCACGTAAAATTATCGAGGTAAACCGAGTTTACAGACAACCAATGCTTTTTTATTAAAGTCAAATCAAAAGATACTTTATTCATGTAGACTTTTAAAAGTCTTTTGAGTCGTCAAATATTTTAAAAGCTTTCACTGATTCGGAAAAGTCGAGCCACGAGAAGATTCAGCAAGAAACTCGTTAGCCACTCTTTTTAAAAAACAGTTCTTATAAAAGTTTGTAAGAACTATTATTTGAGTGAGTTGAGTTTAATATATTTCCAGGTTTACTATTCAAGATACAAAACTGGAGCGACTCAACTTCAAGCACTTTCATAAAGTCTTCGACTGTACAATACGCTTTACTAACAAGTGTGTTTTTATAAACATGTATAAATTTCTCAATGGACAGAATATTATCTAAATTCGAAATGGGTTGTCACGATTACGCTTTGACATCATCCAATACATGTGTGTGTAAATGGTGTAAATCGTATGGCATTGGTGTGCGTGTCGTTCTATTTTAATGAAATTGCATTCGCACACCCTCCTCTATATGAAATACAATTGTGCCAAATTTCATACCCCTCCGTCCGCGCAATTTTCGTAAAATGGCACTTAAAGTTTTCGCTTCAGGTAATAATATATAAGCTTATATGGTAATGTAAGACGTGTATGTTTTTTCCGATAGATGGACATAAAGATAGATTCAAGACGGGGCTGGCATAATCGTAGATATATTTAAGACCTTTAAATAAATCAGATATAAGAAATCTATACCTACACTAATACAGTCGTATAGGTTTTCATATTATCTGTTGCGTTTGAATAAAAATTTGTCTAGAGCATAATCACTATTCCTTTATATTATAACGAGTTCTTTTTATTATCCGGAGCCAGACATACTTTAAAGTGTTTGTACATTTTTGACCTTGAAGTCTACAAAGTTCTATAAAACTTTATGAAGTTACACAAAATCCCCGGTCAGACTACATGATCATTGAAATGATCATTCAAACGAAGCTATGTCTGGCATTACCGACATTACAAGAATTTTTATTAAAAAAATTAATAGGTGACGTGCGTAAAGGGGACCCGACAAAGAGAAAATAAGATTAACACCCGTTGATTGTTGACGACCCTTCTTTTTGACATTAATAGGTACGCCCTTTTAAATAGTCCGAGTACAAAAAAAAACGAGGTCACGTATTATACCTATCCATTATACAATCGAGCTTTACAACACAAAACGACGGGGATTTAAAATGATTCACCTCGGCCAAAACGAGAGCTGCACGGGAGCGTTTTAAAATTCCTACTTCAGTTTTTTCGCTCGGCAAAGTCGTTGTTGAATTCGTTTCAATTTAAATTATACGAACAAATGGTTTGGACTGTAAATAAAACCTATGTTAGTGAGAGTGTCATTTGTTAGTGGGATACGATTGTAGAAGATGCAGGTTCGAATTTAGCTGTGTTATGTGTTTTAACAAGATATATATTTTAACTTGCTTTTGGTTATGTAAATGCGAATAGTTATTCACATAAACAAAGCTATACCAAATACTCTTAATTTTTTGAGACCCTTCAATCTTTCAAAAAAGGTTTGTTTCTTTTACCAAGGGCTTTTAGACGGTATCTCTATTATCTAAACCAAGTACTCAACTTTGAGAGTGTAAGTGGAAAATTGTCTACTTGACAGTATATAAATACTAGCTGTACATGGCGACATCAACCGTGTAGGCCACGCTTGTCACTTAGGAGTATGAAAAAAAAGTAGCCGATTCTCAGACTTACTGAATATGCAAATAAAATTTCGTAAAAATCGGTCAAGACATTTCGGTGTATGGTCACTACCATTGTGACACACAAATTTTATATATACGATTAGGTATGTAGGTATAAATAGACATAGTCAGGGGTTCATCAAAAAATGAGGAATACCTTATTTATATTATCGAGAACAAGGTATTGTTCCCAAAGTATGGAAAAATAACGCGAGCAAATCCAAACTTTGGCCTACTATAAGATTAGGTATGTATAAATACAGGTTGTCAGGTCATTACAGCATTGCCACCACTTCACGCCGATCTTATGTAAGAATGATGTACTGGTACCCGAACTCGCCGGCCCAATTCGGTTACAAGCATGGCGCTACCTCTAATTAGACAGGAGTAAGGGAAAGGGATGGAGTAAAAGGATATAAAGGTGTATGGGGAGAAGAGAAAGG
This sequence comes from Charaxes varanes, assembly GCA_024363005.1. Taxonomy (NCBI): domain Eukaryota; kingdom Metazoa; phylum Arthropoda; class Insecta; order Lepidoptera; family Nymphalidae; genus Charaxes; species Charaxes varanes. The sequence continues at coordinate 673,950 of JANCMC010048705.1, read as the reverse complement.
ATGAAGACGATATAGCTGGAGTGACAATAGCAGCTAGGTCACTCCGGGGTCGCGTACCCGTAGTGGATCTCACCATTTATCGGACAGATAAAGGGAGATCCACCCCCTGGGAGTGAATGACTTGACTACTTAACTATATAGCCAACTTAGCACTACAACTTTCCATCCTTGGGCGAAGACTTAGACATAGGCCCAAAACAAAGTGAAAAGCTGTAGTGCTAAAAGACATGAGCATATGCCGGCAATCAGAAACTGTTTTTCAAGATAGAGCGAAGTGGAGTGAAAGAAGTAAGAAGGCTGACCCCACCACTATATATGTCTTTATATTTACTTATATATTATTTACATATAAATGGATATATTTCTTAAAATTATCCATATCATTACACATATCCAGTTTTATAAAATTGATATTCTTCGTTCATTCATCTACACTTTATATAAACCACAACATCTACACACATTCATGTACTAAATCAAACATATTTATTTTGAGGTAGTAGAAGGTAGGCCGCGCCTTCTATTGATCATTTTCATTTGGTATTAATAAAAAAAGATCCCACCACCATATGAAATATGTAGCAAAGAAGAGAGACAGAATGATGTTAGAGTAAATAATATCGGTCGTTCTTAGACATAATTATCGTAATATTTTTACAAAACGTCAAAAACAAAAACTAGACGCGATAAATAAAGTTATAATTAACATTCTAAAATCATTAAAGACAATTGTTAAAGACAAACAAGCCTTTGTTCTTTAAAATTTATATAATAGTATATAAACAATTACCAACCTCATTATAATTATAATTGCATACATATAACTACTTCTTCAATGCTGTCGAACCAAGAATATAAATTTCTGCTGCTAATCTTTTATATACTTAATAAACTTTTTCATATTTTTTTTTATATGTGCACCTTTAACCTTAAGTATGTTTATAAAGATTTTTGAGGTTAAAGTTGAACATATAAATTTAAAAAAAAACATAAGAGACCTTTTTTGTTGAGCGTTGAATTCTCTCTACGAATATGACAAGGAAACAGAAATTAGCGGTGAGCGACTTATAAAAAATAATATTAAGATCTCAGGTTTTTACAAGCGCATCATTGCACTTTTCCGAAAATTTTATAAGCTCGTTAATAATAGTTGATTTTTTTGAACCAGGCTTATATGTGCAAAAGCTAAATGTCCTCTAACACGAAATCTCAAGAACCGACGCAAGACGCAACAAGACGCGACGTATAGTCGACCAAAAAAGTGCTTTACATTTTAAATGACAGGTCCTGGTTAAAGAAAATTTTGCTAAGGGTTATTGTATGAAAACGTAATGAATCTTCTTCTTCCTAGCGTTTTCCCCGTTAAATACCAGAGTCCGCTTAAATTGTAGAGGATATGACTGGGGTGAGTTAAGATGACCGACTGCCGTCTATCGTCATCTTCAGAAACCGTCACCCATCTATCACCCGTTCGCAGCCAGAGCAACTTAACTTAGCGATCGACTCAAATGCCGATCACTGATTAGGCTACGACCTCCTCAAAAAAAAGTAGATGTATTATACATACAAAGCTTTCCCTTAAATAACTCTGTCTATTCCTGAAAACTCCATTAAAAACCATTTCGTACTTCAAAAGATCTAAGACTTTTGTACTACGAGTATGTACGAGTATGTTGTATGGAGGATAATTCTATAACATTTCCTACGATAAAAGAACAAAGAAACTAGCAGAGCGCTAGTTTAATAACAAGTGGTAACTCAAAAGAACATAATCTGTTTCTTTTAATGTCATTATGACCTCGAGAAAGCTGTTCAGTCTCTTTTCTTATTTCTAAGTGAGAATGAAAGGCAACGCGGCCTTGGTGTAAATCACGAGCAGAACGCGTTAAATTTATTAAAGTAGACATAATATAAATTTCATAAGATCACTTTATTGTATGAGATCGCCAACTTGACTTAAATTTAGTTACAATCACAAAAGAAATTGTGGTGAGAATTGAATTTTATACAAAATTCTGTTCCGCAGCGGACTGCCAGGATTTGATTAAACTGGATTCAGAAATGGTTTCAGAAAAAAATGTGAAATTAATAAAAAATTATAGCATTTTATATTTTATTGTCTGACAATTTATAATGATTTTTTTCATAATTTTTAGGGTTCCAGACCTGCAAAAGTAAAAAAGGAACTCGTATAGGATCACTTCGTTGTACGTCTGTCCGTCTGTCTGTCTATCAAGATCTCAGATCAAGATTCTCAGCGACGCGTTAAGCTATAAAGTTGAAATTTATACCAAATACCGAAGTCTGCGGTCCCATAAGACTGTAAAAAAATCAGAGGGTACATCCTTCCATTAATTTTACTTAGAGGGTTCTAAGTAAAATTAATGGAAGGATATGGTCATTTATGTAGCATTTTCCATACTAGTAAATTCGAAAAGGGAATCTAAACCTATAGGGCACTTCCCGTTAACCAAACAATTTGGCAAAAATGTCTTGAAGTAATTGTATAGGAAAAATTCCGACAACCGTAAGTTTGTATTTACATTACAAAAAAAATAAGTAAATCTTAGAATATCTTGATAAAGTATTACGTGACGGAACGTGAACATTTATGCATGAGCACTCGCACTTACCCGGTTTACTTACAGTTTTTACAAAACTTTATTTACTTATTATACTTACACACAGCACACATACACGCACAGACAAATTTTAAAATATTTTTAATAACTAATATTTAAGAAACCTCTTCAGGTCTATAATTACACCACTACGGTTGTTGTTTTATAAATTTACCAGTGAGTTCAGGGGTCGTTAGTGGAACTTGGCGTTTCATTAAAGAGAAGGATTGTTTTATCTCCTTCTAATTTGAGATAGAAGCCGGGTAACTTTTTGTCGCCGCGGAATTGTTTTCCCTTATTCTTTAACTTCTTTCAAATGATTAATCATAATGTTGTTTTTGTTGGACAGTTACATCCGTCTGTTTTGTAAGTTTGTGTCGGCGACCAACCCGACCGCCAGGCAAGGAATGAGCCGACGGCGGGCCCAGCGCGTCGACCGACACCCGTATGCTATGCAAATGAGCGTTACGCCGAGCGCGGAATCTGCACCCGCTTACATGGCGCGCAAATAAAATAAATATTTTTATAATCAAGAACGCACAAATTAAAACAAACACACATATACACATACCTTACACACACACATAACACATATTAATATTAGCACACCGGCACACACACAAGCCTATTGTAAGCGGCCTAGTAAATAATTTAATTCTAAATGTTATGCTTCTTCTTCTTTCTTATGTAAGTTTTAAACTAGTGTAATTCTTATTTGGTCTCAGTTGTAAGAATTTTTTGTATATTGAATGGAATCTTAGTAAAACTGTTTTTAATTGAATTACTTTAAATAAAATATAAAAAAAAATTGTGTGAAGCAATCGTTATATATTTTGTTCCCTATAAAATCGTAGAATAGTAAGTAATCAAAGAGGTCTATAAATTATCGTAATGTACTGTAAGTTATTATTTTTTTATATTTTACCGAACCTCGACAAATCCGCATGGTCGATCTATTCAACCTGAGCTTTTAAAGCTTTTAAACCTAATTTTAAGGGAAACGGGAAGGCATACTGAACATATATATTTAGGACTGTATGAAACACAGAAGTCTGTTTGACACAGAAGTCCGGTAGACAATTGTCTACCCTAGAAACAAGAAAATCTGTGTTATACGTAACAGCCGATCACTAATTTTTTTTGTGTATATAAATAAACAAATTAAAATAATACCCCCAGCCTCGAGGCGGGAATTGAATCCACAAACCCCGAGCGAAAGGCAGGATCACTGCCAAACGCGCCAACGGGTCAGTAAAAAGAAAATACTCGTGTTAGTTTTTTTTTTAATTCGCAGGGATGAATGTAAGCCGAGCCCATTACAACCGCTATGGTAATTCATCGGGATGGGGCGGTAATGATAAGATAAGGTATTGTTGCGGCCGGAGATACGCCTCGTTCGTCTGCACCCGCTCAAACGCCATCGCACGAAACTGCGGAACCGCAACGCTTGTTTTTTTTTTTATTAAAACAAAAGATTCGCGTGCAAGGCCCTAACGGGACAAATGAATTATGTTCATTGTAGGTATATGCCTAATTTAATTCTATCTCTTTTCTTGGTTATATATCCCACATGACGGTGGGGTAAGGCTTCCTAATTTTCTTCCTCCACTTCGCGCTGACTTTAACGTCAGTTTTTTGATATGCCATTTAACACTACATCTTTCCATCTTGTTCTGGACCTGCCTCTAGGTCTTCGAACAGGAATGGAAAGTTGTAGTGATAAGTTGCCTATATTGTCAGGTGGCCCTCTTCTGACATGGCCATACCACCGCAGTCTACTCTCCTGGATTTTCTCGGCGATGTCGCGTATTTCTTATGTAATTGTTGATTCTAAAACTCGGTGCTGCGCCATTTCGCAGCATTCTGCGTTCATGAGAAATCTTTTTGCAAGCTGAAGGTCCACCCGAACATACGTGGTCACTATCGCCCGTATTTCCGAACGGATACGGACTTAGGGACCTTCAAGAAAAGAGCATACTCATTTCTCAAAGGCCTGGAACGCATCTGCGAGCCCTCTGGTGTTGCAGTTGTCCATGGGCGTCGGTAGTCACTTAGGTGAACCGCCTGCTCGTTTGCGACTCGGTAACACACTTTTCACGCTTATTCCCTACCCATTCATACTTGCTCTAAACAAATAAATATCATATTCCGCTAAAGCAAGAATAAACGTTATTTTTCGTTTGCAACTCAAATAAATAAAGACTATTTATTTGTCGTTAATGTTTTAACGGTACTTATTTATGTGTAGATCCTAGTAAATCTATAGCGCTGTGTCTATAACTCGAACCTTATTAAGACGAAATCAGTAAGTGGGAAAAAATGACATTATTTTGTACTAAAATTTAAAACACACACACTACCTCGAATTATTTACACTTTGTAACTTGAACAGAATAACATTTCTCTACGTAGGAATCGTAGAAATTTTGAAAATCTCTGTAATTTGAAGTTAGTAAAACATAATGACCTCATTCTTGGAAGTCCCTAAAACTCGAACCAATATGATCGAAAAAGAATAGCCGGCGCGTTTATCCTATTATTTGTACCTAATATTAAAATTGATCATGGTTTGCAAATTTTTACAGCAAAAAAGATAACAGGTTTTTAAATGTGTAATTAACAAATTGATTCCAATAAATATATACCTAAATACTTCATATCTCGAAATTCTTGTTAAGTGCACAACTCAATTAAGTCGAAGATTTTTTGTATTTCCCTTGACATTCGAGATACGGAGATTTTCTTGTATTACTACAGTAGTACAGTATATTTCAAAATGTATCTATTTACACGATATCTTATTTTAATCACAGTGTAGGCTAACTAAGAGAACTCTCTCAGGGAATCAAGTTATCTTTTATGCACAATCTTCTTACTTGTCTATTACATTATATATAAATGAAATTAAATTGTCTATCCGTGATTTTATCTAAGCGACTTTTTATATGAAATCATAGTGTTTTAATACAAAGCCATTTATGTTCGACTCTCCTGTCCTATCCTCTTTGAAAAGTACACTTATCAAAATTTTGCCACGCATGGAATACCTACTTATTTTACCGAAAATACTAAGAGCACCTTGATATTTGCAACGCCATCAAAAGGAAACACGTCCGAAAAATTAAAACCGATTGGTTTATCAAGAAAAAAAACCTTCTAATTCAAACTGTAACGGCTGAAAATCAAAACTTAATAAACATTGCAATATGTTAGAATATCGTGACAAGTCCGCGGATAGGTATTACGTAGGAAAAATTAACGGAAACTTTAGTGACTCGGAGTGCAAAGAACTTCTAACAAAGAAGGAATGGCGGTTCGAGAAACATTAATAACAATTTGTTAATAATTTGTTCGGTGGAATTATAATTCTCGTCCGGACGTGAGGGAGCCGTCAGCCGTGTCAGGCGGCGACAGCGACGACTTGCGCTCGGCTCGTAAAAACTTTCCTAATTATGTACATTTTGTAGCCGCGAGTAAGAAGCCTGGCCACTCACTCTGTTGTATGTCTTATTTATATGTAAATATATAAATAGCGGACCCGACGGACGTTGGGTCCGGCGTCGTCACGGCGTCAAGTGTCGGCAAAGCGGTCACGTCAAGTGATGGTATTATTGTCGCATTTCGTTCGGTTTGTGAGACTTCCCGGTGGCCTAAACTCGTCATTTGAGGCCGGCGACGAATCTGCTAGACTCTGCATAGGCATTAACTTATAACTAAAAAAAGTAATTTGTGTATGTATACAAATTTAGAAAGGTTATTAGAATTAGGACAATAGAAATAATATATAATTATTGTAATACTATGACAAGCAGTATTCGAGATTATTATTATTTATATGCCAAGGCGCAAGCCGGCGGGAAGGTCACCTTAGTGAGTACTGACGCCCATAGATATAAGCACCACCAGGAGTCTCGCAGATGCGTTGCCGGGCTTTAAAGGCTTGTTTAGACCACCGGGAATTTTCACAAACCGAACGAAACGCGACAACAATACCATCAATTGACGTGACAGCATTGCCGCCACTTCACGCGGATCTTATATGAGAACAAGGGTAAAGGATCCTTTAATTTGATTCGGGAATTTTCGGGTCATCGTCACTATAATGCCGGAGCCAGACATAGCTCAAAGTGTTAGTACATTTTTCTCCTTGATGTCTACAAAGTATTACAAAACTTTGCGCAGCTACACAAAGTCCCCGGCCACAGTACATGATCATTGAAATGATCATTCAAATGAAGCTATCTATGCCTGGCTTCGGCATAAATGTGGGCAGCATTTCACAGCTGTTCACAGGTAATAAATAAGTCCGTGTACATGGATAGATTACATTACTAAATATGCTTATAATATTATAATGAAAATATTTAATAACACCAACATTTCGGTAATTTTCCGGAAAACATGAATTTTCGGCCCTACACTTTGGAGCCTTACTGAATCGAAAATGAAAACGTAAGACACTGGCGGCCCGCACCGGCTTCGCACGGGTCTTTACATTATGGACGTTTTCGTATGTATCCCTAACTTTTTTGAAAATATGCTATCGCCCACGTTCATAAGGGATAATGTAAGATACTAACGGTGAAAGAATATTTCAAATCGGTCGAGTAGTTTCAGAGAATATTCAATGCAAACAAACAATCAAATCTATGCTCTGTATAGTTAGTTTAGATACCAAAAGTATTAGAAACTCTCTTGGTACTGTCGAAGTACAGAAGGACCATATTAAAACAACTTTAATTCTAAATATACAGATATTTATCACTGCACTAACATGATTACATATTATATGGTTCTTGAATGACCAACAGTAAATTTAACACATATATTCTCAAAATAATTTTATAAACATACATCAAAAATCCAAGAAACGTTATAAAGCGCAAGGTTTAGAACCATGACAACTAACCTAACACGATCATTTAGAACCGTTCGAAGTTGATGAGTCGACTGTAGGATGAAAATGAAATGTTCTTGCTAAGGGCTCTGAATAGACGGCTAGCACGAACGTTCTCGATGGTTTTACTTACTTTTAAGTTCGAAACCGAAAGTCAAATGAAACATAAGTGCTAAACTTAGTTACTAAATATTGCTAGCACGAATGAAATCAGCACTCACACGAACCGAATCCTCGACGTTACGGCCGTTAAGTAGTGCTAAATGGAGGGATGAACCTTCATATGACGTTTAGTTTCGAACGTAAAAGTAAGTAAAACTATCGAGAATGTACGTGCTAGGCCTTCTGATCTTGTATTGTAATTAGTTTATTGTAGTAAAGAGTGTGGGTTCGTTCGATCACAACTATACTTAGCAGTGATGGTTATAGAAATCATGGGGGTTCCGAGGACGATGTCAGATGGCAATCGGTCATCTTAACTCGCCCCACACAGTCATATCCTCTGCAATCTGAGAGGACCCTGGTACTTAACCGGGGTAACGTTAGGAAGAAGATCGAAAAAAATATAATATAAGATCAGGAATTATAGAGTTTATACAGTAATTGTTCCTTTCATTCCATTTTTAGAAGTTGAAATATTTGTTTCTCATAGACAATTTCTCATAGACATATCAATGAAGGTCACGTTTACTTTCATAGCTCTGGGAGATTAACACATCACTATATAATCCCTCTAAATATTAATTGACCCGCTTATTAATGGTTAATACCGACTGAGACTTAAAGAGGATTTGTACAACGTGCATGCAATAAATTATATATTTTAATTAGCGTATATTGTACCACAGCCTTTTTCTCTTACACCAGGAATCCACGCAAAGCACGCATTTCCCGCAAAGGCGTCCAAATCACGTCTTCCTCGGCCTAACTGGTCGTCGGTGGCCATTGGTAGGAGTCCTTAATTTCATAATATTGACCCACCTTTGCGGAATAAATCTTGCTAAATGCCCATCCCCATTCCCATTTGAACTATGCTGACTTATTCCACACATTCTTTGCTCCAGCCATGGAACGCAGGGTGGTGTTGCGAACCCGGTTACTTACCTATACCTTTATAATGTTGCGTTCCATGTTCTTTGGCAAACCTTGTGTCTCGACTTCCGCTATAGATTTTCTCAATATTGACGAGGAAAAAGTTAAAGACATTTTGACGACTATATCTATTTTAGTCATTATATATTTAGAAAAATGTGTATATTTAGGAGTAAACATATGTCAAAAAAACGGAAGTGCTTTGGTTTTTCTGATAAGAAGTATATATACACTCCGACGTCTGTGCGTAAGGTAGACAACTTAATTTCTGTGTTATAGGAAACATACGCGTGTTATACACAAATATTTATTTTTGTAGAAATATATAATATATACATAACATAGATAACACACATCCAGACTCGAGGCAGGAATCAAACCCACAAATCCTGGAACGGAAGGCAGGATCACTGCCAATTGCGCCAACAGGCCAGTTATTATAATTTGTTGTTGCTTCGCAAATATTTATTGAATTTTGCAATATCTTGATCGTTTGAGGTGCAGTTGGCGATTCATTGATACCTTGCCGGCCTTATATCGAAGGTAGACATAGCATAGTGTTGGTACATTTATGTCTTTGAAGTCTACAAAGTTCTACAGAACTTTGTGCAGTTACACAAAGTCCTCGGCTACACTACATGATCATTGTAATGATCATTCCAAAGAAACTATGTCTATTCTCCAATTGAAAAAAATGTTTATTCTCCAATCTCGAAGATCGAAAACAGAACAATATAATAAAATGGTATTACTACAACAAAACAAGTCAAAAGTGGGTCAAAAGTATAATCCACCTGAAAATTATTATCTTTTATCTTTGCGATCCAATAAAATGGTATACAATGGACCACTGTAAACGTTTTATAGACAATAAGACCTCCATTTTGTGATTGGCGGTTTATGGTACGAAGATTGAGGTTTTATTTATTTATAAACTTGTTATGGCTGTCGATCCTGGTCGGAAAAGTGAGGTATGAAAAAAATTAGGGAAGCAGCGAATACACCTATTAATACTTCCATATTATATTTATAGCTGTGCCCGCGACTTTGTCCGCGTAAAGTTAAATAAATAAATTTTAATACTAGTAAAATAATTTAAAAAAAATCCATTTCAGCGTGATGATAGTCTTTCTTGAAAAATGGGCTATCTAATACTAAAATAAATTTTCAAATCGAACCAGTAGTTCCTGAGATTAGTGCGTTCAAGCAAACAAATAAACAAACAAACTCTTCAACTTCATATATTAGTATAGATGATAAAGTAATTCCATCTGTTACTTTTTCACACCTAAACCTGATGAATAATTTTAGGAGTAGATTAGATCTTGAGGATGAACATAGGCTTCTTTTTGATGGTAAGATAATATTTGAACGGGTGAAACAACGGGATGAAAGTTTGTATTGAAACCTGTGATTTTTGAAGCTAGAAATGTGAAACTTTATTTTTCGGGTACTGAGTAAACATAAGTTAATATCTGCATCGGTGTATGAGCAAATTCTGACCCTAAGGGGGAGAAATAGGAGTTGAAACTTTTATGGAACTTTCAGGATAAGATAGCTATAACAAATAACTTAGATCACTTAACTAAGATTACTTGAATTAGGGTAAGGATAAATGTCAAACTTTTAAATGGAAAACATAAATGTTGAACTTTTATGCGGATGAAGTGGCGGGTAACAGCTAGTTATTGATATTTTTTAATATTTGAATATTGGTTTTGCGATCTATTATACTGTAAAAGATACTGCCCTGTTTCCCAAAAAAAGAAATAAAATAAACAGAAACAAACACAGTAACAACCCAATAACTCGCTCACCCCATGCTCTACATCCGATAAAAAACGGCAATGATAGGCCAAAAAAATCGTAACTAACCGAATAATTCCGTGTCCTGACAATTGTCACGGTTACTGCCGCCGGTGTCTTTGTCACTGGGTTTTTTTTGCTTGTAATCTTCGCGTTAATCCATTTTAACACATCCAGATGTGAGACTGCAGTTTGGGACTGCGTTTTGATTGTAGAACGAGGTGATTCAAAATTTTCGAGTGATGAATATCACTAACTCTCTATATCTCTTTAAAGATAATTTGTTCATTAAAGCTGATTTGTAACTTGAGTGAGGTGATTAGGAGAGAAAAAAGTGATATTATATTTGAGTAAAAAAATAGCTTCTTATTTCATTCTTACAACCGAAGTTGGAACTGTTTAGAATTATTAAAACTACTTCCAAACCAGATAAAAAGAAGGATTTGTAATTCGGAACGTTTTCTTTTGTTTAAAAATTGATAATTTGATTGGTTATGTGACGCGTAAGTCTCTTTGATTAGTATAGATTTTGTTTTTATTAAAAGAATTGTATCATTTTTTTTTTGGGAGTTTATTCAGTACGAGTCGATAGCTGCGATGCTCCATTTATGTTACATAAAAACAACCCAAAAATGTCCACAATTGACAGCAGCCCGATTGTTGTTTCACCGATCACCGAACAAACGATAGGAATGGGGCTTCAATATATTCATATAATTGTAATATAGTGAAATAAATTCCTAATATTACTGTGAAAAATAATCCTTTGTAATTATATATTTCTAAAAAAAATTATTTGTGTATAACAGGCGGCTGTTACCTATAACACAGGCGTTAAGTTGTCCACCTTAGGAACATACGTCCGCGTGTCATATAGTCCTGTATATATTTATTAATTCATATATATATATATATGTATATTGTGTAATAGTGTAATTGAGCATAACTAGTGAAAGATTGAATAATAATAATTGTATTAAAACCACAGCTTATATCATTAAAGAATTATACATGAATAAAATTCTCTTTGATTTTTGTCAATAGACAATTTAAGATAACACATGTATGAGTAGTTACTGTAATGACAAAAAATATCTGTGGGGCCATTGGGTTATAGCTCGTAAGCTAGTACGCGTTTCGTGAATTACTGCCGACAAGCACAGATGTGACCACAGCTTTATAAACAAGAACATAGATTATTATGAAATAAGTTATAATTAAAAATTATAAATAAGAATATATTAAGATTGTAATTAATTATGGATGATATATAATTAATTTGTTTAATATCAAATTCTCATGTAACGAAGCGGTTGTGTAAATAGGTAATGTTTGAGATGTTATTTAAGTAAATAAAATTATTGATCGTCCGTGTGTAATTATTTCATTTGTAACTCACCACAAACTTTACAAGATTATCTCCTGAGGTAACCTATAGTTTCCCTGAAATTTTCTTCAAAATCAGTCCAGCTGTTAGAGTAACAAAAAGAAAGGTAATAAATAAAGACACAGGCAAATGTAAAAATTTATTAAAATTACTAGTACACAATATTTTTATTTATAATTATTTTTCTTATTTACACAATACTTAAGAGATTCTTAAGTTAAGACTATGTTATACGAATGAATTTTTAAGTATTTTTGTTGCACCGGGAATTGATTATAATATTTGGATTGAGATATTGATTTGGAAATCTAAGCGTTTTGAGGTATATTTGATTAAAACAGTATTTAGTTGGCCACACTTTACATGATACAAACATTACATATACGACAGAGGTCAAAGAAATCAGACCTCTAACAGTATTTAAAACCTTATCTCAAAATATAAGATTAAAGATGTGACTGATAGAATCAGGCATTGCTTTGCGAAAATCCATGACATGCATGAGATACTTTGCTTAAATCCGCGAATGAATACGAGGGAAAATCGGTGCACTGCTGCAACCCACAAGCTACTTCATCGAATCCGCCACCAAAGCACAGCACTACACTGACTTTCCGATGTGCCTCAACGTAGGTTTCGCTTCGAAACCGAAGCATCATCAGGAGATAGACTCAACATCTACATCTTACGAATCACTTTACGAATAAACTTTGTAAAGTCTATCTCCTGATGATGTGATGATGATGATGAAACTTCAAAACAATAAAATCACTGATAATAGGTTCTATATTGCTCAGCTGTTTTGGGCGCTAGTGCAATAAAAAATAATACTACTTAAGAGATAAGTTTGATAGAAAAAGAGAGTGTATGACAGTGATCGGCTAATATACTCTAAAAAAGCGTTTCACACTTTGGCATGGCGCAGCGGAAATGAGGAAGCAAAGCGCTTTAAACTAAGCTTAAAGCTCTAACTAGTGTTTGCCAACAGTTTTCTGAACTGGGCTTAATGCCTGTGTTATAGGTAACAGGCGCCTGTTATACACAATTTTTTTTGTAAATATGTAAATACATACATGGATAATACACCCAGACTAGATGCGGGAATCGAACCCACGAACACGGAGCAGAAGGCAGGGTCACTGCCCACTGCGCCAACGGGCCAGTCAGATATATAGCCCATTTATCGAGGAAGGCTATAGACTATATATCATCACGCTAACATAATTTTTTTTTACGTAATTTTACGCGGACGAAGTCACGAGAACAGCTAGTACACAAATAACACTATATATAGACTTTTTCTTAATCATAGATGTAGACACGTAAATTTCAATAACCGATAATGAAGATAAAAAAAAGGAATCATATTCCAATAACTCAAAATAAAAATTCTATGAAATCTCTAGCTTAAAGCTTCACCTAGAAATCTATAAGACGGATTCTAGGAACTTTGTTTTTGTGAAAACAGAATTAGGGGCAGATGTGAGACGGCGAACGCGGAGCTCTAAAAAATAAGGTCCATGCCGATCACGTACAGATACCTAATTTCAGTAACAGATAATGAAGATTTAAAAAGCAACAATATCGCAATAACATTATATAGAAATTATATCTAATCTGTAGCTTAAAGCTTCACCTAGAAATCTATAAGGCGGATTCCGGGAACTTTTTTTAAGAAAACAAAATTAGCGGCAGATGTTGGACGGCGAGCGCGTAGCTCTAAAGAATTAGGCCCATGCCGATCTCTGTGGCCCTTCCGAGAAGTGAGACCGCGCCCGCCCTGCGAGCCCCTGTTCCCTTTACCGTACGGCCGCGCGATCGCTTTACAAAAGTCTTTTGAATTTCGCCGATGGTATTCCTTACTATTGTGCCTCTATACGCCATATTGTAGTGATGTCAGATTTATTTGGTCTCCCTTTTGGATTTTGGACTTTATATTTTTGCTGTGAAATGAAACAATAAAATTTGTATCTGCATTGTAATGATATTCTTATGGAAAAGTCTGTATTTCATTTTCCATATAGTTGTAAGAGAGTTTTTTTTTTCGGAGAATTTTTATAGTATGGAAGCGTACACTGGAAAGTTTATAAATACTTTTTAAGGGATTTTGGATTTTTTTAAAGTATACCTTGTATTTCCGTGTGCCGTCACAACTAAGCGTAAATATTGTACTAGGAGCGAAAGCACTAGTCCTACAAAGTGGGGTTCGATTTTGTTGAGTCAAGCTATTGAGGCACTAGTTATCAATACATTGACTGTTTAAGGAACGGAGATAATACTTTTTTATCACATCTGTATAATTAATACGTGAAACGAAAACTTTCGGTACCATATTATGAAAAGTGCGCGAACGGAGGAGTAAGAAAATTGTATAAAAAGTATTCGATATTGATATATTATGCGAATTATTGTGACGTAACAATCTATATATTAATACGTGAAGCGAAAACACGCGGTACCATTTTACAAAAATTGCGCGGACGGAAGAGTATGAAATTTGGCACAATTATAGTTTATATGATGGTGTGCGAATGCTAATATTTTAAAAAAATATGCATCATCAATATATGAAATTATTAAAATAAAACCTCACGCACACCGATGCCAAACGATTTACACACACAAAACCGAACGAAACGCGACAACAATACAATCACTTGACGTGACAGCATTGCCGCCACTTCACGCCGATCTCATGTGAGAAAGAGGTACTGATACCCAGACAAGCCGGCCCAATTCAGCTAGAAGCGTGGCGTTACCTCTAATTAAACTAATTAAGTTAAAATATTGATTTAAAAAACCATTAGAAAATTTGACTTTAAAATTCGTGGCGAAATTCATAGTAGGTACGTCAAACAATTTCAAATTTAGATAATAAATAGAGTCTGTTTTTTACCAGTATAAGTGCTCACCGAAACGCGCTTTATAATTGGTGCTACAATGTGCTACAATAAAAACACCAGGCAATATTAAAATTTGATGAAAATAACGAGTCAAAGGAGCACTAGAAGTTCCATCAAAAAAACATGTCAAGACTACCCAGTGGCGCGCTCCCGTCGGCTCCTGCATTTTTTACAAATTTATTCGCTATGAATATTTTATTTTCGCTACTGAGCCGTCAAGATGGTATGCTAATTCCATGTAATGCTCAAGGCGTCAAAATTTCATAGCGAAATATCTTTGAGTGCCTTTACTGCTTATGCTAAGTACAGAATGTAGCGTCGCATGGAATTCCAGAGCGTTTTAGAATTAATGTAGCGCATTTCTAGTCTGTATTTAGCCTTAAATATACTTGATTGACTATGATTTATATTTATTTCTCATTTTTTATTATTACTATTCAATTAATTTTATTTTTAGGTACCAGCTAGCAGGCAGCTAAGCGCCTACTGACACCTATGGACATCTGCACGACCAGGAGGCAAACAGATGCGTTGTCGGCTCTAATGACGAGCCTAGGCCACCGGGAAGTCAAAAAGTTTAACGTATCTGTCTGCATCATAGCTGCCGAACAGACGAAGCTACTTCAATTAAGTTTTTTCTTTGTGTTAAAGGTGACTTATGTGCGAGTGTTCTTAGACATGTTTGATGAAAATCGGTTAAGCTATTTAAGCTGTTAGGAGGTGAAAATGTTCTCCACTTTCACCTCCTCAAATAAACAATAGGAAGCGAATGGGATAAATATACTCAATTCAGCGAACATGCCCGAGTGGAGTATTGGGGTTTTCCTTTTAATTTCGAAGTTAATATTATGTGAAATCGTGTTGTCATTCAATGTCTTGCCATATTTATTTTGGGATATATACATTTTTTTTCTCACCATTTCCTAGTAAAAACTGTAGGTTTGGTTAGTAAAGACGGATGTTCATAGTATTAAAGCGAGAAACTAGGTCGCCTGTAACGATTTTTTGGAATGAAATCTGTAAGACTTAATTACCGTTGCGCTAGCTTTTGTTGCACCCATCACAAGCTATACAATTAGTAATGTCGGAGCCAGACATAGCTTCATGTGAATGATCATTGCAATGGTCATGTAGTGTGGCCGGGGAATTTGTGTAAGTTCACAAAGTTATGTAGAACTTTGTAGACTTTTTTTTTTAAATTTGTTTAAGAATCCACAAAATAAAGACATCAAAAAGTTTGCTTATGTAAAACATTTTACAAATATGGTTTTGGCTCCTTACACTTACAGTCGACCGTAACATTATTAAAAACAGATTATGACAAGACGTACTAGAAAGAAGTTTCCGTGTTTCGGAAGGCATGTAAAACAGTGGGACCCGATTAATGTCACTTTGTGATATTAGTCGTAAGGTTGTAGAAGCCCCCACGGGCTTTCGAGGATGACGTCATCTTAAGTCGCCCCTCAACCACATCCTCTACAATCTAAGCAGTCGCTGGTATTTAACCGGGTTAACGCTAGGAAGAAGGAGAAGAAAGAACTAGCTATTTGCCCGCGACTTCATCCATGTAAAATTAGTTGGAAATCTTGTGTCATTAATAAGTCATTATCTCTTATAAAATTAAAAATTATCCTTCTGTTTATTAAGGATTTATCAATTAATTACTTTATTGATACAAAATCCCTATATATTCAATTATGTTAAGATGGTGAATTTCATCAAAATATGGGTTTAATTTTGACGAAAATTAATTTAATTTTATATAAACAAGAGATCACCGGCTGGTAGAAATTCGCCCACAAACCGTTTTGCGTACAACGACATATATTGTTCTATTCACAGAAAAATAAAATTTGACAAGTAATATAAAATACAGTTTTCACGATTACGCTTTGACATCATCCAAAACTTGTGTGTAATTGGTGTACATCGTTTGACAATGGCTTTCGTGTTGTTTTAATTTAGTAATTTAATATATTAATATTGCACATTATAAATAAATATTAGCATCCGCACACCTTCTTCTATATTAACTACAAATGTGCCAAATTTCATACTCCTGCGTCCGCGCAATTTGCCTTAAAATGGTACTTGAAGTTTTATTTTCACGTATTAATATAAAAATTCCTAGCGAACCAGGCAAACGTTGTTCTGCCAGCGCACGCAAAGTAAGCGCACAGAAATACGTTTTTCTACGACATCACGTTACAAATCATTCAAATTCTCGGCTTTCATATACTATAATATATATGTATTATACATGTAAACCTTCCTCAAGAATCACTCTATCGATTGGTAAAAACTGCATCACGATCCGTTTAGTAGTTTATAGCGTATAGACAGACAGACGCGGCCTTGGATTTTATTTTATAATGTGCACGGATTAGCTAGTTAGTAAAGAAAAAGCAATCTGTTGGATACTTTCTTAGTCGTGTATTTCTTATTTTTCCAGCGATTCTTAGATATAAAAATACGTAACATCTCTTTAATCTTCCTATCTATACAAAACGTATAAATGTGTGTAAGTGTCCCTTTGTAACATCGGACCAAAATCAGTATTCATCAGTACAGTTACAATTCTGACTATTGCCTCTTGACTCACGAACAACTTTACGTCTATAATAATTTTCATATAGACGCACAACTTGCAAACGCTTCTAACTTATTTGCATATCGTTTACTTAACCATCAAAAGTATCTACATACCTGAAATAGATCCTTTATACTATTTACTTACTACTTATTATATATTTATTCATTTATTCGCTATGGCTATTTGCGATAAGGTCACTGAAAATCAGCTGAGGATTAATTCCTCAATTAGTCTGAGTGTTCATTTTTTTACACTGTCACACCCGTTATATAGATAAGGAGACATGTAGTTTTAGTGAGACGAATTTCTTAGCATTCCATGGATTCATCGTGCGGGTGCCGGGTCCATCGCGTTGCAGAGGAAGGAACCATAAGGTTTGTCTATTAAATACTGTATCCCCTCCCCCCATAACGCAGTAGGTTTTTCTCCACACTAGCAGTGACCGCGACTTCGTCCGCGTAAAATTAGGTAAAAAAAGAAAGATTCAATTTTGGCGTGATGATATATAGCCTATAAGCTTTCCTCGATAAATAGGCTATGTAACACTGACAGAATTTTTCGAAACGTATCTGTATTTTTCCTGAGATGAGCGCGTCAAAACAAACAAACTCTTCAGCTTTGTATATTAGCATAGATTATAGGAAAACTCGTTGTAGGATTATTCTAGCACAACGCGCTTGTACTGCCCCGAATGCGTATAATATAATATTAGATATATTATATTGTAAGAAAACACAGATAGCGGTAGTAACAGTTGTTTAATCACTCAGCACTACTTGTTTTAATAGTTTAGGAAATACTTATCTTATTTCAATATACGAGATCCACACCTCTCAACCAACCACCAAAAGCGCGCCCACAAGTCAACTGTCATCTTGACAAGCTCCATAGACATAAATCTTATGCTATTTTTATAGATCAAGTTTAACATCACATCTTAATACTTTTTATAAATAAGATTTATATAATAAAAACAATTAATTTGACTGAAAATTTTTAAACCTAATAATATATTAATACATTATAAGAGCACCCTCTTATGGGGGGATTATATTATTGATAGAAACTAGCGGTAGTTTACATAAATCGTGACAGCCAATTTTCTGTTGAGTCTCAATGGACAATTCGATTCTAAACCCAAGCAGGTTATTTATAAAGAATGTTGGAATTAAAAACTTCAGCGCCATTTTGATTTGAAAATAGATGTAACGAACAAAGCCACAGTAAAATGAGAGAAACGCATACTGCTGTCGGAATAAACGTGCGAGGAAATGATATTAATAGACCTCAATAACGTGTGTGTAAATTTCGCACGCTTAAACTGGACGAATACGTTATAGGTCTAAAGTGGGTAATGATACAGGCAATCTAAGAATTATTTCGATATCTCCATCCAACACTGAGATACAGCTATTTTTATCTCTTTAACTAAAATAAGTTTTAAGTTAAAACGACAAACAAATAATAAAATATCATCTAAATAACGTATCAATATCGTTAATCACTTCAGTAACTATTATTAGAAATACATAATTTGTTAATATAATGCCGTTTTTATCGAATTATGAAACGTTTTTTGCGATTTCCCAAAAATGAGCTTTTTAGAGTTGGGTCACTTTATGGCTAAGCGTACGATTTGTCTCACTATCTTGACATTTTTGGCTATCACAGGTATATCGATAACCTTTTACCAAATTCATTCAAAAATTAAAATTTCATCATTCCAAAACTTGCTTTTTATATCTAAAATTATTGATTATAGGTCCGGCAGTCGGCGGCCAAACTGTTGACGGGTTTAATGCACTGTCGCGCACTACCGAACGAGGATAAAACGCTCAAGTCCCTTACTAAGAGCTGTCGCTCCAAGGAATTGGTCGAGCGCCACTGCGGAGTTTTGGGTCTGTGCGCATATCTCGGGATAATAGTGAATTTTGCTAAATTCAAGATTCGAATTCATTTGGATTTTGCTAGATTGTGTTATTTGGGAAGGAGGGCTATCGCTTATGTTCATCAGGGATAATATCCAGCAGTTTCTGAGCCTGTTTAATGCAAAGAAAAAATCAAATCCTTCCTCTTTATAATATTAGTATAGATAATACTGCTTGGATATGAGTCGCTCCATCTTTGTACATTATAATTAACGTTTAAGTGTATTAAACTACTTTTTTTTAAGAACTTTTTAAAAGAAAGTGCGTAATGAGTTTCCCTCAGTAAACTTTTTCGAACGGTTGGCAGCTTTTAAAATATAAAATATTAAATATATCGTAAAAGTCGACTTGAATAGAAATTCTTTGAAATTTGGATTTTCTTGGAATTGGAATTGAAATTTTTAGATAGCAGGGTTTCCTCCCCTCCCTCTTCCTGCTTCTGTTTAAGGCTATGCATTATATGTTTTGAATATAATTGATATAAAATTTTGAATCTATGAAGTAAAGCTGAGATTTTAAAGCCATAAACAGCTCAAATCTTTGGGAGGTAAAATGTCAAAATCATTCCATCAAATATTAAAAATCACGAAACATTGTAAAAATTTAAGGGCCGCCTCCTAAAACCTGTGTTAGAATCTTTATGTTATGCAAATAATTGCGATTCAAAGTACATGCAACATTGTATGAAAACCTAACCTAAGCAAGAGTGTGCGTAAAACCCTCAAACTTTTAGTTTTAGTTCCTCAAACTTTTAAACAAACAGATTCATCAGCTCACCTGCGGGAAATCCCAGCCCTTCACCACCTTGATGGTGGCAAAGATCATATTCTGCCTCATCCGAAGCTGCTTCCTCTGCCATAATTGTATGACCTTGAACACGAAGCACACAATCAACACCAAAAATACAGACATAGTTGCATGACCTCGAATATAAACACACGCAACACACAATCAACACAACGTAGATCACCAATATCACAGATAGCGCCACGCTTGCAGTCCCTTTGGTCTGCAGCCGAATTGACTTGTCTACCAGTACCAGTACCAGTACCTCTTTCTCGAACAAGATTATGAAGTGGCGATAATACTGGCACGTCAAGTGCCAACAATACCATGATTGTTGTCGCGATTCGTTTGGTTTGTGAGAGTTCCCGGTGGACCACACCCCTCTTTAAAGACCGTCAACGTATCTGCGAGCCCACCGGTGGGGCAGTTGTCCGTGGGCGTCGATAGTCGGTTAGTTGAAACGCCTGTCCATTTACCACTTTTTATATATAAAATCGAGACTAGATATAGTTGTATGACCTTGAATAAAAAGAACACTACTAGAACAAGCACTAGATATAGCTCCCTGCATGTATTAAATGGACTCATGACGCGTCTGTACTGTCGCTATTTTATAAACAATATTATCTCTTCTCGTTAATTTAACATATTTAAAGTTGCGACGGTAAATATATTGATTACATATTGTATTAATAATTGTATGTCGCTGAGAGAAGAATAGCAATTACGCGCCTCTATAAATAATAATTGACAATTTAAATTGATCGTGTTATAATTGAGCAATCGTAATTTTTTTTCCTAATTTAAAATATTATTAAATAAAAATGACATTCAATGGCGGTAGGTAGTGTTCTCCTCCTCCTTTTGACCGTCTAATAAGAAGTAAATCGAAACATTCAAATCCCGGACCAATTTAACCAATTCTGTTTTTAAATGTTCGTTGAAGTCCAAGGACTTCAACGAACATTTAAACGTTTTTACGACGAGAAAAAAACGAATAATTGCCGGGAAAACCCTAAAAACAGCCCTTTTCTTTTCCCCGTTCAGTTATCAAGGCTTTTAAATTGAGCCATTACTTTATAACATCTTGACTGGTCCGTTGGTGCAGTTATTAGTTACCCTGCCTTCCGCTCAGGGGGTTGTGGGTTCGATTCAAGACAGGAGTCTCGAGTCTGGGTGTACATTAGTATGGATTTATACATTTCAAAAACTCAGGTATTAAATTACCTATATTGGGATTGGAGGACTGTGTGTTGGTCTTATGTATGCTGATGTATGATATAGCTTATGTATGATTTGCATTTTGTATGCTGTATATACAGATAATAAAAACAGCAATAATAGAAATCGCTGCTAATATATATATATATATATATATATTTAGTTTTATTCATATAACGAACTAACATATTTATCCTTATATCAAAATTTTTAAATGTCATTTCACCTATAATTAAAATCTCATTACGTCTATATTTAATTCTAAATTTTACTACGTATTGACAAAAATGAGTTTCTTGTGGTGAAGGCAATAAATAAATAACTTATCTTAAAGTTCGAGCTACTTGCAAAAATTGACTATGAGAATTTTTTTCATTAAGAATGAGTAATTTATTCACATAGCATATTGTATAAGAAGTATGTACGCGAAACAAATATAACTTTGCAAGGTCTCGCCTTCAAGCGGTTTTTTAGATGTAGTTTTTTTCGGGAAATATAAATATTTCAATAAGGTATTTACTCGATACTCAGTACACGATATGTATGCAAATACATGATTATTCATTTCGTTGATTTATAATTATTTCCCTGTATAGATACATACTAGTGTCATATAAATAGAGGAATACTTTAAAAAAATAAACGGTCATAATAAATTAGAGACGCAATAATAAAAATATTATTTTTAGGAGCATATATATCTGTACTTTGAGTACGTAGAATTAACTTACTTATTCTGAATACGTATTGTACTTATTCCGAATACGTATTGTTCTTGTTCTGTATATGTATTGTACTTACTCTGAATATGTATTGTACTTATTCTGAATATGTATTGTACTTAATCTGAATGTGTATTGTACCTATCCTGAATATGTATCGTACTTATTCTGATGACTTTTTATGGTGTCAAACCATCGTGTAGAACTTCCCTGAATATAAATTGCTATAACAGTATCTGAGTTATTGCGAGAAGACGATATCAAAATATAAATACCGGCTGAGTTGGTTGTGGGCTCTTCTCAGATCAGGGCGCGAGAAATCCTTGTAAACTTATCTATAAGTCAAATATATTATTTTCTCCAGAATTTACAAATTGTTTAAAAAATATATACACAATGACATTCACGAAAAGTTGTAGATAAAATTTAGGTGAATAAATTAACTTGATTAGATTATACTGTTCATTACTTCTTCTTCTTCCTAGCGTTATCCCGATTTAATACCAGGGTCCGCTTAGATTGTAGAGGATGTGGCTTTGGGGCGAGTTAAGACGTCTTTTAATTAAAATAATAATTTTGGATTCTTCCGTTAACAAAGTGATTAAAGAGTACATTAGAATTGGACTCTTATTTATGACAATACCCTTGTTATACTATTAATAATACAAGAAGCCATCTGTTTTTATATATATTCTTAATTCCATCTTAGGGAACTTTATAAAGGCGGGAAATCATCATAATTTTTTTTAAAACTACAGTTCTTGGTCTCGTATTTGTCATGCAATGAGAGTATATGACCGTTATAACTAATGACATGAAATAAGTTTCACCGTATTGAGCCTTGATATCAGCTATATAATAAATAATAATAGTTAGGCTAATAGCAAATAGCAACACGAAATAAGGAGAAATTAACCAAGTCCCAAATTAAAAAATATTTAAATTCTGTCTATTGCCTACGTAAAAATTAGCAACTTGATTATAACGTTTGTTCATTGTCATTTATAATATTAGTCCAAAAATTTAAGCATTTAACCGAGGAATCGAATTGTACTAGCTGAATCTTCGTATAAACCTTTGTTTAAAATGTTGTCTCAAAGGGCACGATGCCCACCGCTATTGCGTGCTTAGGTATTTAAGATGGTCAATTCTAATTACTTCTGTAAAAGTAAAGCAGCGGATGTTATTCCTTGTGATAATTAGCTACTGAAGTTGGTGCCATCTACATCAATTTAGTGGAGACCCTATTTGGCTTGGTACCGCCTTCAACACATAAGTAAGTGTCTACTAAATCGTATGAAAGTACTGTTTATTTTCTGCTTTTTAGTTCGTCGCCTTTTAGTTTTTGAAGGCGGTTTTCTTTTTATTTAAAAAGAATTTATTGATATAAGTATCGTACATATAGCTATATGTAATAAGAAAAATTGACGTTAAAAACAGACACTTCAATTTTATTTACATATGATATTACAACTCATAAACCTTTTTTATCCTTTTATTTCATAAACAGCGGCTCTTAGGAAAAAAGTAACTGTACATTTATAAATAATTAAAGCACACAATAGCGGTACGCATTGTGCCTATTGAGACATAAGCAAAAACAAAGGTCTATACAAAAATACAGTTGATTCCGTTTAATTCCTTCGTTAGCTCCTTTATCGACAGATGACTGGGTTATATGTCTTTATCGCTCCGATTAAAATATATCTACCTTTATAGCTTGAGGTCATCTAGATTCGAGACGTCGTAAGATTGTCACTATTGTAGATGCGCCGTTTACAGACTGTACCTAATATTACGTTTTTATATTAACAAAAAACAAAACTCGTTTAAACTTTAAAATTTGTCTCCACAAATTGTGTTTAGAATTCCTGAATTTACACTTGTTTGAGAGTGATATTTTACGATTGTAGACGGAGGAGTTAAGATTCTTACTTTGATTAATAAAATATTCAAAGTTGACATCTACAATTTCAGTCAGAAAGAAAATCAGCGGTCTGTTTAGTAAATATTATATCGGCGCCAGACATAGCTCAAAATGTTTGTACATTTTTGTCCTTGAAGACTACAAAGTTCTACAAAATTGCGCAGCTACGCAGTTCCCGACCACAATACATGATCATTCAAATGAAGCTATGTCTGGCTCCGGCATTACAACGCGTCCATTAACGCACTCGGTATCTTGAATTTTTCAAAATATCTGGAACGTAATACCTTATTATCATAAGCTCGGGAAACGCTGTACGGTTGTAATTAATTATATTAAAATCGTTTATCTATCAAGTAAAATACCTTAGTTCCAATAAATGCCAGTTAAGCCAGCAATCATGGATATTACACATAAAAATGTCTTACTATGCTTTATGTTCTTGAATCTTCAAAATTTTGTACGTTTTTAGTATAAATAGGAGATTTTTGGACCGTGCGCAAAGTGAGTCATTAATGCACGACTGTTGCGTTAGTGCCCAAACGAACGCGAAGGCACTAAATTAACACAAGTTCATCAATACCCACTTCAGCTAGGTGGGTAATCTGCTTTTCTTTCAACTAGATCGCTGTCTATTTCCATTTTTTAAACTTTTCTTGCTAAATATGAAGTATCAAAGTTTTGCAATGGTATAGAATGCGCGCCATTTGTTTTTTTTACGATTTTATTCAGTCGATTTTTATTTTCAGCCAATATCTTTTTGGTCCAATGCATACAATTTTATAAGAAGCTTAATGGGAGACATTAAATCTCTGTGGTAACCTTGTTTGAAAATAAAAAACAATATGCGTCGAAATGATACTGGCCGAAAATAAAAACCGGCTGAAGAAACCCCTGTTGGTGAAAAAAAGAAAAAGAAATTCCGCGCTTGCTATACCATTGTTAAAATTCGATACTTCATAATTAGCAAGAAAACTTTAAAAATAATGGAAATAGACAGCCGATGTAGTTGAAAGAAAAAGTAGATTAATTACTCACTTTAGCAACCTTGCTACAGTGAGTAATTAAATTAAAAAGGAGTGATTACTCGTAGATTCTTGTTGCAATAAATTCACGAATATAAAATCGCTTATTACCTTTCAATTTAAATAGCTTCGGTTTTACTACGCTATTCCGCAAACTGTAACTCATCTGTAAATTCATTTAGACTTTCACCTACAAAATCTAAAATTATATACCAATTACATGCCGTGCTTTCATTAAAGTCGCTTATGATACTCAGATCTTAGAAATTCCTTTAACGCTTGTAATTCAAATTTGAAACCATTTTGAGTGACTTCGCTTGAAATCGTTACTATCAGCGATTTCACGCTGCGATACCAAGAAAGCTGGACATTATGAAGGAATTTTTGAACCGTTGCATCCGACAGGTACCGGCACTAATGCGACTTGGAAGACGGACTACGTTGTAATTTTGAATGTACACAGCATTATTTTATCGGCCAATCTATTAACCTATTACGTTGTATATGAATCAAAATCGTGGAAGTTATGATTTTAATAATAACTTGAGAATCGTAATACCTCGAGAATGGTTGGAATAATTCAAATGTCCTTCGATTTTTCCAATAATTCTAGAGAATACGAAAGATATTTTTAACATTGATGTGCCACAAAATTCAACATGGTCGGATCCCCAATATGATAAAGAATAATATCGTTTTCTTGTAGAGTAATAATAATTTTATTTATGACGCAGTCTTCCTTCAGATAAATAAATAATAATCAAGCAGGAAGTGAGACTTGAGCTTCAAATTGATTCCGTTCGTATCAAATCGTTTATCGTGGTCGTGACCGTTTCAGACAAGTTGCCAACCAATTTTGTATTCCCATTACGTCGCAATAACTCAAAAACCGCGTGATCATTTTTGTTTTGTTTTTGTTTTATTCCCAATATTTCAGCGCAGTTTAAAAACCATTAATCAGGACCCACTGTTTTACATGCCTTCCGAAACACGGAGGAGGTCAGATATCTGAAAACCAGTGTTAGAATGGGTCACTCATCTATTAACCGGCTGCGGTAAAAACTGCTTAACCTAGCGATCGACTCAAATGCCATCCATTGATTAAGCTTAGGCTTCCGGGTATACCCGGAACCACCACAGTTTCTAAACTCTTATACTCGCCCCGTAATCACATCCTTTGTAATTTTAGAAGATCCTGCTTCTGGACCAGTGTTTATCAACGTGGCGCCCACGCCCCACAGGGGGACACTTTGACAGATGAGGGGGGCAATTTAAAAACGGACTCGACACCCTTTGGCTTTGGGTTATTTAAATGCAATGCTCATCGGTGACAAAATTTTCAAAAGTAGAAAATCTGAAAAATTATGCAGGGGTTAACTAATTTTGGATATCCTTATCACTAAATAGAGCTCTGTGGAAGTCAATGGAGAAGGCCTATGTCCAGTAGTGGACGTCATCAGGCTGAAGAAAGGAAGGAAATAATTTTAGAAATGTTAAGGTAGTACATGACCTAAATAAGGTTGGGAAACAATGTTCTAGACCGATATAACGCTAGGAAGTAGAAGCAAGAATTCTATCTTGAATCGATTTTATAACTATTTAAGACGTCACAACACCAAGTCAAACGTCGAAATGCGGTTGAAATCCCGCCATTTATAGAGTAAACGGTACGGAAGCAACAGTTGGCGTAGAGATTAAATTCAACGAGAGTAATAATATTTAATATTATTATAACGATTCTCTATTCGGAAACCGTTCTGAAATTACATGATGGAATTCAATTTTGCCTCGTGTGGTTTAAGTGTTGCGAAATCGACAACGTGCCGCACCTACGTGAATATGCCGGAGAAGACCATAGAGGGGATTTTGCGCAATATTCGAGCGCGTCAGTAAACCGTATTCGGAGAATCCCTGCAACCTCACAATGCTTTAATGGGAAGCCGTGGTGCTAAATTTGTAGTAAATTTTAGCATAACGGCATCCCGTACCAATAGGTTCAGAAATATTATAAAGGTATTGGCATTATTTTACTATGGAGGTCTATTCAGTCTTTTTTATTTTCTTTCGGTCTTCTTTTGTTTACTTTAATCAGAAAGAGAATGGAAACTTCCAAACCAAGAACGCGGAGATACAAGGTCTCTTTGCCGATCACAACATTATTGGTGTGACGCAAGTTCTTCGTAAGCATTCGACTACGTCGCTAGAATGGGCGACGATCGCGGCGTTAATAAAGCATATCTGAGAGAACCTCTTGGTTCATCTAGAAGTAACTTGAGCGATGTCGTAGTGCCAGATCTATGCTGGGTGGGACTCTTGATTCGTCTAGATTTAGGTGAGGCGTATGTCGTAAAGCCAGATCTACGCTCGGTGGTACAATTGGGTCATGTAGATTTAGTTGGAGCAATGTCGTACAGTCAGAAAATAATATTTAAACTTTTGCTTATTGTATGTATTATTAACTTTAATTATTATTATTATTGTTTTATTTGATGACTGATATTTGAAAACCAGTGTTATAATGGGTCACCCATGTATAAGCCGGCTGCGGTAAAAGCTATCTCACCCAACGATCGACTCAAATGCCGTCCTCCCCTCTAGTTTTTTTGATGAATAAAAAAAATGCAACATATACCTTATCCAAATACCTTAACCAGATGCCTTATCCAAATATAAAAATGCAGGTTCTTTTCAATAATCGTATACTTAAAAGGCACCGCTGATTCGGAAGTGTTGAGCTACTGAAAAGAACCAGCAAGCTACTCGTTAGTCAAAAAAGGAATTCTTAAGAATCTTCATATTAACTTTATTGTAGAAAAGCGAGAGAGAAAAAGTGGCGTTAACGGTGATCTAAACTAATTATTCTAGTCTCAAATTAAACACTATCACTGATTGAGTCTCCTGGCCACGGATTTCAGGGCTTCAAGCTGGTATGTTTCCGAGCCATCAATAAGGTGACTGCAGTACTCCATGCAGGAATGAACTTGAGACTGGTTTTATTAGCCTATTAAGAATGCCAAATTTTTGGCAGCGCCTCCAATGCCCCAGCAGCAAAGGGTTTTGATTAAGTACCCTGCAATCAATCAGTCAAAGCTATGGAGGATATCGTCAGTCTTTCGATAAAATAGAACCAAAAAACCCCCAAATAGATATAGACTTCGCCTTAACATTTAATTCCTTATGTCAGCACAAAGGCGTGCCCTCGCGTTTACGGTGTTTAGACAGAGACACACAAAAAACATAGTTCTGGGTCACGACCATGACTGAGCGGGAACGATTTTCGGTCAATAACTAAAAAACTCACTATATTTAAGTGAAAATACCGATTACAAAACTTAAATCTGTTGATTTGGAAGGACTTGAATCAAACTATTAATTAAATTTATGAACTTAAAATACAACGCTTTTTTATTAAACATGAAAATTGAAATTTCATTACGTATACTTAAATATAACTCATATTTTATTATTTAAAATGGGCCAAACGGGCACATAAGTAACTAATAACGCTCATGGGCAAATGAACTTTCAACTTCGCAAATGCTTTGCTGGCATTTGAGAAAGAACGATACTCTGGTCTTTTTTTAAACAGGCTCCTAAGTCAAATCGGTTTCGATCTGTATACATATATTTTGTCACACAAAATTAATTTAAAACAAACTTAATACCAATAGATAACATGTTTTTTTGTGCTCGGTGCAATAATCCACTATTTAATTCTTAACCAATAATGAATTCGAATTATGCATTCAGATAACCGGTCCAAGACAGAGCTGCATTAAAAATCTTAAATCTATACATATCAAAGCGAAACTTGACCTATCATGAAATCTTGAAAGCCACGGAGTGGAAGATATACTATCTTCCGCTCCGTGGCCATGGTAACTACTTACCGTCAAGAGAGCCATATTCTGGTTGTGCTCCTTGGTTACATGAAAAAAAACACAAACCTGTCCATAAACTAGTCGTCCTCAAAAATATTAACACAATTTCTTAAAGCACAATGCAGTAACATAAATTAGGTGCCCGACAAAAACAGGATCCGAACCGGCTACCTGCGTTTTGAATGATGAAGTGACCCCCGATTGTAAACTGACGGGTGGAAAAAAAGTGATGAAAAGGTGATCGGGGTACAAGTACTTTTTTCTTACATAACATCGGCGTGAAGAGGCGGCAATGCTGTCACGTCAAGTGATGGTATTATTGTCGCGTTTTGTTCGGTCTGTTTGACTGTCTCTGAGACGAGAAGAATTTCTTAGTATTCCATGGATTTACCTTACGGGGACCGGGTCCATCGCGTTGTAGAAAAAGAACCATAGCAGTGCCCGGGACTTGTTACTCAGGTGTAGGTTTAAGAGCGCGTTCTATATAGTGACTAACACTCACCTTCACTGCCAGCGGTCCCTCCCCTGATTAGCCAAATCTGGTATGATCCTACTAGTGCGGCTTTGGACGTCCATTCTAATAATGAACTTATGGTAGTTCTTAACAAGCCAAGGTCTTTTAGTAGGTTAAATATATAATAAAATTATACATATTATGACGTTCAGAAGCTTATAAAAAAGTCTATATCAATAAAGAATTTCTGCCATTGACTTTGAATTTGAATAGCATAATCATTGTTTAGATGTCGGAAACGCATCTGCGAGTCTTTTAGTAGAGCAGTTGTCAATAGGCGCCGGTACTCGTGAGTTTCCTGCCCATTTGCCTCTTGTTACACAAAAACAAGGACATGTATAAAAACACATACTTTCAGCGGTTGTCTCTTCGACTAGTCGTTTATTTATCAACTTAGTGCATCTAAGGAGGTACCGTATACCTTTAACATATATTTAAAATGCCTTTCTTAACTGCATTGCCTTGTCTTTTAAGGTACTAGGCACACGCGAGCCTTTTAATACTCGGTATGATTCTTTCTTTCTTATCTCCTAAACGCCTTATACTTCTTATCACCTAATAAAAGTTGCCAAGAGCATATCAAAATACGAGAAAAAGAAGGGCTCCGTATCTGATACGCGATAAAGGTATTTGTTAAAAAACTGCATAAGAAAAATGGAACCCCAAAAACCTCGGAGCCTCAATAGCTCAATCCTATAAGGTATGAACTGAAATCCGCAAGTCACCCGGTTCAAATCCCACCGCCGTTAGGGTATTGCCACCCATTCCTAATACAAGCTTTTAATTTAAGCTTAGTAGGATTGGAAAAGGGAATATTAGACATACCTAAAAGATATTCCTAATATTCTTTAAAAAAAAGATAGTATTTTATCAACAAGTTTTAAAAAGAAAGGCAGTATCTTATCTGCAGTTTATAAGAATGATAGTATCTCATCAAGTACAGATAATAAGATTTTGCTATCTTACAGTAAAAATTCCGTCAAAATGAGTTAGTTGTCTAGCCGTTCCAAAGATAAGCAGTAGCAAACAGACAGACAAGTATGATAAAAATTGCCTTTTTTTTCTTATGACCATAAATATAGACTGCTGTGGCTAAGCGATTCAGGAAGGATCTCAAAGACATAATTAAAGTAAGGCCCTTAATAAAAATAAATCTATCCTATCTCTGAAATTAAATCACATCCTACTAATATTATAAACGCGAAAGTGTGTACACATGGATGTATGGATGTATGTTTGACGCTCTTTCACGGAAAAACTGCTAAAAGGATTTTAATAAAACTTTACAATAATATAGTTTATACATCAGAATAACACATAGGCTATAAATTATAAAGATATTGTATTATACTTACAACCATAAGATTCCACATCTTGGCTGCCTCAGCGACTGTGGTACATACTGTCGAACAGCCGGCTAACAGTAGCAGCTTCTGCGGTGGATTGTAGAGCAAATTGTACATGATACTCGCTCCGAGACCTGGTTCACACTGTCAACATAAAACCCAAATAAGTTGCGTGCCTGGGAAACAAACGTTATCACGCATCTTAATAGACTTTAATACAAAAGGAATACCCAACTCAGTTTGTTGTGGGCTCAGTGCAGGGCGTGAGGAGCTCAGATTAGGTTTAACTTGGCTTTTAATAATAATAATAATAATAAATCTTTGATTTCAATCACCATGGATCATTGTGTTAGTAATGAACAACAACAACAAGAAACTTAACCTATTGTTAGTAACAACAAGAATGAATAATAATAGACACATAATTCTACATTAAATTCCTATTGTCAGTACATGAACCATATAACAGTGGTTCAAGTACTGACAATCGAACCTATCGGCAAACGCACTCAGGATCCTGCAAGAACTGGTCTGAATCCTACGTACACCGTTTCCGCATAGTAGCATAAAAGCAGTCTTCACGAAATTCGGCGAACATCCCTGACGCGCTACAGAATCGGGGCAAATCCATAAGGATCCTGAATGCGTTATTGTACTGTATACGCAGAGCGTTATACTGCTTTAGGGTTTATACCCTAAAACAGTATTTTTTGTATTATTAATAAGATTATTGTTATTAATATTTTAAGTCGTACATTTTATCGTCCAAATGTAAAATAATAAATTTTAAAATGTATGAGAAGATCGTGCCATAACAAGTGGTCGGCAGTGGAGTCCATCGCTAGGTTAAGCAGTTTTGATAATGGAGTCAGAGGATGTTTTCCCATTCCTTTAATTTTCAATCATGATTATCACAAGCCAAATACTTTTTCTTAGGGTACCATCCTGTCACATCTGGAGTTTTTGCGAAGAACTTGGTTAATAACATCAATAGTTTCGCAGCCATTATTACAATGGATAGTTAAAGAATAATAGATTAGGTTTAGCACTCAGTTGGGAATGGAACTATGAACATTACGCTGATTAAAAGTGTAAATGGAGAGTGCGGGGTGGATAAATGGTAACCAATATTTTAGTCCGTTGATAAAGTAACAGACATTTGTCACTTTTGATGGTTCATTTATTATATTTAAAGTGTGTTCCATGAACGATAATCAAAGTACCGATTAGCCACTATGTAATAAAAGTCATTACCCTGTAATCGAAATGCGAGAACGTATGTATTAAGATGAAATTTGGCAAGACGAATTTATAGTTGACAATCGCCAAGAAAGAATTCCTTGATTGGAAAAGATTTAGTCTAAGGGCAAGTTAAATTATATATTTATTTATATATAGGCTGGCCCGTTGGCGCAGTGGGCAGTGACCCTGCCTTCTGCTACGGGGGTCGTGGGTTTGATTCCCACCTCGAGTCTGGGTGTATGATCCATATGAATGTAATTATATATTTCTAAAAAAAAAATTGTGTGTAACAGGCGGCTGATACCTATAACACAGGCATTAAGTTGTCTACCTTAGGAACAGGCGTCCGTGTGTCATATAGTCCTGTATATATTTATTTTAGAAATATATAAATACATACATATAGATAATACACCCAGACTCGAGGTGCGAATCGAACCCACGACCCCCGGAGCAGAAGGCAGGCTCACTGCCCACTGCGCCAACGGGCCAGCCCAATTATAGAATTTATGTTTTTTATTATGATTAATAATTACTATCAATAGGTTTCTAATCATTTTTAATCTTTTCGTTTTCAGAATGAAAGGGGTTTCGTGTCGTTTTATTTGTTCAAGGTTATAGTCGTGGGCATGGTGTGGGCACCAGCCATGGTGGTAGCCGTTTGGCAGAAGTACTACGCGTATTATGATCCAACTTTCAACTATTACATGAACCCTAATTATCCTGTAAGTAAATCGTGATTTAAATCGAAAATAAGCAACAATACGGAAACTACAATAACTTTATAAATTATGCGTCATATATCCTTTATATTTACCATATTTATAGGTCACAACAATTTGTATAGATGTGTGATATTAACACTGAGCACATTCTGCTTAGACAGTTGTTACCAAGTCAACGGTTGCGACATGACTGACCATGTTTATCTGTCTGTCCATATATTTATACTCTTCTGAACAACTACCCTTTTATATGCACTCGTATATATAAGTTTTTAAAGAAAAATTTCTTTAGGCACGCTTTGACTTGAGGAGTAAGCTGTCGAATGTGTGCCGAGAGCGTTGCGAAAGGTGTGATCGTGTGATCTGCGACACATATACGTACATATAAATGGATCTAAAGTAGTTTTACTTCAGTCGTGTGGTCTAAAGCACACTCGTTTTTTAAATCTATTTTGTCGCACGGCTGGGCAGTGGTCTCCCCGAGAGGCATGAGCGAGATGGGAGGCATGATCGAGATGGAAGGCATGAGCGAGATGATAGGCATGAGCGAGATGAGAGGCATAAGCGAGATGGGAGGCATGAGCGAGATGAGAGGTATAAGCAAGATGAGAGGCATGATCGAGGTGGGAGGCATGAGCGAGATGTGTCCGATAATATTTATATCAGCAACTAATTTGTTAGGGAAGTTTTAATTTACAATTCTGAATTATTATCCAATTAAAGTCAATAGAAAAGAAACTCATTTCAAACCTTTCTTTTATTACAGGTTGTGAAAATTATGTTCTTCGTTGCTGTTACGGTGTACTTTCTGTATCTCCTAGTACTTATAGTGAAAGCTTACAGCGATTTGAGAAACATGCCGTTTTTTGGTAAGATTTTCTTATTTTTTTATATCTACTTTGACTTTTTTTTTTAAATTATTTAACAGCTCCTGGAACATCTTTACTCTCTTGAAATTTAATAATGTTGCTAGAATTACTGATCCCAATATAAGAGGAAATGAAATGAAAATTTATTTGGTTAAAATCTACAATATACAAAGGGGCGGAGACCTTCTGTGCCAGATGGTCTCCTTCTTCTTACAATACAAGTCAAATAAATATTAATTGAGATAATAAATAGTTTTAGGTTATGCCGGAGTCAGATATAGCTTCATTTAAATGTTCATGTAGTGTGGTCGGGGACTTTGTGTAACTGCACAAAGTTTTGTAGTACTTTGTGGACTTCGAGGACAAAAATGTACAAACACTTTGAGCTATGTCTGGCTCCGGTATTTGACACACGCGGACAAAGTCGTGGGGAACAGCTACTTTAAAATAAAATTAATTATTTTATTTATATTCTGCCTTTTGCCGGTGTAAGGCGTAAACAGATATTTTGCGATGATTAATTTCAAATAATTTCCAATATCAAAGAGGAAAAAAAATGAGAGACTCAACGAATAGTACATAACTAATTTTGAATGCGTCTCTTTTATATTAGTCCAATCATTGCCAAGATAAAGTTAACCGTATATTGTTAAAATAAGGTTCATTTTCGCTTCACGTTTTGTATTCAAGAGGCTTTGATATACGTTCCAATCAGACGCTTTTAATTGCACCCTCTAGAGATTGTTCACTTGTTAATTCAATACGATGTAAACGTATTTTCAACCGACTTTCAAAATAGAAGCCTCGAAATTCAAGTTTAAAAGATTATACTGAAATCTGTCCGTTTTTAGGGTTCCGTAGTACTACAAGGAACCCTTATAACAACGCTCTGTCCGTCGGTCCGTTTGTCTGCCCGTAATGTGGTCCCCGCCCCTTGCATTTCCAAATTATTAGACGTAGAGACTTGAAATCTCACATGTTGATAGAACACGCTAAAATCTCATTAAGAAAATTTTGAATGAAATCGGACAAGTTTTGAAATTATTAAACAAATACTTTTATAGCGTGTCATACCATACTGCCGATTCAAAAGAGCTTTTAAGAGTTTATTTGAATAGAACATCTTTTGAATTTAATTTGATTTAGAAAAATAATTTTAAAAGAAAATATGTAAACTCAAGGCAACTTCCATGCTATTATTTAAAGAACAGTTTCCTCACGAGTTCCAGTGTTATAATACTTTTTTAAATTAAATTCCTTATTTCATATCGTTCGTTCGTCAATTTGATCTTTAAACTTGGCCGTGTGCTCCTTTTCAGTTTTTTATGTAAACGTATTAAAAAATATTTGTACGAAAATATTTTTTGAAAATCGGTGGACGCTCAGCTTAAGCGCTGGTACATAAATTGCGCTGTCGCGATGCCAGCCAGCTATGTTGATAAAATCTGGACACAACTGGCATTCTTGCCACGTGCCGCCTCCTATACAATTATGGTTGAAGTATTCGGAAAAACGTTACTGTCATCGCGTACGTAGGGTTCAATTTGTTCAAATCTTAACAATTTTTTGTTCACCCCTTTTCCAGGAGCGGATCTAACGTGGTGGGCACGATGGATATGCCCATAACCCTAATAGTCTTGTGACGTCACACTTTCACGATCTATTGATAATATTATATCAAATCTTTTACTTATAACAAACATAAAAAGCTGCAGGAATTTTGATGTATATAGATAGATTGGACCTCGGAAAAGAATATGGGATACTTTTCATCGCGAAAATGAAATTTGAAACGCGTGAAATAGTGGTAGATACTAGTTTGTATGAAAGTCGAAGAAAACAAGGCGAACGACGTTGCGGGCTCAAGCTAGAGTAAATAAAAAACGTAGAACGAAAGTATATGTCACTTTTTGGCAGCTCTGTGCTTTTTTCTATGCCGGAGCCAAATAGATCTCAAAGTGTTTGTACATTTTTGGCCTTGAAGACTACAAAGTTCTATAAAACTTTGCGCAGCTACACAAAGTACCCGTAGATGTGTACTAAATCTTATGAAAGAACTAATAATTGTTTGATTTTTTGTTCCTTAGTGTTTTTGAAAGGTTTTTTGTTATATATAAACAATTTTTGTTCCTAGCAAAACGTGGTTTAAAAAAAAAGATAAATTACAATTATCATTAATCTAGATGCGAATTCTCTGTGTCCACGAGATAGTATATCACTGCAACAAGCGTGTAAGTCGTAAATGCTAAAAGCGTTTAAGTTACATTCCAAACAATGTGGACCGCGGCAGACTGTAACACTGTGAATATTTAATGCTAATGTATTTTACATTAAAAATTAAGTAGCTCAAAAGATACCAACATCCTATAATAATGGATTCGGTGTGCATACAGCAGCTACAGCTTATCGTATCTTCGGCGTGACATGTTAAGCCAGAGAACATTTGCCGCAGCGTACATAATTTAATACATTATGTTTGCATTACACGTCAATTGATACACATTGCTAAAGTGAGCGATTTATATACAGCTATCTATAGTGACAATATGGATTAAAAAAGGAAACTGAAGTATTTACAATGTTATTCTTATTCCTGTTGCACATTGAACTAAAAAGAAAATTAGCATTATTTGTACATACTTTTATAACATAAATAAATATTAATCATTTTTATTACTATTATTCGGATATCATATTATAATGTTCATAAAAGAGTATAACGTTTCAAAACATAAAGTTCCATCGAGAATAACCCTCAGGGGTTAAGCACTGCGTGACCCGAATCGCAAAACACTTGTAGCCCCAAGTCGAAGATACATTAGGAATCGTAATTATTTAAATAAAAAGTCTGATGTTACTGTTCAATTGTGTATTTGCTTATTAAAATATAAATATCATGCATATGATTTTTTGAAGTTGTCAGCATTTATACCTGGGCTCAAAAAGCTTTTGACTTCTAGCAATGTATTGAACATTGCTAGAAGTATCACAACATTACAAAATATCGGGCTGTGTAGTTCAGTGGAAGAACGTTTTTGCCGATTTTTAGGATTTTCCAAAATTTTCAGTTAAACATTTTAGCGTTTATTTTCCATGTGAGGTAAAATATCAAAATGATCTAAACAGAGTAGTACATTTTGTAAATATTACTTTTGTAAATAAATAGTAAGTCAATGCAAATCTGAAGTGCTCTAATTGGTTTGCACTCCTTTAACATTGCAGTTGGTGCACAGATTTAGTGAGTCTATAATATATCGGGTAAGTGCGCATGAGTCTCGCGAACTAAAGGCTCCGTACCATCACGTAACACTTGATCAGGTTAATTTGAGACTTATACTTTTTTTTAAAATTTTTTTTAATTCGACTAAGTCACTGCAATTTTTTTTTCACAAATTTACGGTTTTCAGATTGTTTCTTATGCTTGTACTGCGCAATATTTCTTCTTGGCAATTTTCGTGTTTTCAAGTCAACGAGATGTAGCCTATAGCTTTTATTCCTTTGCGACTACTATATGTATGTTTGGATGGATGGAAGTATGTACTAGTATGGGAAATGCGACATATGTAAATGACTATATCTTTAGATTGTGTAGAATTAGGGAATTTTTGAACAGCTTCATGGCATCACACACCTTTATATTTGATATTAATTTAAACTTTAAGAAAAAGCGTCTAGAATTGATTAATATACAGAAAGACAGACAGACACTATTCAACAATAAATTTAGAGTTTTCAAATTTTTTCCCATACTTGTGCTACAAAATTCTTGCTAAATTTCAGTATTCTAGGTCAAAGAGGAGTACCCTATAGGTTTTGGTTCCCTTTGCAAATGTATGAGAAAGGTGACATAAACGGCCAAATCTTGTGATTGCACTCACTTAGAGGGTTAATTTTTGTATAAATTAATGAGGTCGTAGACCTCAATGCTTGATACTTATTTCAGCTTTATAGCTCTACGCATTTCTGAGGAAAAGGATCAAACAAGCGGACAACAAAGTGATCATATAAGATTGCCTCTTTTCCTTTGAAAGTACGGAACCCTAAAAATAGCGCTTTAAAGACGTGCTATCAAAGCTCCTCAAGGGGAACCTGTGGTTCTTTAAGCTACAGTACACTAAAAGCGGTAGATATATTAGGAGCGCTAGACGTATCATGAACCCCTCTGGGCTTACCTTGATTCTAGTGTCTGACATATTTGCGCGAACGAAAGCACACCTACGTCTTTCATGCCAGAGTAATATAGATAATCACATTAATTACTGCAAGACTGTGATCTAGCCCATATCTCTAATTTCAAAGTAGAGGTATTATTAAGTCGGCTGGTCGAAATTCGCCCAAAACCTTTTTTCGTACAACGAAACATACGGCTGACACGATTACGCTTTGACATCATCAAGTACATAAGTGTGTAAATGGTGCAAATCGTTTGGCATTGATGAGCGTGTGGTTTTATTTTACTAATTCAATATATTCTTATTGCATGTTTAAAAAAAATACTTAATTTGCATTCGCACACTCTTCTCTATATGGATTACAAGTGTGCCAAATTTTATACTCAACCGTCCGCGCAATTTTCAAAAAATGGTACCTAAAGTTATCGCTTCACGTATTAATATATAGAAATATAGAAAAAAAAACCGTTAAAAGTTTCGGTTACATAGAAGCACTGCAAGTGAATAAAAGCGTGACTGACTTTACTATAAAAGTTTGTTATAAATATTCTTTGTTCTGATATAAAAGCGGTAAATATTAAAAAATCTACATCTCCACATATATATTAATTTTTGTGAGTGAACAAATAGCTCATACAGTATTATGATTTGTCAATAAGGTCTGTCTGGATTTCATTCTTTAATAAGGATGTAAAATGTTAGTTTTTAATTAGTTTTTTTATTTAGTTAAAAAAGTATCACTGACCACAAGGGTCAGGTATAGACAAAAAACGGGATATATATAACAAACTCCGCGAAACTTGGCATCGTACCGGTTGTTACCCGCACGTGACCCGAATGCTCAGGATACAAATAAATCCAGGATACTTCAAAATGTATCCTTTGCGTAGCGCCATATTTTGATATACAAACGCGTTCAAATACATAAATAGCTTACGACAAGCTTTTTATATCGTTTCGATGCTTAAGAATTCAGGCAAAGGTAGCCTTTATCGTTACGATTTGAATCTAGCTCATGACCCTAACCGTAACGTGATCCTTTCATACGTTTGACGTTTAAAATGGGTACTTTGTTGTATAGAGTTTGCTTTCATTATTAGGTACGTGAAATTAAATGTACGCATTACTTAAAGGTTAATTCGAATTTACAATATATAATTTTTTTTTAATCTGTTTTATATAAGGGTCTTAAATCTATTCAAGATTATGCCAGACCCATCCAAAACAAAAATATACTTCTTACATAAACATAGGCGCATAATAATAATAATATATCTATACTAACATAGAAAGCTGAAAAGTTTGTTTGTTTACTTGCACGCGCTAATCTCAGGAACTAGTGGTCCGATTTGAAAAATTCTTCTAGTGTTAGATAACCCCTTCATCGAGGAAGCCTATTAGGCTATATATCATTACCCTAAAATTGAATCAATGTTTTTTCCTAATTTTACACGCAGGAAGTCGCGGGCACAGCTAGTCTTTTAATAAAATATGCCTTATTAATACATTAAATGTTTAAATAACTCGCGCCAAAGGATTTACAGACACATGTAAACATTTTATTATAAGATTGTGTCAAAGTCTGATGATATACAAGGGCACGGTAAAATCATTATTTTATTTCAAAACACATATTATTTGTCAAATATAACAATATCGTTACACAAAGGATTGAAATTTTGTATATAGCTTTAAATAAACATATGGCATAAAAATCTACAGATTTGTGTCCAAATTTCCGCCACGATGCGATCTCTAGTCTACATTAATTTACAAAAGCGAAAAATAACAAGCACGTTAGGTATTTATGCTACTTCAATTAGACACAAGAAACATGGAAGGCTAAAGTACAAATCACAGAGAGACACAAAAAATTATATTTAATAAATCCAAAATACTTCATTCTAAATTTTCTATTTACATCTATGGTACTGCGACTATCTAAATTGAAGATTACACATTTTTTTATTACCTTATTGTTTCCCACTGCTTGAATGGATCGTGGCCTATTCAGTGGTCGGTATTCGAGTCGATCGCTAGGTTAAGTCGCTCTTGCTATGACCGGGTGATAGATGGGAGACCTATTGTAGCACTGGTTTATATTTGATATCCGACCTCCTTTGTGTTTCCGAAGGCACGTAAAGTAGTGGGATCCAATTAATGTCGCTTTGTGATATTAGTCGGGAGGATGTAGAGATTGTAGGGGTTCCAAGGATGATGTCAGATAGCAATCGGTCATCTTAACTCGCCCCACAGCCACAGTCTCTGCAATCTAAGCGGACCCTGATACTTCATCGGGATAAAGCTAGGAAGAAGAAGAATTGTTTCCCACTGCTGGACAAAGGCTTGCCCCTTCTCGGTCCACTTCCCTCTTTCGTGGGTATTATGTACTTAAATTTTAAGAACATTGAACAATTGGTTATATAATAGTGTGCAAAAATATATCGTCGTCAATGTAACAACAAATCCTACGACATAAATCCCATTTTTACCCGTCCGTGACTAGAATTTCTATTACCAGGATTTTCGGGGATATTTTAGAATTGTTCCCGTTCCGTGATTTGTTTCTATCTTAGTGCTGGCCGTTAATTGCATTTTGATTGGTTTACATACGGGTTCAAGGTTTCGATGAAGAAAAGTTTTCTATCATCTTCTACTAGCAATTGTTTTTACATGAAATTTTTGTTATATCATCGTCTAGATAAACGGATGCCGATTTCAAATTCCAATTAAAAAGTTTTCTCATTTACTTGATTCAGCGAGCGTATTAGCCGAAGAGCAACAATTAGGCTTTTTTCTACTGTGCAGCCGATTAAAGGGCACGCCTCACAAAGCGAACCAATCCCTCGAGTTCATAGAGATTTAATCATTTTTATACTTTCTGTTACCAGCATTTCAATACGATTTCAGTTAGAATATAACAATAATTGGGATTTGAAATTACAGTCATCAGTTTTCTAAAGGGTTCTATCTGAAAACCTTTTTTATTTATTAATATAATACATTATGATGGAAATCTATTATGTTTCTTAAGTGCTTCGTCAAAGACGTTAAGTGCCACTTGAGTCGTCAAAGACATTTAGTGCGGTAGCCGTGATAGTTCATATAATATCGCTTATTTGGTATGATGGCGACACAAATGCTAATTGTAAATTTTACGCTATGCCTGCTTTAAGATTTTTTTAAAGACTACTGAAAGTTCTTTAATTTAGCTTCAAAAGATCTTCTATAGTATAATATACCATCTATATCTACATCTAGGTGTTTTGCAATTGTGTCACTATCGCTCCAAAATATTATAATAGATATATTTCAGAGAATGTGTTTTCGGAGATCTTAACCGACACTAAACCACAGTACAACACTACTTTTCTTCTTTCTTCCTTTAAAATCCTTTTAAACAATTATACAATTTTCCTTTGAATTGCGGATTTATGCTAAGTAATCGAACAAGTCATTTGCTATATTGGAGCCTTTCATTTACAGAGACTAGAACGATGCGGTTACATTGATGGCTACTTTAAATTTAAAATTACTCACTACATACATATTTAAATGCGAATATATTTATATATTTTTATATCGTTGGCTCGCTGTCGCAGTTGGAAATGACCCCACCGTCCGCTCCGAGTGTTGTGGTTTCTCTTCCCGCCTCGAGTCTGGGTGTATTATCTATATGTATGTATTTATATATTTCTACAAAAAAATCTGTATTACAGAACGGCGGTGGGGTTTGAACCGGGTACCTTGCGGATTTCAGTCCATACCTTACACCGTTGAGCTATTGAGGCTCTAATTTAAGTGTTATTACGTTTTGGTTTTTTTACATGAAAAGTCCTAAACGATCATGCATATTTTAGGTGCATTATTTAAGACTTCTAAACGGTATTTAAGTCCATTGTATTAAAAGGCTTGCAAATGCGATGCGGGCCTT
The DNA here is from genome assembly GCA_024363005.1 of Charaxes varanes. Taxonomy (NCBI): domain Eukaryota; kingdom Metazoa; phylum Arthropoda; class Insecta; order Lepidoptera; family Nymphalidae; genus Charaxes; species Charaxes varanes. Next base: position 632,359 of record JANCMC010048705.1, on the reverse strand, counting down.
AAATTAATGGGTATTGATTTTTTTTTCTTTCCATGCTAAAGGCTACTGTAGAAACATTTAAAATTTTACATCTCACCTTTATCTTTTTAAAAAAATTATGAAAAATACAAATTTTTCAAAATCGTTATATAAGTGTTATTTTAAGCATATCATTTTTTTTAAAGGCTATGTATGTTGACCTGATGTGTTATATTAATCTTTAGTAATAACTCTATAATGTATTTAATTTTATTTCTTACTGTTAATTCGTGAATACATTGTATATTTCTCCAAAATTAACCAGCACAAACTTTTTTTGACTGGCTCCTTATCGCAGAGGGCAGTTACCCTGCCTTGCGCGGGGGTCGTGGGTTCGATTCCTGCCTCGAGTGTGGGTGTATTATCTGTATGTATGTATGTTATGTATTATTACAAAAAAAAAATGTGTATAACAGGCGTCTGCTACCTGTAACACAGGCATTAAGTTGTCTACCTTAAGAACAGACGTCCGTGTTTCATATAGTCCTGTATATATTTATTTATTTTTATTTACGAACTAATAGACACTACAATATGTGCTTTTCTTTTGACCCTAATACATTTTTCAAACGAGTTCATTACTCTTAAATTTTTCACTGTATCGCAGCAAAGCATTCTATCGCCAGCCGAGTCCGTCTGTTAAAACACTGGAATTCAATTAGTTCAGCCTCAATCACGGCTCTAGTGGGAGAGTCAATAGAAATGTGTGCGCGGTAAAAGCTAAACGCTGCCACTGAATTACATAATTAATAGCTTATACTGTCGTCTGATCTTAATGATGGCCTTTTGTTTTTTTTTTTATTATTGGGAATGACTTCTTTATCACGCATTGAGTGGGCGGTAAAAAGTGTTTGGCTCATCACTTCCCAGAGGATCACACTTAAGTGAGTAAGTATGAGTGGTTGTGGTCATTGTGTTAGAGGTGACAGATGCTTTTCTTCAATGGCATCTATAGCTCAACGGTAGAGCGCATAAAGTGATATCTGTTAGGTAATATTGCATCTACTCTTAAAAAAGCTTTTAAGTTTAGTTTAAGGCTAGCTAGTTAGTGGCTAATATTAGACATACCTAAAAAGCATATAGTTTATAGTTTACTGTAATAAGAAAACAAAAGAGGGTAGGAGCCTTCTTTTAAGGGTAGTGGATCTAACCTTTAAATAAAGTATAACATTTTTTTAAACACAAGTTTGTTTTTTTAAACATAATTTTATATATAGATGTGTGTGTGTGTGTGTGTGTGTGTAAGTATGTGTGCGCGCGCGTGCGTGTTCGTTTGGGGTTTGTATTTCATTATATTTTTTTTTATGTTACCCTTTTTACGTAATGAAAATAACAGTTACAAAAATCCTTCATAATCATAGGTACTCAATGGATTCTGAACCATTTCTTAATATTTGTGTATAACAGGCGGCTGTTATCTATAACACAGGCATTAAGTTGTCTACCTTAGGAACAGACGTCCGTGTATATAGTCCTGTATATATTTATTTATTTTTTATAACTGACCAGATTTTTACACTGGGAAATGCATTTACGGAGTAACTCTTTCGAACAGCAAATAATTAGCAAATCCTTAAAATTTATTTTAAAGCTAAGTTACTGTATGACTTGTTGATGTTAATAATTAAAAAAAAAGAAATCCACCATCTCTACAATCTAACGACTAATATCATTCAGTGTCATTAATCAGGACCCACCGTTTTCCGTGCCTTCCGAAATACGGAGGGTTGAATATTTGAAACCAAGTGCCAAGCTAGTGCCACCCATCTATCACCCGGTTGCATTAAGAACTGCTTAACCAAATGCCGACCACTGATAAAGCTACAACTTCCTTTGCATATATTTAAAGTTAAAGCAAATGTCAAAAAATCTTTATTCAATTCTGTTTTTTATTTGACCCTAGTCTTGAACCTTGACTACAACCATTTTTTTGTGAATATTGTATGTGTATCTACACAAAAGTATCAATTTTTAAAACATAAACTTCTATATTAAACTAGCTGTTTCCTCCGACTTCATTCGCGTATTGCTTCTTTAAAGATATTATATATACACAGTATAGATTCATATTATAGCTCATGGGAAGCGATCAGTTACCACGGCGCTAATTCAATATTTTATTGTCTATTTCAAAAAATGCCCAAAGCGACGTGCCTAAAGAAGTTTTCGCTTCAAAAATTCATATCAGGCCTACAAAATCTAGAGTACTTGTTCTAGACCAAGTTATTACTTTGATCGCTGCAGGTCGAACTGTAGGTCAGCCTTGGAGCACGCACCAGAGATCGTTCAGGAATCCCGCGGCCTGCAATTTAAACCTATTCAATCTAAGGCCTATCTCTCAGTTACGATCTTCCACAATCAGCCGCAATCACCCTTTGTTCTAACTTACCGATCAATTATTTGCTCTCACTATTCTATCTAATTATTATTATATATCCTCACTATTATTTTATCTTATAGCTATGTACTTTTATTAACATATTTAAAGATTACTTTAGGTTTCTTTCATAGACATAATAATGCTGTATGTACTTAACAAAAGCGTTGGAAATAGGGCTAAAAACAAATTCATCCTCCATGCCTTCTTCTTCCTAGCGTTCTGGTTTAGTACCAGAGTCCGCTTAGATTGCAGAGGATGTGGCTGTGGGGCGAGCTCATATGACCATTGCCATCTGACGTCATCCTAGGAATCTCCATAATCTCTGCAACCTCACAACTAATAGCACTCAGTGACATTGATCAGGTCCCACTGTTATGCGTGCCTTTCGAAACACGGAGGATATCGGATATCAAATATAGACCAGTTTAAGAATGGGTTAATCCACCTATCACCGGGTCGCAGCAAGACCTACTTAACGTAGCGATCGACTCAAATGCCAACCACTGATTGGGCCACGACCTCTTCTGATCTATACGTTTAATTTTTACTATAAGTTTATTTTTTTGTATTCTTTTATTAATGTTTTCTTTGTTATATATTTTTTTTTTTTAATATTTTATTGCTTTTATTTTCGGAAGTACTCAGTACTACAGGCTTACGCCAATCTCGTTTGCCTAAGGAGAGCGGTGTAAACCCCTTATCAACTGTCACAATATCCCCATTCATATCCACATTAACCTTGACAAAATATTCTCTGAGATTGTTGATTACTTAATTTTTATTATTGTTGTGATTAAAAGCTATCAATTATAAAATGATCATTTAGTAGTACATTATTGCTATTTATGTCTATACTATCTATGCCCGCGACTTTGTCCGCGTAAAATTAGGTAAAAAAATATAATTGAATGTAATATGTTCAATTTTAACGTGATGATATATAGCCTAAAGCCTTTCTCGATAAATAGGCTATCTAGCACTGAAATAATTTTTCAAATCGGATCAGTAGCTCCTCAGATTATCGCGTTCAAGTAAATAAACAAACAAACTCTTTAGCTTTATGTATTAGTACAGATTTTTGCAGAATTGATGTTAAACACAGTTAACGCCAGCCATAAAACACTTATAAAGCTATGAATGTTATTTTATTCGGTTATATAATCAGTTTAGACAAAAACTTGGTTATTTCCTTGCTGCGCGACCGATGTTTGTTGATGTGTAACGCGTTTTCAATGAGCTGTACCTTTTCACTAGTGCACGACAATTGATAGCATCGTACCAGTCACGCACAAGGAAGTCCTCTTAAATTAAATTAGACCGCAAATTACACGGACCTTTGATGTATCGGGTGTATTGTTGAAAATACTTAACTCTATATGCCACTAGAAAAATGTAGTTTCGGCGTAAACCATTACCAGAATTTTTCGAATAACAGTTATTCAAATATATTGTTAGTTATAATAATTGAAATTATGAAAGTAGATGGTTTGAAGTATTTCTAGCAAAAGGTTCGTTGTAATCTTCTTCCTTTTCTTCTTCCTAGCGTTATTCCGGTCCAGTACCAGGGCAAGATGTTGATGTTTCTTAGTTTTATATTACCGTTTGCTTTATTGCTTTTGTGTGTGTGTGTATCTATGCAGATGTTTTATGAAGTATCCAATGGCACGTTTTATAGATTTGTTTTAGCATCCGCCATTACTTTTTTAAGATTAGGGCCTGATTTTTACAGGAGGATTTTGACGAGCGCGCTAGTTTCAAATTTACTGTGTTTTTTTATGTTCCGCATTGAAATATATTGTTACAAAAGCTAAGGTTTTTTTTATGTATTAATTACAAGGGGCAAAACAGCAGGCGATGACTACCGGCGCCCATGGACATCTGCACGGCCTGACGGCTCGCAGATGCGTCGCCGTCCTTTAAAGATGGATTTAGGCCACCGGGAATTCTCATAAACCGAATGAAACGCGACAACAATAACATCACTTGAAGTGACAGCTTTGCCGCCACTTTACACCGATCTTATGTGAGAAAGAGGCTATTAAGGTTAACATTTTTCTCTTTTACTTTTAACATTGTAAAGTCACCTTAAACCTTTATTATCTATTATATATAACGTATTCACAATAAATTAACAGTCAAGTGGGGACCCACAATTCTATTTGTCTCAGGTCAATGCTATTTTATGAAATTGTGATGACAAAAACCCTCTCTGTGTTTGTTACGGCCTTACTACAGATCAGAGCGCGTGGGAACAAAATTCTTTCAGTGTTAGATAGCCCATTTATCGAGGAAGGCCATAGGCCATTCCGTATATCATAATGCTGTAATGGAATCTATTTTTTTATCTTGTTTAATGCGGAGTAAGTCGCGGACACAGCTAGTCCTTTATAAAAACAAACTTCGTTTTTTTATATATCAAGGGGCAATTGGGCAGACGGGTCACCTGAGAGACTACCGACGCCCACTGACCACTACACTACCAGAAAACTCGCAGATGCAGACGACATGCGATAATGCGCAGACTGGCCCGTTGGCGCAATGGTCTCTGCCTTCCGCTCCGTCGGTCGTGGGTTCGATTCCCGCCTCGAGTCTGGGTCTGTTATCTATATGCATGTTTTTATATATTTCTACAGAAAATATATACTTGTGTATAACAGACTTCTGTGACCTATAACACAGGCATTAATTTGTCTACCTTACGAATAGACGTCCGTGTGTCATACAGTTCTATAGAAATATTTATTTATTTATGCGTTACCGAAAAAACTTAGTTCCAATATTATACTCATGTGTGATTACTATGTCTAACGGATGCTGTCGGTTTTGATTGAGACACGTATATCGCGCAGAAGCATCGTCGGCCTTGACTGCTTGACTTTTGAACTAAATGTCTTGTCGGGCATCGTTGGAAAGGCCACAGTGATGTATATCACGTAACGACAATCATAGAGTTTTGCATCTTGGTCCAGTTGCGGCCATTTTAATTTGGCACGTTGACACGTGGCGTTAGCTGATGATTATCAGGTATAATTTGATTTCATTAATGCCTATTATGCCACCTATTGGAAGAAGTTCTTCCTTTATTCTTATACTGGCCGATGTCAACGGTTTCTTTCCTTTGATGAAATACCTTCTATATCTGTAGATTAAAACATGCATAACGTTAATAGTAATATTATAAAGAGGAAAAATGTGATTGTTTATTTGCATTTAATATGCTCTGAAACCACTGGAATGATTTTATTTTTTTTTTCCATTAGAATCCTACATTATTCCTGATAAACGTAGGGGATAGAATGCTTTCAAAAACTTTTGGATCCGTATGAAAACCTGGATAATATGCGAAACCGGGCGGGTAGCTACATTAACATAAAGATTTTAAAATGCCGGAGCCAGACATAGCTTCATTTGAATGATCGTGTAGTGTGGCCGGGGACTTTGTAGCTGCGCAAAGTTTTGTAGAACTTTGTAGTCCTCAAGGACAATGTAGAAACACTGAGCTACGTCTAGCTACGTCATAATAAATAAATTAAATAGGCATTTATTACACATCTCGTTGATAAAATTATATGAACTAGCTGTGTATACAGCACTAACCGGATTTTAGAACATCAAGTTCTAAAATCCACAACCGTGCGATTTTCAAGAAACTTTTTACCTCGCACAATTCCTCTGTGGAATCAATTACCAGCGCCTATATTTCCGAACGGATACGACTTAGGGACCTTCAAGAAAAGAGCATACTCGTTTCTCAAAGGCCGGCAACGCATCTGTAACCCCCTGGTGTTGCAGTTGTCCATGGGCATCGGTAGTCACTTATTAGAACCGCCTGCTCGTTTGCCTCTTGTTATAATATATAAAAAAACAAACTAATACCTAAATGTGTTATAGGTAACAGACTCTGTATACACATATATTTTTGTTATATATAAATACAGACATATATATAATACCTACACCCCCAGAATCGAGGCGATAATCGAACCCACCACCCCCGGAGCGGAAGGCAGGGTCACAGCCAACTGCGCCAACGCCAGTCAAACATTATTTTAAAAAGTCTTCTGTCGTCTTTTTTATGCTATTTTATTGCATACTATAAGAAAAAGTAAATTGTTCAAAGATTCCTGTTAAAGACGACAGCAATTGTGGTTATAAATTACTTCATACAGACCATTTTACAACACCATCAGGAGACGAAGAAAAGAACTCGGCTCCCGTTTTGGAGTTAATGAAGAGTACGTTGCGTGCGAGGTCTCTGTGTGCGACGTGCGCTGGACACAGCGATACTGCCTCACCTCCCCTACGCATATCCCAACAACCAACCTTGAAAATGATACGTGTACCACTTTACATCAGAAATAAAAAGCCTCAGGTTTTCTGGTACGTTACGGAAGTGTAATCAACAACTATAGTAGTAGAACAATATGTTTAAGGCCATTTTTAGTAGGCCGTAGTCCTACAAGGAACCCTTTCGCTTCGTCACTCCGTCCGTCCGTCTGTTTGCCTGCGACTCGCGAGGTGCCTTAATAGGACATGCTAAAAACTCATTGGGACAATTATTTTGAGCGAAATCGAAAAACAATTCTTAAGGTTATTTAACAAAAACCTTTATCGCGTTAAAGATACGGTACCCTTCTATATAATTGTGTCTTGGCACGTTCTTGGCCACCTTTTATGTTATCGACTGCCACAACTGCTGCTAGGCTATGGTGATAATAGTCGTTGTGGGAGCGGAGGCCATAGTTCCTTTTCAATCAGTTTAATCCATGAATACGCTGGAATATTGCCATTGGGTTTTCGTTTTCCTGTGATAAAGTATTATAGAAAAGCTTTTTTTTTTGAGTTAATATGAAGTCAATCATTTCCTAAACGGGCTAGACCATCAAAAGAAATATAACGCTTAGAAGATTTTAAACTGCTTCCTTGTATGGAAGATAGCATTAAAACTGTAGAGACAGAAATAAATGTTTCTGAACTTACTTGACCATTCATTAACCCTCCGACAAGAATGTGTTGATCACGTGGATTATATTGAAGATCCAGCAAAGGTTGTGGAGGTGTTATAACTAATTCTGGTGCGTTAGCGTTTTCTGAAAATTTTTGTTTTTACATTTTATTTAATTAATTTAAAGTCAAAGGTCAAAGTTATTAAATAGACATTTGTTGATTGTTTTATCTACCACTCAACTTAATTATAATATTTTTATTTTCATTTATACCACACTTTAAGCAAAAGAAAATGACATTATATATAGCAGAGCCAGGCGCGGATCCAGCCAGAAAAGGTGGTGGGCACGTCCAGTCCATTTCTGGCCAATTTTCGACCAAATGCAATTCGGCGTAAGAACTTGCTTATGATAGACACATCAGTCATTTTTACTAAGGATATGTTATGTATAAGTATGGTACTGGATTGGTAATGGCCCAGGAAAGAGGAAGGTGGATCAAGAAGGGGGAGGCCTTTGCCCAGCAGTGGGACACAACAGGCTAATAAAAAGCTACAGGCGCCGTATCCCAGGGGGCGCTTCAGCTAGGAGTAACGTTTATTTTAAATTCAAAATATAAACAGGAGAAATAAAAGGGTGCCATAATTGCATCCCGCTCCATCCTCAAATTTACATCGGGCCGGCACTGTGCTCCCCTCTCAAATAAATCTTGCTGTGTAGTTAATTATGTCGCAGCTCGATGGCTAATTTTTCTAGCTCAAGCAATATTAAAACAAAATACTGTTTTTAATATTTTTTGAGCTAATAATAATAAAAGCCTTTTTATTTCTCAAATTTTACATAAATGTCAATTTTTTTAAAACAGTTTATAATAGAAAAATACTTAATTAAATTTTACAAATACAATAAATTATAATGTGGTCATAATATTTAAAATAATAATAAAATAGTTCTTTGTTTGTCACTGTGTCAATCACATATTAATTTATTAAATTTCAAATTTGAGAACCCCCTTCAAGGGTAAAGGCCTCCTCCAAGTTTGCCCAAGCTTCGCGGTTTGCAGCCGACTTCATCCATTGGTTACCACCTATCCCTATGATCTAGAATAACAATCTAGAATAACTGGAATCAATCTTATTGTTCTTGCCTTGAATATTAAACAAGAACCTAGATTCTGTTGCAGTCTTTTTAGTCAGCAGCCGCATTGAGCCTAAATTCGATGAAAAGATAACAATTACTCCTGGGGGTGGATGTTCCTTTATCTTTCCTTATTCTTTGTTTCTGGCTATACACTTAAAATAACCTGGTATAGTACGGAACCCTTAGAGCGCGAGTCTGACTCGCATTTTCCAGTTTTATTACGATAAACCGGTTTTATATTATCCAAAAAGAAAATCGTTTTTTAGTTATGAGAATTTTTAAATATGAAACAGAATTTTATTTATCATTTAAAGTACTAGCCTATTCTTATTATTAGAAACACGGTCTAGATTTTAGTCTGTCTCCAGAGACTTTGCATGCAATGTCTGTCCCTGTCTCTCGTAAAGCGTTGTCTCTTTCCAATGCACTAACTACGTATACTCTCTAGGGTTGATTTCTGTCTGGAATACAAAGACTTATGTGCGCAATTGATCTGTAACATTGTTTAACGTGTACTTAAGTGTCAAGGGTACAAGGTAACACTAGAAATACAGGTTAGGCAATTCTAGACTCAAAGCGGATAACTTTTAGGTACACAATGGAATGCCTATTTATATTTGAGCTATATTTCCTCCAGAGAATTTCAAACCTAACCTAACATTAGGACTTGTTTCTGGGGTAATAAAACTATACTGCGAGATGTTTTGAGTCAGTTATTTTTTTTATTACAGACATACTTAAGTTATTAGCTTGCTATGTTACGATTTTTTTATGATCACTAGAATGATATGGATACTATCGTTCTCAGTTCTGAGACCATCAAAGGAAAAATATCCATACATCCAAAAGTTGATGGTTAAAATCCGACTCGAAGGACCATTATTCAAATTGAAGTAAAATGAGATGACGTGTGGATGGTTTGAAGGTGGTTGGTGGACTGAAAAATTTATTATTACCATACAGATGACTTGGCAATGTTTGGTATGAGGGCATCTTTGAGAACAGGTAATGTAATAAAAGCGACAAAAAATTTTCGCTGGCAACCGCCGAGTGTGGAGTTCTGTTCAATGGTCAAAGACCAGGTTTGAACAGCACATGTGGGGATTGGATAGATGGTGTGTCCTCTCTGAGTTTAACTCTTCATTTTAGGCACGCCGACACAATTTTTGCCATTTAAGCCACATGCTTCTATCCCGTGCTGAATGATGTTTAACTATTGAAATTGATTGACTGAAGTTTATGTTGCGAAAACTTTATAGATTTACTTTCTCACTTAATTTTTTTTTTCTAAAAATACTGCAATCTTTAATTTCAATATTTTCTTGCTAATACTTTTTTCCTTGTTTGGCAACATTTCAAAAGTATCGATTATTTTATTTATCGATCAGAATCTTTATCTGTATAGTTATGTGTAGTTTATGGGTATACATAAATATGGAAAAACTTTCCACATGATGGAAAACTGTGTAAAATAAAAAAAATAAACACATAATTATCACAGAAAGAGAAGATTCAAAAGTGTTAATATTTAAACGATTCAGTAAGTTTTGAAGGTAAACTCATTTAATTTTAAAAGCTTTTCACATAAACGCCAATCCATTACGATAGCACGCCAGCGAAAGTGGTTGTTATTACCGTCGGTGTGACATTTAACGCTAATGGACAGTTTAATTACTATGAACGGGCTTAAAATACTGCGCGAATTGTATGGAGTGTATTGATGTTGCTGGCGAAATTTTTGATCCTCACCCGTTTTTACGCTCTCACGGTATTAATCCGTCCATTATATTGATTGAAACAGTTGCTTTTACACCTGTAGAGTTTAAATGGTTGGTGATAGAGATGTAAACATTCTTGTATTATTGACGGCGTGACATTTAACCCTAATGGGCAGCTTAATTACTATGAATAGCTCTCATATTTTGTACTGGTATTTATTTCCTTTAACAAGTTTTCCTTGTTCCTCATCCTGAAACTTTTTACAAAGTTTAATTTTTTGAAATTAAATCCGGCAAAATAGAAAAAAGGAATGCTTCCATCAGGATTCAAATTATGTCTTTGTTCGATATTTGCACGGTGGAAGTTAGTTGATAACTTTGAGATTGCTTTAATTCGATTTCTACCTTCGTTTTCAAATGACATAGCATATTTCAGATGATAAAGCATTCTATTGTCGCCTGTAGACGTTCTACAACATAATATTTGTGTACGTGAGGTGTCATAACTGTGAATTGCGCTTTGACCACGGTGACCACCTGCGGACACCACCTTCGACAACGACACATTCGGGACGGGTGTGGATTAGCAGGTTAGTGCAATTTTCAGTTGTCTCTGACCATCAACCTGCACGAAGATTGACATACTTTTCACTAGTACACACTTTAACATACAATCCATGTTATCGTAAATCATAATGTAACCTAGACCCAGCGACCACACAAACATCCAAGTCAGACGTTCGTACAGTCTTTAAAAATATATCATCTAAGTGTTTTTGCTCTAAACTGCTTTATGGTTACATTGCACCTACTGAGTTCTGTTTATTTTCTTCATTATAGGTTTCGACACCTGTATTTAATAAATGTATAACATTTTTTTAGCGTTCGCAACGTATATATAGATTTTAGTTCAAACTTTGGTAGATACTTGAGAAGTACGGGAAGTACCCTATAGGTTTTGGGTCTCCTTGCAAATGTATGGGAAAAGTGACATAAACGGCCATATCTTTTGATTGTGTTCACTAAGAGGGTTGATTTCTTTACAGCTTCAAGGGACCTCACATTTCAGTATTGGGTATTAATTTTAAATTTTTAGGTCTTCCCGTGCCTGAGAAAAAGTGTCTTTATGGACAGACAGACAGACAGACAGACGGACAACAACGTGATCCTAAAAGGAAAAAATATATCCTTTTTCTTTTTGAGGAAAGGAACCCTAAGAAAAGCATAATGAAATATGTTTATCAAAATTATTAACGACAAACGGTCCAATAGTATCAAAGGATAATATTGCTGTTGGCTCATTTCTGTTTCTACGTCACTGAACGTACCCGTAACCTTCACTATAGTAACAAAGTAATAAATAATCTGATAATTAGTATCTAGCCCAGTAATTGTTTGGCCGAACAATGTTTTTACAGCTGTAAACTTACGAACCACGTTTTACTAAAGCTTCAATGTAAAAAACTTATTTAAGAAAAGAGATACATAATAGAAGAATCCGGAACTTGCCTGTTATTTCTATACTAGTTATTTCGTTAGTCGCTACTAACCCTTCTTTTTCTCATTATATGTATATATATGTTTTTCTTCTTAAAGTTAACGTTTAGCTCAATCTAGAGTGAACCTTAGAAGTACCACGTATGAAGCAGTTGGTTCGCTTAGTGATTCCTGTCCGTTTCCTAATATTTCCTAGCCGTCATTTACCTTCAAACTTGCCCATCGGTTATTGGTCATAGATTATATCCATCATGTCGAAACATATTGCCAAGTATAAATAAATATAAAAAAACCTCCCTTAGAGAATTTGACTTCGGTTTCATGAAAATTATATTGTTTTAATGATTTTTTCACAGAAAGTAGGTCACACCGCTGATGCTGCGAACAATAGACCCACACTCGAGAGAAAGGTTATTGTTGTTCATTAACCACGAGTACTTATCTCTCTGATCCAACCTGGGATTGAGTGAACTGCCGATAACGTTCAAAATGTAGGTTAATCATCAGCCTACATTTCAACGGTAAAAAGGGTGGACTCAAATGCTGAGATAGTGTCGGTCTCCAACCCCTTCAGACAAGAATTGCACCATTCCTCCATTTTTATTTATAATTGGAAAGGAAACAAATAAGTAGACATTAAGTGTTCGTTATATTCTGTCTGTAAAGTAGGTTAACCTCTCTATCACATGTTACACGCTCTCGATTGCACGCTCGACTCAGGCGGAACGTGACTATGAATCATGCTTTTTGGTACGTGCAGTTAATGCAGCGCGTTATCACGTCAAAATATCTTCTTGAGTATATTCTGGAAAATTATTTGGCACAGCGATAATTTCGTCAAGAGATGGAAGCTATTACAGTAATTAGCCATTTGTTGAGCATGAAGGCACATGACACACGGCGTCACGCGACACTGCATTAGCTTGATTCTGGTCGGAAGGTCAATCCTGATTATAAGTGGGTATCAGGGTCGAAATGTTATATACTCTTGGGAAATACCCCAATATTATATTTCCTTATTTCTGGAATACTATTTATAGTATGTTTGAAATCTTTATAAAAAATCGGAAATACCAAATCAATCCGGACAATTTAACGATGTCGCTCCGGCCGGAATAACGAACGCGACATAAATCGAATCATACAAAGTAATATATTAATGAGTATTTTTATATGTTCGCAAACCATGTAAATGTAGTCTTCCGGGAACATAGATAAATAATTAAAAAATGGTAACACTTTACAAGAAAAAAAATGAAGAGTACATATTCATATTGGGTATGTTCCGATATACACTTTGAGTTCTGCTTAGTGCTCGCTCTGGTGATATATCCTGGCAGTATACTAAAATATATATCGTCATATATAGTCACCATTTTTGTACTGTAAGTACTGGCGCTTTTGAGCTTCGCTGCTGTCAGTACTTTGATCACGTGGTCAATCAAAAACAGTGCGGCTCTTGTTAAAAAATTAAACAGTTAAATTTGACAGTATTAAATTATTAAAACATCGTGGATGAAGAAAAATTGCGGGTCTAAAATCGTGGTTATGTAAAATTGGAAATGGAAAATTTGAATGGGGATGTCAATATACTGGACCGCGTTATGTTTTAAACTGTAACTAGTATATTTTAATGAAAAAAAGAACACCTTTAGAGTATACAAAATTGACGTCTCAGCTTACACTCCTAGCAGTGTATATCGGAACATACATATTATATACTTTGTCCTATTGGCTGAAAATGTTTACGATTCTCCTTTATCATTTTACGACAGGTCAAAGGTCAAGGAGTTCTCAAAAGGTTGTAACGGTCACATAGAATGCTTTATTTGTCTAATTCTTTGTCTGGCCGTATCTAAACTTTTATAGGTCAGCGTCTTCTAGTTCCTGGACTATTACAATTCCCGTTTATGACCTTACAAGAAATCAACGAGTTCTTGAAAGGTTATCGTGTCAAGAATATTTTATCTTTCGATTTCTTTATCTTATCTGTCTATTAATAGAATCACGTGCTCGACAACCGCTGTGGGATGAATAATGCAAACACGTGTTTGCATAGAAATTAATTTTATAACCAGCGACAAGCGCTTGATATTTAATTAACTTGTTTGTCTGCAAATAAATTTTATGATTATTATGCAGAATATTACTGGAATTTCCATAACACACTCGTGTATGTTTGTTTTGTTTAAAAAATTCCGCCATTTGTGAATCATAATTTTTTGTAATATTCATTAGTCATTTAGAATTTTTTGCACTCGGCCCTTGCCTATTTGTTTCAATATTTTTGTAATACCGGAGCCAGATATAGCTCAAAGTGTTTGTACATTTTCGTCCTTAAAAACTACAAAGTTCTACAACTTGGAGCGGCTACACAAAGTCCCCGGTCATGCTACATGATCATTGAAATGATCATTCAAATGAAGCTATGTCTGGCCCCGACATAACAGTGTCACACTCCTATGCAATGTATACCGCGACCATTAAGAGCCTTAGTCGCTAATTTTTGTTGAGTAAAGAGTGTTTGCTACAAGCCTTAATGTGCTACTTTTTTCTAATAAGCATAATTCCTTTCAGGAAACAAATAAAAGACAGCAAAGTTTTTACCCCAGAAGACTTTGAACAGTACGGAGATATATCAGCACCACTTCCTTCAACTTTGCCACCGTTGGTGAAGAATATGCCTTTTTTTCTAATATTTGATTTCTTTCACGTTTATATTAGACGTGAGACTGTGGGGATTCCGGGGATGACATCTGCCGTTCCGGAGATGCGGTTGAGCATATCGACCTACGATCCCACCTTTCATTCCTTGCCGAAACTTTTCACCTTGGTATGCCTTCCCACACATTTAAATCTTTACATTTTTTTAATATTAGTACATCTTTGTCAGCCCTTGATGACCCACTGCTGGGCATAGGCCTTTCTGCTTCTGCCACTGTCTCCTATCCCTTGCCAATCTCATCCAGCCACATATTAGTACAGACCAAGTTAGAAGATAGTATCAGAGAAGGTATTTCTCGATTTAACGAGGAATTTCTGAGAAACTTAGTTATTTTATGCAAAGTTAAGATTATGTAAAGTTTGCCCTAATAGTGTTAACCCAGATAATTTGAAACTAATTAATTCAACATTATTCGGATGTTGATCTAGTTTGGGGGTTATTGACACCTTAGTAGATCACATTAAAGTATTCACTTTTTGTATCAAAATAATCTATATAAAGCTGAACAGTTTGTTTGTTTGCTTGAACGCACTAATCTCACGAACTACAAACCCGACTTGAAAAATTCTTTCAGTGTTAGATAGCCCATTTATCGAGGGAGGCTATATGTTCTCACGCTAATATTGAATCTAATTTTTACCTAATTTTACGAGGACGTAGTCAGAGGCACAACTAGTATATTATAAATCTATTTACACATTGTAGTTATTATACTGGTACACTTTTTCTTTTACTTTTTAGGGTTCCGTAGTCCTACAAGGAATCCCTATAGTTGCGCTTTGTCCATCCGTCTGTCTACCCGCAAGGGGGACAACCTCTATATGACTCTAAAAACTCATCAGGACAATTATTTTGAAGCTGTTTACCAAATACCTTTATCAGATACGGAACCCTCCTATATAAGCGCGTCGTAACACGCTTTTGGCCACTTTTTTTAGTATTGTATTCAAATATACTCTGACTTATTTATATACGTATTTTAATTATAACGGAAATTTAATTTACTGAAAGCCCCAAAGAAAATTATAATAATTAAATAAAATACCACATATTTGGCAAAATCTTGCTGTTTAGACATGTAATCTAAGTTACTTGTGATGTATTATGATATATTACACACAAGAGTTTTATATAATAATCTTGTTTTAATTAAAATTTAAACAAACTCGTCTTCTGAAGGCACAAATTGAAAAGTAAATCAACCAAGCCGGCTCTGACAGAGAAATCAACCAACCGACTCTGTCACATGACGTCACAAGTCGCGCAAGTTTTAATTCAAGTCATTCATATTATTCGCGGGAGCTCAACGAAAATTATGCCGGAATTTCATTATTATCGGGCCGGGTTCCTTAATTGAAAAACTTTCCTCGCTGATGTCGAGTTGATGTGTTGAATTTAATGGGTTTTGTCAAACATACCAGTTGTAGGAAAGGACGCGTAATCAGAAACTTCCTATTATACGCAACTTTATTGTCTCATTACGTTTTTAGGGTTCCGTAGTCTTTAAAAAACCCCATTAAGTTTTGCTCTACCCATCTGTCAGCCCACAAGGTGATCGCCCGTCGGAATTTCACACCGTTAGATTTTGACATACAAAAACCAGACAATGATATAAATGTAGACAATAATACAGATATAGAATCTGTTGACATGGATATTGGATCAGATGCAGAAGATAAGGGTAAAATTATTAGTGATTGTATTTTTATAAATGAAAATAAATCAAATGATATTGAAGAAAATAAAGATATTTCTCGTGAGAAAACACCCAAACCAGATGAATTAGAAGAAGATGAAGATTTATTGAGAGCCAAACTTTTAACCTCTTTGAGTAAAAATCTACCAAATCTTGTTGAGTTAAATGATTTAGATACAGATTTGGCTAAGCCAGAATCTAAAAGTGTCATTGTGCCAGTTAAAACTCAGCCAATCTCAGAAGAAAAGAAATTCATAATTCAGCTAGGAGAATCTGATTCTGATGAGGGTGAACATGAAGCAACGAAGAACTTGACTAAAATGCACATTAAGTTATCAGAACAACAGGAATTTCAACAAAAGTTAGATTTATTTTTAAAATCTACACGAATGGAAGTAGAAAAGAATAAATTACCAGATGTAGTTCAGCAACCTGCACCAAAAACCCCCGAAAAATTTGTTGCAAAGGTTAGATGATTATTATTAAATAAATTACCATATATGTTAAAAATTTATTAACATGTTTATTTTTAGGCTATGAACCATTTGCCAAAATCGGAACAAATAGAATACAAAAACTTAGTAAAAAGAATGGCTGAGTTAGAAAGAATGAAGTTAGCTCGACAAACTGCAGTAAACCAAAAACTGATGTTAGCCAAAGAAACACTTAAGCCTCGAAACATGTCATTAGAATCATTCAAGCTAACAGTAGAAAAAAAAGTAGAAGAAAAGATTACATTCTCACGGTAAGTATGATTTAAATTGCTTTTCTATGAAACAAAATGAAAATAACATTTTTAATTTTGTGTTATATTATAGGAAGAAGATTGCGGAAGAGTCAGAGAAAATGCTTAAGCTAAAAGAGGAAGCAACAAAGTTATCCCAACGATACAAAATAGTCGCGACAGAATTGCGAAATATTGCCACAGCTATTACACTAAATAAAAGACAACAAAAATTGGTACAAAATAGATTAGTAAAGTTTAGACATCAACATCACATGCTTTTGAAAAGGTTTTTTTTTTTTCAATAAATTTAAGAAATTACTTCAGGTAAAGTATCAACTTGCCATAAAATATCTATTTGTTGAATTTTTTCGTTGCAGCTCAACAATGAAACGTTTCAGCCCGAATATACATCTTGGTCAGTCCCTTGATAAAACTATATCGTCAAAATTGCAAAAAGAAAACTATCCCACAAAAGAAGAGCACAAAAATCCTAACATTTTAAAATCGGTCAAAGTTAGCGTTACCAATGATCGCACGAATGATTCTAGCGGAAATCATTCGAAATTGTCAGTACAAATAGATATAAGTAATAATAAAAAAATCGTCAAATTACCAAAAAGTCCACCAAGAGATAGAGTAGTGGACTTCAATTGGAGCAGTGCTCAAAAAATTGATGATAAAAAAGAAAGTAACACGGAAAGAGTGGAGGAAAGCGTAGACCCAACAACAGTTAATGATAAGATTGAATCTGTTAGGGCTCCCACTATGGACGACTATAAATCCCCATTAGACGCCTTACATTGCAAAAGGTAAGCAATCAAATATATATTTTGTTAATTCATTATAGTAACAATAACAGTGCTTTATTTATCATCAAAAATACTAATGCTAGTTATTTTTTGTTGATATCTGCAATAAGCAAATGTATGTCAGAAGTGGAAAGTATGATAGACATATCATGTTACTTATGGACTTTATTAATGACAAAGTTATAATATATATATACGAATCAATTATTAGAGTCAGTGCTTACTTACAAATGTTCTTTATTAGGTATGCTAAAAAAACAGAATATATAAACGTTCAAACTGTCATTAATGCGACTGAATGTTATGTGGATGGCCACATGCGTACAAACATCGCCGTCCTGCGTTGCGATGTAAGTATGCATTAAAACTGTCCACGGACGATGCTTTATGCATAATTGGTCTAAAATAATAAATTTTCAGCTGGGAAGAAGATCCAAACGGTGTCCTGTGTCCTTTCGAGGTCGGAGGCAGTTGCAGAGATCCCGATTGCAAATACCTTCACCCTAAAATTCCTAAATCCGAATGACAGTACAAACAAGTACATACATGTATGCATACACTGCCCTACATACAAAAACACACACCCGCCACTATTCATGTTTCTCATTACTCTTTCACGCATTTTCCGTATCATCTTCGACTGCCCACGGATACTGCCTTTATGTGTAAAGTATATAATATGTAGATTATAAATATTTTTCAATATTCTGTAATTTATTTCATGCACGCTATTCTTTATAGAACATTAATTTTATTGCATTATCATTAACTGTGTTCAATAATTTGTAATCAAAAAATCAATTCGTTTCGACCCAAATTCTGACTTATTTATCCACTTTAGTTGTTATAATGTAATGTTTTGCTATTTGGTATCGCACTGCTAACAGGATTTAGTGTATGCGTTACATTAAAATAGATTTTTAGTCTCTAAATTTAGTTATTTATATGTTTCCGTGCAATTCTAGTTGCCGTTGTTAGCGGTGGCCCCAGCGACGGGAGTGGTAAGTTAAGAACCTTTAAAATAGTGATAAAGTAGTGTTTTATTGACTCTCTGAAATTCGTCGGAACGCCAGGCCCAATGGTAAACTGTGTTCATGGACTAATATATTTTATATCGATTTAAGTTGTTCTTCTTTAATTTAAAAAATAAAATGTACATAATGTGAGATAAAAATTAATAAAGATATATTAAAATATTGTACAATTGACTTTCATTTATACACCTTTACAAAAATGAAAAGACCATGTATAAAGAGACAATTTATTCGGACATTGTAAAATAAAATACCAATTAAAATACATCTCCATCACACTGATACATTTATATAGACAAAAATACGTATATTTTGGAATCAAATTCGATAAATTTATAAATCTTATTTATTAAGAATCACAATGAAATGACTAGATACAAGAAGTATTCATACACAGCATAGAATAACTGTGGGCGAAGATATAAGGGTTCAATCACATCTATTGGACAAAAATGAGCTTATTTTAAAAAACATTATATTTAAATCTCTCATACAAATATAAAATATATAAATTCATAAGATTTTTTTGGTGTTTCCAAAGCTCAATCGATTATAATTTAATCTATGGTTAAACAGACGAGTCACAGTTGTAAAATGGTTAGTTAAAAAAAATTTAATTCTGAGATTATTACATATAGACTCATTTATGGTTGAAGAGAAAACGATAAGCAATTATTATTAAGTTCACATTTGACTTTAAAATAAGGTTAAAATATAAATTCGATTATAACTTGCCGGCTATTATAAATCAGATTTTAACCATAGACATTCGTTGCCAAAGTAGTTTATGTTTAGGTTTGACCAAGATCGCGCAATTTTTGAGAAGGATTTCTGCCTAAACAAATGCAGACATATTTTTTTTTAATATGCGATGTGTCGTTATTCTTTCATCCTCAGATATAATATAAATAATTAATATCTGCCATACATTATCAAAGGAGCCCACAGTTAAGGACATACATTTGTGGATTTAAGGCTACATAGGTGAATATGAAGGCAGACTATTGTAAGATGATTTTTAAAACAGTTCTTTCTAAGGCAATAATAATGTTGCCTTGTTAGGAAGATAATCGAATAATAACACCATAAATATATTATTAACGCGTTACAAGGTATTATCTATCTACACTTTATAATAATGATATAGATTATTGGATTCACAAGAAATATGTACGTTATTACAAGTTTGTAAGTAGCTCGTACGTCAACGGTAAATTCTGACTTCATTGTGTAACATAATGAACTTCATGAGGATTTGTTAGTCAATCAGAGACTAAGGAATGTATTACAGCTACAGCTATTGAAAAATAAAGTAATGATATTAAGTGTAAATACAATTGTGCGCTTGTGATTAATAGCGTTGGCGTATGCCTGCGTTCAAGGAGACTTAAAGAACTTAAGGGGTCATTCATAAATGAAGTCAACGAATTTTACGATTTTTTAATTCCTCCTCCCCCCGTCCTTGTCCACAGGTTGACAGATTTTCAATACCCTTGATCACATACTTTTAAACATAATGCATTTTCAGTATTTTTTCGGTTTCTTTTGAATATTTTTAATTTTGACATGTGATGTCATAAAGTTCTCCACCTGCCCGTTGGCGACGTTGTCACAAATGTCGCCTTTAACTAATTTATGGATGACCCCTAATCTTTTTTAAATGATGGCTAAAGTAACTCAGACGAAGTAGGATGTTATATTAACGAGTTCATTTTTACATCTCATAACGTATTAGGTACATGGATGTATTGAATTACATAGTATATCTCTGTCGCAGTCAACTAGCTTAATCAGCCGTTTAATCAAATGCCTAGCCATTCGTACGATAGGGTGACCATGTGATAGTATAATTTGTCAAAATGATAAAATAATTTGAGTATATTTAGATAAGTATACAAAAAGGTTCTTTCAATTTAAACAAAAAAATATAACCAAGATGGTGAAGCCGGGAGCTCCGTAATGCTCCGGTCCCTTTTAACTTATTCGTTTTCAACTCCTATTGAATAATCGAGGTTATTAATTATGGTGAAATTAGGTTCACGTTATTTTTTGACCACCCAGAAACTCTTTTTGGGACAGAATTCAGTCGCTGCTAAATTCATATTATTGTCACTACACACTTCCATTTTACTATTTTTCATTAAACTTTGAACAAGCTAAGCAAATATTGAAATGTCATCGATCCAAGTCAGCTTAGCTGTTTGATCAAATGGTTGAATATCAATCGGGAAGTTAGTTGAACGGCGCTGATTTGTAAAGAGGTTAGGCTGTTAATTTAACGGCTAATTAAGCTATCTGCCTGCGACATCACTATACAATGCATTCTTTATCATCGGATCTGAACTATATATGACTATAAATGACAGTAGACGAATTTCTTGTGCATACATCTTTCACACGGTTTGTATGCGAGGATTGTAAAGGTAAAGATTGAGTATAGTTTGTGCATAAAAGGAGTCCAGAAATATTTTTGGAATTATAGTTTTCCACGAAATATATAGCATTATATTGTTATAGGCGGATCAGCAGTTGTATGCGACGGTATTAATGGTTTTCATTCCAATTTCATGTATCGCACTTTCGTTGCAACAAAGTCACGAGCTTATTCTGTGATTTTAGGGAAGGATTTTTTATGAAAATTTCTAAAAAAAATCTCGTTATTTGCCTGAAGATTTCAAATACCAATTAAATTTTATTCGTTATTGCTTTCTCTACAGTGTTACAAAAAAAACATTCTTTTTAAATCCTAAAGAAATGACAATAAAAGGCATTAGCAAAAATAATGCTTAAATATACTGGTAACTTTGATCCATCGAATATTTTCAAGAACAATTGGATTGAATACCAGTATGAGAAACTCATTCTTTCCTCTACAACCAAGATACGAGAAGGTACATTTGCCTGGTGTCAGGCACGGATCCAGCCTTTATAAAAGGTGGCGGGCCACTCAATTTTGGCCGATTGTTGGCCAAATGCGAGTACGTACTTGCTTATAAACGATATAGTGCATTCCTACAAAGGATATGTCCATGAAATATATGATTCTGATACATCGTATTTGTGAGTAAGGTATTGGGTGTAATATTATAAGGATTTCGATGTGAATAGACCGTGAAAGTGTGACGTCACAAGTCTATTAGGGTGTGGGCATGCCCATCATGCCTACCGGGTTGATTCGCCAGGTATGACTTCATACACCAATCTTCAATAAAGTCAGTTTTCTTGTAACACTATTTTAGAAATCAAGAGCTGCAGCAGTTTTCTTCAACCTGCATCAAGCCATAGACAATAGGCGCTTGCCACAGATAACATACGTACATTAATAAAAATTAAAATTATTTGTTGCAACACTATAGTAAAATACAATGTTTTTGGTACTAATAAGTCATGAAACCTAAGATTATAGCCATTAAAAAAAATGTTATGAATGGTAGAGCTAGAGTGAATACATAGTCCCTTTTTGTTTCAGTGTTATTCTTTAATTATGACAATGTTTCGATAAGCTTAAATTTACATATTAAGAGACATAAAGCAGATGTCATACGGAAATTTGTTATAAAAATAAAAAAATCCTCATTACAGAAAACCACAATACAATATGGCACTGGATGTTCCACTGAATCTGTTTCACTGTTCATATGATGTGGATAATGAATGGGTGTACGATGAAGAGGAATTGGGGAATATTATAAGGCACTTACAAAATGAATGGACAATACACAGTGTTAAGTAAGTTTACTATCAACATTCTTCTTCCTAGCATTATCCTGTTATAGTACCAGAGTCCGCTTAGATTGCAAAGGATATGGCTTTGCAGCGAGTTAAGATGACTGTCTGCCTTCAGACATCATCCCCGGAATTCCCACAAATCACTCTCAGTGACATTAGTCACATTCAGTGTCATTAGTTACAATCAGTGACATTAATCACACTCGGTGACATTAGTCACACTCAGTGACATTAATCAGACTCAGTGAAATTATTCACACTCAGTGACATTAGTCACTCTCAGTAACATTAATCGGGACACACTGTTTTACGTGCCTTCCGAAATACTGTGGACGTCGGATATTTAAAACGATGTTAGAATGGTCAGCCATCTATCATCCGGCTGCGGTAAAAGCTACTGAATCAAGAGATCGACTCAACTGCCAGCCACTGATTAATCTACGACCTAAGTTTTATGTCAATATCATAGTGATATTCTTAAGCTCAGGGAATTGTCTCACTATTTAATCATGAAAAATCTATCCATTTCAGAACGACGATGATTAAAGATTCTCTAGATACCCTACAAACTATACTTGACAATATGTTAAAAAAGAAAGAGACAAAGGTAGAGGGAGACAGAGTGATATCTCATGCAGACTGCTTATTACAGGGTGTTAAGCCGAAAGTTTATACTCCATTATTAAAGCGAGTTACATGTTGTAAGTGAATATGTTTAATTACAATACATAAAATATTTAAAATAAATTTCATAATTGTATCTTTTACATTTTTAGCGAGCCTGGAAGAAAGAATTGAATATTATAGAAAAAAAAGAAAAGTGGCGGACGTTGGAGATGATGTGACTGAACAAAAAACGAATTATACATAAGAATGCTTAATTTTTTATATGTCAATAAATCTTTATACATAACCAGATACAACTTCTAAATTTATTCTAATCCAAAAGACCTCCTTTTAATCAATATATTTAAAGGAATGTAACGTATATAATTAATATAAATCGGCTTTTAAACTCACGTGTATGTTATATCGGGATTGTACGACTAGTTTCGCACCCGTTCGAGGTCCACGAAAACTGGTTATTTATCAAAGTTATTCAGACCTTAAAACACCGTTGTGAGGAGTCCGAACTTAACGTCGGCCCCAGACATATAAATCTTTCTATGTCTGGGGTCACATTAACTTCCTAGATTACGAAATCTCGCCTGTGTCATCCGCGGAAGAATTCAAATCAAATTTGACTACTTAATTTGGTAGTCAAGTTACAACTTAAGAAAAGAATGCAATTCTGCATACGCAATAGAGGAAGCGATGTCGAGAACTTAGATTTAGACTAAATTAGAACTTAGATTTAGAAGAATTTAGAAATTAGACTAAATTACAAAATATCTTAATTGTAATTAGGCTACTGGACTGTTACTGTTTCAAAATAGTTTTTAAACTTGTATTTTTGTTTAACTTACACTGAGTATTGTTTTTGATTAATTTTACAGAGCGACCTTAAGTCTGAATTCGTTTATTTTCGAATACAAATTTGCACCAACTTTGTTGCAAATATTGACCCCTATCACTTCCTAACGGGAATGCGTCGAATTACAAATAACCCTGTATATACTGTACTAGCTGTACCCCGCGACTTTGTCCGCGTATGCCATTCTTATCAGTTAGGGGTTTAAAATAGTTTTTGGATAAGAAAATAGTGCATTATTTTAGAACAAATTTGGTTAGCATAAAAAAGCTTATACTAAGCCAACCTTAAAAGATAGACATAGGTTGCCGCGGACTTTTGAAGGGAAACAATTTTATCATACATGTAATTGCATGCATTTTGTAAAACTTTAACCACTCACACAGCGCACGCAGCGAAAGCTCTCAAGTGGGAAAAAGAACCCCCGACTTTAAAACACTTTTCATTGGTGCTCCGCTCCTATTGGCCTTTGTGTAATGATGTATAGCCTATAGTATTCCCCGATAAATGAGCTATCTAACACTGAAAGAATTTTTCAAATCGGATCTGTATTTTCTGAGATTAGCGAGTTCAAACAAACAAACTCTTCAGCTTTATATACTAGTATAGATTCCATTGTATCTATAGTAGTATTATATAGAATTTGATACAGAATTTATAACATCTTACCGGCCAGCATGCTAACAACTGACAGGAGTATTTTCTCTACACTCTGCACAGGCGACCATCTCTCCGCGCTGCTCTCATAACCCATGGGGTCGTCGCCGGGAGCGTGCAGAATTGATATACAAACTCTTCCGTCGGCATATACTGGGGAATTAAGAAGACACAAACATTTTCATCCTAAGTAAAATCGACTAGTTCACTTACGCAGGATGAAAATGTTGTTAGAACGAAAAAATATATAAAAAGTATATGTACATATAGCACTTGAGAGCGTTTGGTGACGATGACGCTAATTCAATAGTTTTTCCCATCTCAAAAAAATGCCCTATGTACTTAAAGAAATTTTTACTTTATTTAATATGTATTTGTCATTAAATTTATAAAGATGTATATGTACACTATGGTTTTCATACACCTGAACATAAACTGCATCATTGAATCTATCACTTTAATAATCAGAAAAAGTTAGTTTTCCAAATACCCATATCCCCCAATTAGTTTGGAAATTTAACACTACTAGTTTTAATTAAATTACATAAATAAAAATTAATATCCAATGCATTGATGAAAAAGGTCAGCGTAGAATCAACACTCTATATTTGTACTAAAATGCAGCATAATTTAATTAATAATTAACCCACTTTTGAAAACATTCGACTGATTTATGGAACTAATATAATATATCCTCAGTACAGTACCTGGTATTATGGAGATTAAGATATATGAAGGACTAGTTGAAAAGGTGGTCATTTGTAAATAGCAAATTATCTTCTGAAGATTCATCAATACTTTAATACATTGAGATGGTTCTCCTTATATTGTAATCTCCATACCTTGTAGTTAATATTACTCTCTACTATCAAAAGGAGGAAATTGCCTAAATTCAATGTAAGCATCGTCTCTGTCATACATTAGTGACATGTCACCTTTAATGGCAAAGATAACTAACCATACAATCCAAGCTTATCAATTATATTTCAATATGGTTTTACATGTAATATTTTGTAAACGGCACTGACTATACATACATGCTAGACATTTCGTTCAAATGATAAATTAAATTAAAAATTGACATTGTGATAACTGCTCACTATATCTATATTTTCTTAACAACGAATACTAATTTTAACGAGTAAGTATTAACGCAAATACGATTGCTCTAAATATTAACAAATGCATTTTATTTTTGTACATAATATTATGCAAAATGAAAGTTCATCATCAGGTTCTTCTTGTAACCAAAGTTACAAGGACAATGAAAGTTGTTGCACATGCATATTCTCATTTAAGAAAAAATCATAGGTGGCGTTGTAATCAAGTCCTATCAATTTTTTTGTATAATTAATGTGTAAAGCCCATATGAAAGGAAATAACCACACACGACGCGAGATGGCGTTGATTTCGAGTGGAAAGGACACACCAATTTTACACAAGATGCTTAACACAACTGTATGTCATAATTTAAACTTTTACATAATTTTAATTTCATAAACCTACACATGATGACTAATTTATAATAACTTATATAAATTTCATTAAAGGCATATAGCTTATTTCTGACGATTTAATAGAAAATATAAATATTTCTATCAGTATTATTTCATATATTTGTTACTTCTTTTTATCAATATAAAATTCATCATTACAAGTATGTAACAAGGCTAATAATATACCAAGCATTAGACAATGACAACAATTTATCCAACTAGAAAGCAGATTTACAATGGAATTAAAATATGACGTAGAATAGAATAAGAATTAATCGTGCCAATAAGAAAAATCAAAATGATAAAAGGTAAATATCGTTGAGTCAGACATTTATAAACTTTATATTACTGCAATTCCCCCCTATGACACGATAGATTTATTCCTCATTATAGGAACACTCATTAAAAGTTATTTTAGTTTAACATACTCGTACAAACCCGAATGCCCATAATATAATATTAGATAAATAATAATAAATAAATATATGCAGCACTATATATGACACATGGACGTCTCTTCCTAAGGTAGACAACTTAATGCCTGCATTATAGGTAACAGACGCCTGTTATACACAATATTTTTTTGTAGAAATATATAAATACATACATATATATAATACACCCAGACTCGAGGCGGGAATCGAACCCACGACCCCCGGACCGGAAGGCAGGGTCACTGCCCGCTGCGCCATTTGGTATAAAACTTGGCCTGGCGACATCAAATCTACATCAAAGCTTGCGAAACCGCGGCCAAAAGTTATCAGTTAATAATCCCAAATAGAGATCACTTAATAAAAGCTCGACAGCATGAAATTGTACCCACCCACATAGATTAATGACATACCGACCGACAATGACGTTTTTTGTGCGATCCCTTTTCGATTTAGCGCCAATTAAAAAGTTCTACAGAGCGCTTGGAAAGGGTTAAGTTCGTTTGGGCATAATTGGTCTTCAGGGTCCCCAATCTTAACGAGAAGATTCCGACACGACAATAGCTTATGTTATTTACTTAATAAAAATACTTCTTATTTGTATAAAATTCGGTAATATATGTCTTATACGATTTGCTAATATTTTTTTGCCCGCAAAAGTTGAACTACCAGTATTAGGAAATCTTGAACAATATAATTGTTGGATGTAACCATTTATAAAATTCCAAATTAAATAACCTAGTTATTATAAAATTCCAAATTAAATAACCTAGTTATTGTAAAATTCCAAATTAAATAACCTAGTTATTATAAAATTCCAAATTAAATAACCTAGTAATTATAAAATTCCAAATTAAATAACCTAGTTATTATAAAATGCCAAATTAAATAACCTAGTAATTGTAAAATTTCGAATTAAACAACATAGTTATTATAAAATTCCAAA
>JANCMC010048705.1:593142-604839 GCA_024363005.1 Charaxes varanes | reverse complement strand
TTAAATAACCTAGTTATTATAAAATTCCAAATTAAATAACCTGGTTATTATAAAATTCCAAATTAAATAACCTAGTTATTGTAAAATTCCAAATAAAATAACCTAGTAATAATAAAATTTCAAATTAAATAACCTAGTTATTATAAAATTCCAAATTAAATAACCTGGTTATTATAAAATTCCAAATTAAATAACCTAGTTGCTATAGTAACGGCCACATCGTGAGGACGATCGCAGCGTCAAGAAGGCATATCTGGGGCAACCAATTGGTCGATCCAGGTATCACAGACGTGACGTTGTAGAGTCAGATCTGCGCGATCTCCGTGCGGGCGACTGGCAAGAGACAGCGCAGGACCGAAACAAGAGGCGCGAAATCCTGTCAGAGGCCAAAACTCATTTTGGGTTTCTGAGCCGCTCCAGTAAATAAATAACCTAGTTTGCGGTATTGATTCTTGATGATTTTTTAAAACTATATTTATAGGGAGGCCCTTAATATTTTCAAAATAGAAAGAAGTTCAATTGACCTCAAAAGATCGAATTTTAACAAACCCACATAAATTCTGACGTCTTTTTGACCAGTCAATAAATAAGAAAACAAATTGTTTTCTTTTCTATGAGATTAAATTTAAGAAACGCTTTCTATACTTGTTAACATTTGCTATTTT
Source organism: Charaxes varanes (assembly GCA_024363005.1). Classification (NCBI taxonomy): domain Eukaryota; kingdom Metazoa; phylum Arthropoda; class Insecta; order Lepidoptera; family Nymphalidae; genus Charaxes; species Charaxes varanes. The sequence continues at coordinate 604,174 of JANCMC010048705.1, read as the reverse complement.
TTTTAATTCATTAAAAAATATTGTCGAATAAGATACATGATTTAATTTTCGAAAAAAAATAAATATTGGATTCTATTGAAATTTTTATAACGTTGTCTCCGTTTCTAAAAGTCAAACAGTACCCAAACAGTACCAACCTAACAAATTGATTCTTTTACTTTTTAAATAAATGTTTCGCACGAACCATGGGGATCCGGTACAAATACGCATAAAGCGATTCTGGAGGGTTTGGAACGTTTTTAAGGTTCAGGACCGTTTATCTGTGTGTCACTGTATTTATACTCTTATCAACAGCTACCCTCATTTATCTATGCAATACGGAACTTCTGTTCCTAAAGGATAAATAAGTAACCTTTCGATGGTTATCCCTCATGAGAACTAAAATAATTTTACGAGAGTAAAACCGCATGTATTAACTAGTAATGGACAATCAACCAGCTTTGAATCCATTCCTGTAAGTAATATTTGTTAAACAGAATGGAGATATCCTCTAAATAGACGAACTTGAATCATATTATTTGATTTAGTAAAATATACATCCGAAATTCGTAAGTACCTTGATAATTTTCAAAGTTAATTTTCGGTGCCTTCAATCGGAACGAAGGCCCTTTGCTGTTCTTTGTGAGAGAGGGTTAAATAATTCTATCACTTTGGCGGCGTTTATTCTTCGAGGGACGAATTAATAATGTTTCTTGATTAATTATCACTCGACTAATCGAACAGAGTGCTTAGTGCGAGTTTTCTAACTTTTACGTGTTGGTAAAGTTTACTTAAATTTGTATGGGAATTGATCAGGGCCACCTAGCGGTAACGTTGTAACAATGATCAATCTCCATACAAATTGGAGTATACTTTACCAACGCGTAAAAGTTAAAAAAACTCGCACTAAGCATTCAGGTCTGTTTTTTCGGGCGTTACTTTGTATATTAATACGTGAAGTGAAAACTTTAGGCACCGTTTTACTAAAATTGCGCAGATGGAGGAGTGTAAAATTTGGTACAGTTGTAGTTCACATAGAGGAAGGTGTGTTGATGCTTAAATTTTTTTATAATGTGCAATATTAATAATATATTAAATTTTTAATATAAAACCACACGCACACCAATGCCAAGTGATTTACACCATTCACTCACACATGTATTGAATGATGTCAAAGCGTAATCGTGACAACCGTATGTCATATTAGTTGTCAAATTTTATTTTACTGTGAGTAGAACAGTGTATGTCAGCGAAAAGGTTTGTGGGCGAATTTGGACCAGCCAGCGATATATATAACGTATTTGAACTTGATTAAACTTAACTTTTCACTCGGCAGTCGTCATAAAACAACCGTTGAGGCACTAATTAAAAATATAACAAGAATTAAAAAATGGATAACGTAGATCCAACTTTCGTAAGACAGTTTTATGAAAATCTTAATTAAAACGAATCTAACAACAAAATTTCCTTGGACACAAAATGTTGAAAGAAAACGCTTTTAAGTGAACGCTGACTTCGCGTAACGAGGGTTTTTTCAGGTTTTAAAAAGTTCAAGGCTTCGTTAACCTTTATGTTCCCAACTAGCTGATTCGTCCACGTGAAAGAATATTTTTTTTACACAATATTATTGGAATGGGCGAAATTAATAGAGCATTCAAATTAACACACTTAAATTAATTACATGGTACAACAGTTTACATGATGCCGGAGCCAGACATAACTTCCTTTCAATGATCATTTCAATGATCATTTAGTATGGCCGGGGACTTCGTGTAGTTGTGCAAAGTTTTGTAGAACTTTGTAGTCTTCAAGGAAACACAGGCATTAAGTTGTCTACCTTAGGAACAGACGTCCGTGTGTCATATAGTCCTGTATATATTTATTATTATTAATAATGACATGACACGTAAGCCTTAAAGAAAATAAAAAAAAAAAACAAAAAAAAATACATCTCACAATGAAGCGTTTCTTGAACCACGTTGGCTTTACACGGCAATTACTTTTAATAAGCTTATATTAGAATAATATTTAATAATGGTTCATTGTGCGCTTCTTCACAATATAGATAAAGTACCATCAATGCAGTGTTTTTCATCTGGATTATATCCTACAATCTTCTACATACATGGCGACGTGCGAGCAACGCCAGTAAAATTTATTCTTAGATTTGCACAAGAGCATAAAGAAACCCACACAAACACACATAAATCTCGAATATCCATTCCTTTTTGAGCAGTAGAAAGACATATCTTCTGTAGAACTAACTGCGCAACAAAACTTTCACACCTTACTTATGACGTGGCTAGTTAAAGGATTTTTAAATGCTCGCCCGTTAATAATGCGCGTACAAAGTAACCCATTATACCCTGTTATGGTGAAGCAACATGTTTCTACATTTATAAAGCACTCGCTAAAGGTCGAATGCTGCAAAATAAAACCATTAGCGTCTCTCACAATAACCGTACAAAGACTTTTCTAACATAAAATCTACACAAACATTGTAAGCGCGGTCTTAGCGTATTGCGTTATGACACTTTGACTTATACGTTTGTAATAATTTGTAATTGTAATAGAGATGGATCCTGGTGCTGGTGCTGGGCGTGTAATTTTACGACTGCTGCCAGTTGCTGGATTTTATGACATTGAATAAATTATCTTTTGTGCTGGGTCTGATTAAATGCTATGAGTTCTGTACTAGCTGTGGGTCTAATTAAATGCTGAGTTGTGTACCATACACGAAAGGAGTTAGTAATGGACTGGCTTTAGAAATAATTTCTTGAAGGGTATAATTACAGAGACACAAAGTCAATTTAAGGTTATTTTACAAGATAAATCGATTTTTACATGATGAATCGATAAATCGAATTGAAATCGATTTAAAAAAATGCCCATTGTTTGTGACATTCTAGCTTTTAAAATTGTCACGATAAGGCCAGCAAACTAGATTACTTGAAAATGTTTTTTTTTTTTAATTGAGATGACGACTACTTTGGGATATATATCTTTTAATATAAATACTATGATAGTTGCGTAAAGGGTAATTAATATAAGAAAAAACTAGGTTTTTTTGTATTTTGTATTTTGTAATATACCTCTAGCTTATTTTTTTTTTACGTTTAAGTCTTCTAATAAAAAAATAGCACAAAGCGTTATGTCGGTAAAAATATTTCTAACCTTTTATAAACGACGGGGTTGAACTTTGACGATTACCATTGTTTGTATCCTAGGGCCTTGGGGAAAAAGATCAACCGCAATTTACCCCAAGCACCATGGCTATGATAAGTCAAACTTACCGACGTCAAATGCAATATTCAAAGGAATGCCAGCTTCCTTTCATACCCCTGGAGTAAGTTTTGGGGGCGTCTAACAAACCGTGATGAGTCAAAGGAGGGGAGGAATTGAGGTGAGGGTGAAAAATAATAAAGAAACGTCTTAATGAAAAATCGATATTGGAGAAATGGGATTTAATTGAAAAATCGATATTGGAGAAATGGGATTTAATTGAAAAATCGAAATTGGAGAAATGGGATTTAATTGAAAAATCGATATTGGAGAAATGAGATTTAGTTGAAAAATCGATATTGGTCCGGTCGGATAGTCGACCAAGAAAGTGCTTTGCCATTTTGGATGACAGCTCCTAGTTAAAGAAAATTTTGCTAAAGGTTATTGTTAGAAATTAACGTAATTTACCACAAGCAAAAATGAGCCGTATAACTAATTGACGTTCAAACGAAATTGGACCTTAGCGTGGCAAATTCTTGGTTGACTATGCACAGAAAAGAGAGCGTGAGTCGGCGTTCTATTCAATGTATTGAAAAAGTTTCAATTTAAATGGCAAATTCGGATCATCTACTTGAAAGGCGATAGACAACTAATACAGACCTACGACTTAGAGTCCTACATCATTGTGACGCCATGACGTCGTCCCCGGTTAAGTATCCAAACAATTCATATTAAATTTAAGACAGGTAACTCACTGCATTTACGCGAGCGAAGTCACGGGAATCAGCTATATGAAATAAATAAATATAAGGCAAACGAAATATATTATTATTGAACATATGAAACCTGGCTGAAGACGTCGCGGTAACCTTAAGCCCCACGGGGTTCCGAGGATGACGTCAGATGGCAATCGGCTATCTTAACTCGCCCCACAGCGTTTGTAATTAACGTGTTTGTCTGTATGTCCGTCTGTCTGTTTGTTCGGGTAAAATCCGAAATGGCTTTGCCGAATTTCAACGGGACTTTCACTGGCAGATAACTAATGTTACAAGCAATAACATAGTCTACTTTCACTTTAGAAACATAATTAGGGGTCCGGAGAAAAATACAAACCCTCAAAATTTAATAAAATCACTGAATTCTTCAATAAAAGACCTCGTAATATATTAATCGTTTAATTGAATAACCCACAACAACAATTAGAACATTGTTACCAGAGACCACATAGAGGCAATATATTACGTTTCCGCGCGAGAATATCGCGTGAATTATTTATTAGTTTAATATTGATGAGAAACTAAATATTACATAAAAAAATTAAAAAAAAAAAGCCGTTTTAAATCACATCGCCCAGGAATACATATTGCAAGTCTATAATCATTTTACATTTTATTCTTTGTCATATGGCTGGGTTTTAAAATCATTATTGTGTGTTATGCTGTTCTTATCGAAACAAAACTTGGGAATCCCCGCTGTGGGCGGCGCCGAAACATTTCCTGTGAGAGTGCGTCATGTCGCTCGACCAATCACAGTACAGAAATGATTTATTTAAAATTTTACAAATACTAAGAAAGTCCTTATTGTAAGCGATTTTTAAAAATAGAATAATATAGATTGGTAACAACTGAGGCTTATTCGAGAAAATCACGATCACAGCACGTGTAATTTTGGAGAAAATAATGAATCAAGTTTGCAATTTGAATCGCGATATCGAAGTTTTTTCTGTACGTAGTATAAATACAAGTTCGAAGTCAGTTCTATCGGTCCTCTTAAGGGCTTCTTCATAGACCGACACTTTGGTTGCTACCCTCTTTGCGGATGGTCGTGTGGGATTCGCGTCGAAAGTCGCGAAAGTAACCGCCTAACCGTTTGCCCCTTATAAAGTAAAACTATCCGTACTTTCTCATATTACACTAGCCCGCGCCTTCGTCCACGTAAAATTAGGTGAAAACTTTTAGCGTAATGATATATAGCCTAGAGCCTTCCACGATAAATGGGCAATCTAACATACAAAAAAAATTCAAATGGGACCAGTAGTTCCTGAAATTAACGCGTTCAAGTATACAAAGAAACAAACACTTCAGCTTTATATATTAGTATAGATAGGATGCATCCAAATTGCTGACGCGACGAATTTGACTTGAAATGAAATGAAATGAAATGCATATATTTGTAGTGGTTGGCACCACTTTACACCAGTTACAAATAAATGTTACGAACTAAAAAAACAAACCTTCAACTTAATTAGGGAAAAAAAGACACAATTTGCGAAACTAAAAAAAAACAAAACACTTAGAATCAAATTATGCCTAAAAAAAAAGTATACAGTCACAAAATTTATAATATTTTTTTTGTACTTTAATATCTTCTTCCCATCTCGAGCTCAGAAACCCTCGCAAAATAAACCGTTTATGCCGCATCCAAAGCATTCCTATACTCTGTGCATCCACGTAACTTCCGCGGTACATAGTCGCGCCGAAAGAGGACGTAACTCGACGTATATTCGAGTTATGCAGATCCGCGTATTTATTGTCAAACTTTAGCAGATAGGAGGCGACGCGGCGAATCTGATTCCGTTTGCGATATAACCGATTTATGGCTGATATAAATTGTGCCGTTTGCGGTTCGGCTCTTATGTTTTATATTCGACAACTCTTGTATATATACGGGTAGAAATTATAGGTTTTAGGGTCGCTTTATATGCTATATAGAATATATTATGAATAAATAAGTCTCCAAATATACACACTAACAAATTTGCTCGGAAAATAATTTATTAATTACAAGACATGCTTGTAACTATCAATTGTTCAAGATGTTGTAATTTAAGATGTATATATACCCGCCGATACTGTATAGCTTATAGTCTTATCTCTACTAATATATAAAGATGAAGAGTTTCTTTATTTGTTTGTTTGCTTGAAGGCGTTAATCTCAGGAACAATTAGATTAAAAAAACTCTTGAAATGTAATAGATAGCCCATTTATCGAGGAAGGCTACCCAAGGCTGCATAACATCACGCTGAAATTTTGCACTTAATTTCACGCGTCCCAAGTCGCGGGTAACAACTAGTAATACATAGGTACGTATGAAACATACTCGTATGTTATATAACCTTAACCTTAGAAGATATTTTCTAAACAAATTAGTGTATCTTTCTGTTCATTATTTAAAAAAAAATTGTTTATACTATGTAAAATTTGAGATACGTAATAAATAAAAATTGTATGAAAAATTCAAAGTGCCTCATATTTTCTAAATATTACAAGCTATCAATGCAGGTTGTCATTGGCGTAAAGCGGCATCTCTTAGAAGTAGCTTAATGCTCAATAGTTGTTGCAGACAGATGCTACAAGAAGAGTGGCATAGAGACGTCTTTCACCGTGGACGTCGACGGCACAACTAAGTGGGGCTGGCACTAGTGTACATAGTGAGCGAGATAGCTAACTCCTGCTGGGTGACGCTGGCCAAATTCCAACCGGAACTGTTCCTACATACGCTTGAGAAATTCAAAGTCAATGTTCTGTTCGTGGCACCTCCATTAGGTGAGCATAAAAAGCTTGTATAATCATTACTAATATATAAATAATAAGAGCCTTAGTAGCTCAAAGGTAGAAGGGATATATGAAAGTTAAAACTGTTTGGAGAGTCCCTCCAGATTTGTATAGTTAACATGGAAATGTATTAAACTTATTTTTTGTAAGAACTATTTTTAAAAGAGTGGTTAACGAGTTTCTTATTGACTATTCTCTTGGCTCATTTTTTTCGAATCAGTTCTAGCTATTTTTTTATTTGAAGGCCCTCCATGTCTTACGTTCTGTTTTTTTCTAGTGTTGCTCATGGCGAATCATCCGCTGGCCACACCTAAGGTCTATCAATATCTGGACAGTGTTATAAACGGCGCTGCAGGGACAAGTGCCAGTGATACGGAACGACTTTTCAGCAAGATTCAGGTAAAAAATTAAACAAATGCCTTTTAACTGCAACTAGATCGCTTGCTGTTCGAAATTTTTCCATAATTCTTTAGATTTGCGTACTACATGCAAAATTAGAGCAATATATACGAACTTTTAATTATTTGTCCAAGGAAATTATTATATTTGACAATTAATATACATACGACCGTCATGACTGGGCTCTGAATCATACTTATAGAAAAAGGTATACATGTGTGTATAAATCATTTGGCATTGGTGTGCGTGAGGTTTTATTATAACAATTTAATGTAATAATATGCTTATTTTATAAAAATACTCAATTTAGCGCACTATCCTCTATATAAACTATAATTGTGCCAAATTTCATATTCCTGAGTCCGTGCAATTCGTATGGTGGTACCGAAAGTTTTTGCTTTACGTATTAATATATACATAGATATTTTAACATTGATTTAAAGAATAAAAGTCCATATTTTTAGTAGACATTTCTCGCAAACTATGTATTTTCTTCATTATACACTACTTTATAAGTTTTCTCATTGACCAACTAGAGGGAGTTGATTGCTAACAATACTAAAATGTTGAAAAATAGATGGCGTTACTTATCTTACATTTATCTTTGCCGCGTACTTCACAAATATTTTAGCAATCGTTTAATATCTTTATTTAATTTTATTTTACTCATTACATCGCCAACAAAACTATTAAACCGCCGCTTTTATGATGTTATATAAATAAGGTATTTGTAATTTCATTTCTAGCGCCAAATCCGTTTTAACCAAGGCTATGGACTAACTGAAACTTCTCCTGTGATAGCTATAGGCTCCAAAGAGATGAGAGACTATGACGTCATTGGCAACGCAGTTCCTAGCACCCAGATGAAGATTGTAGATGCCGATCTTAAAAGTTTGGGACCAAATCAAGTGAGCGTGAATTTATGATATTAGTTAAGGTTTGGCCCCGATGGCCCATGCCCCTCTTTAAAGGCCGGAAACGCATCTTCGAGACCCCTAGTAGACATCAAATATCAATTAAAAAAAAAACGTAAGCGCTATTTTTATCATTAATGTATTCGTTACGGTTCCTGAGAAAAATACGTCTTAATTTGTCCAATATATTTTTTTTAATTATGGTCAAGTGACCCAGGGAAGAAGAATGTGGATCAAGAAGGGGGAGGCCTTTGCACAATAGGCTAATAAAAAAAGACATGCCTATTATTCCCGTTTCTCCCCCACCTAAGCATAGATTTAGTGCAACAATTTTCTGTTGTTTCGACTTAGATTTAATTCTAAATAGAAGTTATACGCAAGGTAAACGAATTAAGGAAATATGTAGATAGATTGAAATTTCCAAACTACATATAAGTTTATGAAATTAAATACGTATTTCATAGATATTATCGTTAAATCGACTTTCCTTCCAGGAACGCAGGCATCGAGCAGCTAAACAGTAACGAACGGAATGGCAAAGTTCAAAGCATGTTTCAGGATTTATACTATCAGGGTCAAAAGTAAGTGGGAACCAGATAACGGATACGGACTTAAAGTCCATTCACACCGCCACAAGTACACGAGAGAGCGCCATCTTTGACGATACACTTAGTTTTAATTTTACATTCCATAGTTAAGCACAAATCATCGACCTTATTACAAACTTTTCAAAATTTTAAATTTGGCTGTAGTGTATACATAGAGGAGGGTAGTTGTTCATAGGAGTATAAATACAGACACAAACGGGTAAGCAAGGCAGATGGGTTACAACCGTTGACTTGGTAACAACTATCTAAGAACATTGTGATCAGTGTGAGTACGACGCGTGCATATACTAATTTGGTGAGTTATAATAATGGTAATTAAGTAGTATCAGTGGATACTACACTGGCGATTGTGAAATTCTCATTAAACAATTGAGCTGTTCGGATAGAAGTATCCTGAGCGCAGTTATCACTGTTAAACAGGTATCCGCCTACTCTTTGGCATATAGAGTTATTTATGTAGATTACTGCATATATTTGCAATCAACGTAAAGGCAATTTAAAAACAGGTCGCACCACATGGCCAGGAAAACAATTATACAGCGTTATTAAAGAAACGAATGGAAGGAAATATGGAGCGATTCCGCGAACGCCGCCATTTTATTGTAAAGAATAAGCAGAGAGCATCATTTTCTCGTAATGAAAGGGGTAAATTTTCTCAATAAGATAAAAGGCAAGCGAAGAACGTCGGAATGATCTGTTGAAAACAAACAATTATGGGCATGACAATAACTTCGGGAAGAGGGTGTTGTTCTGACATATAAAAAATGCTAAATCTGGCATAAAATATGTTAAAAACAGGCATAAAATAGTCTAAATTAGCAAAATTCCGCTCAATCCTATGGCCGTCGCGGGTCACGCAATTTAATAAACATTGTTTATTTTAAAATGACTTCAAATTTGAAATGGGACAAGTAAAAAAAGAATCATCAAAATCGGTTCACCCAGTTGAAAGTTCTGAGGTACATGAAAAATACGGTCGAATTGAGAACCTCCTCATTTTTGAAGTCGGTTAAAAGTAGCAATAAATACCAAAATAGTAAATGACTTGTATGAGATTAACCGTAACAAAACTTCAATGATAGCATTGTTAAATTCTCACTTTTATTACCCGCGTCGCGAGAAATACAAAAGATATGAAAGATTAAGGTATAAACTAAGTAAACAACAGAGATAAAAATTATTGTCACGTGAAAATAGACTACTAGAATAACATCCTTTGTTTCAGCCTTTCTGAAATCCTAACTAACCAAACGATTTCTTTGTAATCACAGAAAGATATTTCACATTGATACTAGAGATCGCCGGCTGGTCGAAATTCGAACACAAACCTTTTTGCGTACAACGAAATATATTCCTCTATGTACAGAAAAATAAAATTTGACAATTAATATAACATACAGTTGTTACGATTACGCTTTTACATCATTCAAAACGTGTGTGTGTGTAAATCGTCTGGCATTGGTGTGCGTGTCATGTCATTTTAATAATTTAATATATTAATATTGCATATTATATAAAATATATTAGCATTCCCGCACCTTCCTGTATATGAACTACATTTGTGCCAAATTTCGTACTCCTCCGTCAGCGCAATTTTCGTAAAATGGTACCTAAAGTTTTCGCTTCACGTGTTAATATATAAATTGATTAGCTGTAACAAGTGATTTTGTCCTCGTGAGATGTAAGGATTTTATGAATTTGGATTTCCGGAATCCAAAATATTATGCAAAAAATAAGGTAGCCCAAGTTAGTCAATTACAACATTAACTTTAAAAGTGCCACTGAAGGCATCATTTAAATCAGACCAGCCGTTTAACACATTTTTAGTAAAAGAAATACGGGTTCCACACAACAATTAAAATCTTTGCAAGACTAAACGAAAATTATTGAATCGAAAGCGTCCCGTACGCAGTTGCGAGTAACAGCCTGTTATAAAAATTGTTTATAGAGACAGACTGGCCTGGATACCGCGGACCAAGTCGTGGTTAAAAGCTAGTTAAATATATTTAAATACAGACAGACCGGTGATAGGAAAGGAGTTTATTGACAGCTATTAGAATACATGCGCCGTCCCGTGGCGCCGCCGCCGGCTAGACGTGACGTATGTAGTTAGGTACATGATTATAATTTTATTCGCGCATCATTGTGTGTGGCGAATATACCGAGAGTTTTTTATGCTGGATGTACTCCGCACCTGTGCATTGTTCGATGGTATTTTACATGGGGATCGCGTTCGCGTGAGCAAAATCACGATGAACGAGGTGGTATGCTGGGACCGTCTACTGCAGAGATTAAACGACGTGTTTTCACAACGATGTTTCCCTTGTTTATTATTATTTTATACTTTGTCACCAA
>JANCMC010048705.1:358781-593042 GCA_024363005.1 Charaxes varanes | reverse complement strand
CCTGTTACAGACGATTTATGGTGTAATGCGGTAGTTGTACAGAATGGAATTTGCTATTGGTGCAAATGCGACCGCAAAAGCAAAGTTAGTAGGGCATTGCTTCGTTTTAAGGATGGCGCCAAGAGAGACAGGCTGCTTTTAAAATCGATCACCGTAACTGGGAGACGCGCGGAGCAGCGGACGGAATGGCGTAAACACGTTATGGAGTGTCGCAAATTTTGCCGCAAATTTTAAGGCCCAATTCGTAGTACTTGCTGATAAGGGACTAAGAAGACGTCAACGCTACATCTTAACACCTGTCGCATAGTTCTGTTGCCTCGAGTGCGGCTAGATAAGAAGCCATTCGCAAATTACGTCACACAAATTTTGTCGTGTCACAGGTTGTCACATTTTCGAAGTCCCATCCCCCTTAGTGTGTATTGATGACCTCTAATAATGCCATCGCAGTTAAGTGCCAGTCTATAATGTGAAATGAAGAAAGATAACTCACCACTCGATGCTCCTGTAGCCCTTGACGCAGCAGTGGATGCTTTTAAACTTGTCCTGGAAGCCGTACTCGTAGGGGATCGGCTCCTTGCTGAAGTGCATGGTGGTGAAGTTGATGTTGGCGGGGAAGGTGTTGGTGGCGCAGTAGCCGGCGGCGAGCGCGAGGGACGCGCTGCTCACCACGCCCAGCACTGCTAGAGCCCACATGCTGGAGACACATCCTGTGGGGAAGGAAATTCATTATAACATACATAAAAAATACCCCATGATCCGTTGGCGCAGTTGGCATATAATCCTATATATTTATTTATAGGAAGTTAGCTGTTTTCCGGGACATCGTTCGCGTAAAATTGAATTTGCCAAAGACCTTTGAACTTTTTCTATTTCTAGCGGATGTATCTAACTGTGAACTATGTGCCGTCCTGCCATATTTTATTTTTGTACGCGGTTTCCGAGATTTCCTGATAAGTGACATTTCGCTTTCATATATATGGATGAAGCGTTTTACAAATAAGATTTTCAACTGAAATTTCGTCGCGACCTCGACCTCAATGCAACTGGATCGAAAAATCGACGAAAAATATTAAAATATTTTTTCGCGATTACAATTAATACGTAACCCTCATAAATATATATGTACAAGAACTCATAAGTACGTTTTACATTTTTTACCAATTTCGAACCTTAGCCTTTTTCATATTTTTTTCATCTCGTAATAGTCAACAAAAACATCCTATTGCACCTAGTGAAATGAATTTATATTATAAAGTATACAACCGAATCATCTTGAATTTTGAATTTCAACTAAGCAGATTCATTTTATATTTCAAACATCAGAAAATCATAAGGCATACAGCCACAGAGCAAGACCTTTGGCATGTGTGTTTAAGGCATTTTAAGAGTTGAATTATTTTAAATTTCGAACATCGAAAAATCATAAAATTGCCGCAGCACGATAATAGTTCGCGCTCAAATTGTCAGTAAGTACTTCTTCATCACAATTGTTTACTTCGCACAATGGACCGGTCGTGGAGTTCCAGGTAAAAGTGAAGCAATTACGTCCGTCTGTCGAGTGTGACCGCGCGTAGGTGCCTAAAAAAATAACGGCCGACGGAAGACCGCTCGAATACTGCTTGAATGTGTCAAAACGCGACGCTAGCTGTGCTTTGTTTTACCTCCATTATTAATAAAATTATAACTAACAAGTTGTTTCCCGCGACTACGTCCGCGTATAATTTAGATTAAACTTGCTAGAGCCTTTAGACTTATATAGCCCTTATATTTATATAACAGCTTTGCCACTTAGTAATAGGGAACTATTACTAATTATTACCTATTTTTTTAACCCCACTAATGGGGGAGACCCAATCCTTTATCGACATTTATTTGAATTCTTTGGACATCCAGATGTTTATATTTTAATTTTACCAAGACATGGTATAATTTTAGAAATAGGTATAATTGTAAAATAAAAACAACGGTAAATAATGAAGAATTAATCTACATGAATATATATAATAATAAATAGAATGGAAATTGTGGGTCGTCGCAATAAAATTCACTAATTAAATGCATTTGACCGTCTATATCCTCTGGAATATTTTTACATCCTAGAACAAGTTTAATGTTTAGTTTGAGTGGATTTAAGAATAAAATAAAAATAAGAATACCCATTACAGTCATAGCGAAGCAGAAAGTAACGTATATGATGGTGTAGCATTCAAAATATAGTATTTTCTTACAAAATTTCTGTAAACAATTATCAAGACTGTAACTCAGTAATTCCAGGCCGCTGCCTGGAATTAGTGAACCTGAAACAGCTGTTTCCTATTAGTCAAAACTGTAACAGGTTAATTGAGTAACACTTCAAACAAAACAGACGGATGGATGGATAGATTTCAAACAAAACGGACCCCGCACACGCTTTCCTGCCTAAACGTTGAGCTACTTACTATGTATTTACTACATTCTATTGTCCTATAATACCTATTGTCCCCATTCCCGTTTTCTTTCTCGTTCTATAATGGTAAACTATTTTGGCGTTAATGGCTTAAATGTGAAAGATATGCTGTCACGGACTATTTTGTAGAACTATTTCAGAATTAAAACATTTCTTTCGCACACTATATACGTGTAATTCTAACGGTTTTTGCACCGCACGCCAGAACAGCTCGCAGATGGCAAAATTTTTCCTACACCACACAATATCTTTATAGTTTATAACCTATGCGTTATTTTGATGTATAACTATATAATTGTAAAGTTTTATTGAAATCCATTCAGTAGATTTTCCGTAAAAGAACGTCAAACAAACAGCTCTACATACATGTGTACAAACTTTCGCGTTTATAATATTAGTAGGATTTAAATTATTCTATGAATAACTTATAATACTTTCCTACCCTGGCCTGCTTGAAACGATCTCTATATCTCTTTCTCGGCCTACCTGGTCGTCGAAGGGGGGGGGGGGGGCTTTGCCCAGCGGGGGGACAAGAAAGGCGTAAAAAAAAATATGCTGAGCAAACGTCCTACATTTCTTTTGCATCTGATTAAATTTGCTATATCGAATTCAGTTCATTAAATGATTAAATCAAAAAGACTTTTAAAAGCTCTTTTGAACTACATACAACACTTATTTAAGCGTCTATAATGCCGATGCCAGACATAGGAGAAAGTATTTGTACATTTTTGTCCTTGAAGACTATAAAGTTCTACAAAACTTGCGCAGCTCACAAAGTCTCCGGCCACATTACATGATCATTGAAATGATCGTTCAAATGAAAATATGTCTGGCTCCGGCATAATACAATTTATATGTCACTACGTTTTTTAAGTAGCGTGCGGACTGCACTCAAGAGCACGTGCCGTTAATTGGTTTCATTCACCACCATTATCATCACTACGGAGGACACGAATCATCATATGGGTACAGCCACTTCTTTTTTTTTTTATTCACTTTATTGTACACATAAAAATAACAGAAAAAATGCATAAAATAAATTAAAACTAGATAATGTAAGAATGTGTACAAAGGCGGGCTTATTCCATATAGGAATCTCTTCCAGCCAACCTTTATACCAGAAAAGGACATAAAATTACAATACATATGGGTCAAATAAAAGTACGTAACAAAACAAAACAAAAGAAAAAAAAATAACAAGAATTTAAAATTCTATGTACAAATAAAAAGAAAAAAACACAACTTATAAAAACAATAATTAATATACATTATTATATGTATAACATTACTGCTCATGTTCTAAAAGTGAAGAAAGACAGTATTTTTTAACATTTGCCTTAAAAGATGAAAGCGAAGGAGAACTGCGAATTTCTACGGGAAGATTATTCCATAATGTTGCAGCCATAATGTTAAAAGATCTTGAATAAGTACGAGAGGAACTGGAGGGAAGGGAAATTTTGAAATTTTGACCGGATCTCAGATGCCTATGTGAAACATCAGTCACAAATTGAAAGCGCTCTTTAAGTTAAGAAGGAGTAGACGTAAGAAAAAGAACTTTATAAGGAAGACAAAGAATATGTAATTGCCTTCTAAGCTTGATAGGGAGCCATTTTAATTTATTGCGGAATTCAGTAATATGATCGTATTTACGTAACCCGAAAACGTATCTTTTTCAAGCCAATATTTTGAAGACGATCGAGCTTAGTAATCAGTTCCTCTGAAAGGTCCAGAGGAACTTCTCTCGTACATTTATTCCATGAACAGTACAAATACGACGATATGTTATAAACTTGAGCTATTAAATTAGTTTACAGGTTTACATATGAACGGTTACAGTAATAGTGCTTTGTCATTGAAATTTGTTGGTGTAACTTTCGACAGTTTGAGCTTTAAGCGGAATGGTTGTTTTATGTTAGGCTCACTGATTTCTGAAAGTTATCGTGTCTACATATATTAGCAACTAGCTTTTACCCGCGACTTCGTCCGCGTCAAATTAGGTAAAATTTTAACAGATTTATTTTTATCCCTAAATCTCCTGCCATTAAACTACGTCCCTGCCGAATTATATCTTTGTGTTACACGTGGTTTTTGGGATTTCGTATTATATGACCTTTCTCTTTTTTTTTTTTTTATTACGTTACAAGGGGGCAGACGAGCAGGCAGCGGGCACCGAAGTGCCTACCGGCGCCCGCTCCACACTTCTGCAAACAAATTAACTGCTTGAATATCTCTGATTTTAAGCTACTGGTCTTACTATATCAGTAGTCACTTAAAATAACATGAACCGTTTGGTTGAGTTTAACGCGAAGTTCGACTTCAATGTTGCAAGATTCATGGATGGAAAGAGTGGACTAAAACCCCTGATTGACAAAACCCTAACCAGCTTAGGGTTGATTGATGTATATCATCGATCGTTATTCATTAGTCTCGCTAAAACTCAGAAGCGGCTTAACCATTTTGGATTCTGTTCGTTTTGTTTTATTCCCCATATCGCCGAGAAGTGAATACGTATGTTAATATGTAACCTCTGTTAATATGTACTGTTTGTAACACTTTTAGAATAAATGTGTTTTCTTTCTTCTTCTTCTTTCTTTAAAAGGAAAGGAAGGAAAATCTTCTTCTTGTAAATATATAAAAATGCAAAAAATGCAAAATTGCTCGCCACTTCAGAATAGGTACAAATAGATGACGTTTGACTACCGTGCTATGTAAAATTATTATTTTATATAACAATCGGCCACTGTTATATTTTCTAAAAAGAGATAAAGGAGATTGGTCAATAAGGAGGCAGACGAGCCAAAATTCAACGTTAACTGCAAGGCAACGTCTCCTGACGCCGTTAGTTAATAATAACGATTTAGTATTACTAATATTCTTTAAAAAGGGCGGATAAGCAGTTTTATAAAATGTGAATTTTTCAGTTGTTTTATTTATATAAAAAAATGTATAAAGATCCGAAGACACCGTAAGCGAATAAGAACAGAATAAAAAATATCTACACAAAATATTTAATTAACTAGCAGACGTTTAAAATTACTCTCAATTTCGTTTACTCTGGCTATATTTCGTTGAACATAAATTAAAAGCTATTCAGAGCTTTAAGGTTGATTCTTGGATGATGTAAGCTCGAGGGCGTGGGTTTACTTGCTGGTTAATTAAACACCACCTTGAAACTGCGAGAGCAAAATTGTAAACTTAAATTCTCTCTCTGAGATCTTTTGATATACTTGGATTTTTGAAGAAGAAAATGAGTAAAGCAGTAAACTTGCTACTTTTTATAAAGTGCAAAGATTTTGCTCTTCGCCTTCTTTTAAAATTTTACTCGAGTGGTGAAAACTCTATTATATTTAACCAAGATTATTTTCTAGTGTATATTAGTTCCTTGTAAAGCTGAGAATACACAATTTATTTGTACCTAAACAACTGAACAATTGAGTGACAATATACTGAATAAATTAAATGGAATAAACTACCAATACTGACTTGACTTTTCCTTACTTCTGCAAAATAACTACGGCTCAATTTACGTTTAAGGCAAAATGAAAGGCGGAATGGAACTAAATTCTTTCAACTACATCATTATTCCCGAGGGACTGAAATCTGCATGTTTTGTAGCAATTGTTCAGAGGACTTAGGTTAGAGTCTTATGGCCATTAGTAGCAGTATCGACAAGCTATTTTATTTTTGTGACAAATAGTTATACTGTTGGAGATAAATAATATATAGACATGGTTTCACTTTCAGCTTTATTGGTCTCAAGGACAAAGTGAATAATCCGAGATACATTTAACATATTGGCTTTATAGGCACAAAATTTATACGGAGCCACTGAAGTATTGTCTACCAAACAAAAAGAGAATCATTAAAATCGGCTTATAATTGGCGGAGTAATCGCGTAGCATACATATAAGAAAAAAACTAATAAATAAAAAAGATCACGATATGAAAACTAATGGCTCAAATTGTGTTTAATCAACGCTTTAGTACTTGAAAGACACATGACATTTATGCAAAAACTACATATGTATTAACATAACGATTAATGTAAAAAGGACCTCAGGAAAGTATCAAGTATTCGGACAGTCTTACATATTATTTTAAAATATTTGCGTTCGTCGACCAAACATGTCTGCTGTCATGTCAACAACTTTTAACTTATCACCGTCAAGTTTAATAGCTTTTTAAATATAATATATTGCTTATACTTCTAAAAGTTTCTATATCAATATTCATTATAATAATCATAATCTTTTTTCTAAATCCTTCTCGGAAATAATACCGGAGCCAGACATTTGTAGCTCAAAGTATTTGTACATTTTGTCCTTGACGTCTACAAAGTTCTACAAAACTTTGTGCAGTTACACAAATCCCCCGTCCACTCTACATAATTATTGAAATGATTGTTCAAATGAAGCTATGTCTAGCTCCGGCATTAAAAACAAAACAAACAGAATTCAAAAGAGTTCCGCCGTTTTCGATACGATATAATAAAGAAATTAGAATTACCCTAAATTAAAACTCCTTAAATATAGTAATAATTACGGCAAACAAGTCCTTTACTATCTTATACCTAATTTAATTAATAACCTACCAAACACCTTAAAAGAATAGCTTAATCGAAATAGCTACAGAACCTCACTTAAAAAAATATTTTATTGAATAACCTGTATAAGCATCACACTAATGAGTTTGCTTTTGTGAATTCGCATGAATTATTGTTGCCTACCCACAATTTCATTTTGGTAATCTTAAAATATATATACATATCTAAAGCTAAATTTAAGATGCATCTACAAAATAGTTTAGAAGAAATTATAGTTTTGTATAAATGTTACCGTTTAAAAATCAACAGTGCACATAAAAACCGACTGTTGTTTATGTTGCACTGACTATATTTTATAAGTGAAATTGTCTCTTAATAAAAAAAAACATACAAAATACGAAGGTTATTCGTAAAGTCAAAGACACTTTACTAATAACCTTTGTAGAGTCTATCGCTTGATGATGCTTTGGTGCCGGATTCGGTGGTTTAGCTTTCGGGATACAGCATTGAACCGATTTTCGCTCGTATTCATTCGCGAATTTAAGCAAAGTAGTTTATATCTTGTATCTCATGCAAGTAAAGTAGATTCAATTTTAGCGTGATGTCAAATAACCGGAATCGGACCAGTATTTCCTGAGTTTACCGCGTTCAAGCAAACAAACAAATAAACAGATTCTTCAGCTTTATACATAATATAGACATAGAATTGTTATTGAAGTACTATACAAGTAGGTATCTTACCACTAAAAGTTTCACTATTTTGTTAGCTACAGTTGGAGTGAGCTGCCAAGCGTGCTGAGTGCCTAGGTCTTCCAGATCGAATAGTGCCACGCCGCCGAGAATCTGAGTTCGTTGCTCAAGCATACCCAGCTCCAAAGCGAATATTGTAGTATTTATTTCTCGTTTCTTTCTTGTTTAGGGTTCCGCAGTACTATAAGGAACCCTTAAAATTTCGCTCTGTCCGTCCGTCCGTCTGTCTGTAAGTTGGTCTCCCTCTAGCATTTCCAAAGTATTAGACGTAGAGACTTGAAATTTTCCATGTTGATAGAACATGCTAAATACTCATGAGGAAAAATATTCTGAACGAAATCAGACAACAACTTTGGAAGTTTTTAACAAATACGTTTCACAGTTTTTAACAAATCAGATACGGAACCTTTCTATATAAGCTAATTGTCTGAATAGGCTTTTGGCCATTTTATTTATTATATTCTTCCCAGAAACAAAGCATATAGCATATAGAAAAAAAACAAACCGTCCATACCACCAGCAGTGCTACCAACCGTGTCCAATTTCTCTATAAATTATACACAAACACCTTGGAAAATACACACAAAACTTTATCCAAATCGGTCCAACGGTTTAGGAGTAGTGTGACAAAGGTTGTACAGTGGATTCTTTTATATTGAAAAGAAGAGATCATTCTTCTTCTTAAAAATCTAATGTCTGGCGTTCCTGAATATGAAAATTAAAAAAGGCATATGTCGATAGACATTCATCATTTTAAGAGTTATTAAAAATTAAAAAATTGTGTTTTTGAAAATTAATTTATGTGTGTAGTTATGACAAACGGCTTCTTTTTTTTTATCTCTTAATTTTCCCCTTTTTTTGTTCACTTAATTGTAAACATAAAAACAGCAGAAAAAAACATAACGTTAACTAAAACTAGATAATGTAAGAATATATACAAAGGCGGGCTTATTCCGTGTAGGAATCTCTTCCAGCCAACCTTTATACCAGAAAAGGACATAGAACTACAATATATATGGGTCAAGTAAAACTACGTAAAAAAGAAAAAAAAAAGAAAATAACAAGATTTTAAAATTCTTCTTCTTTTTAGCGATTTAAATAGAAAGGAGATAAATATTCATAAGTGTTACTTCATCCTCTTTAATTTAACTCGTAATAGAATTTGATGAAATTAAAAGAATGTAGCTTGACTGTGTTCATTAATGGATTTTAACTCTTTGCGCTTATATATTCCCGGCAGAGCTCATACACTATCATGCTTGGAAACAGACAGTTTCACTATTTGGCGCCATGTCTTATGTAATGGGTGGGCCTGTGGTCTTCGAGCTCAAACAAAGGGCAATAACTAAGGCTTGAATGAGTAATAACCTGAAACTAGTTAGCATTTAGATACGGCATTAATTTCCAAGCTGTCACAATACTCGCCACTACGAAAAAGATATTTATTATTCAATTTACGTGCAGATACATATCTAATACTGGACATGTACGCAATTCGTGGGAATATGCACTGCTGTTTAAAATCCAAGCGTAGAAACAATCAGCCTAGTTCTTGTAAACGAATTTAAGAATGTTCTTAGATTTTCGTGTCTCAATCTAATCCTTAGGTATGTATTTTAATGACTTTTAAAATCATGAGGTTCCCCTCAAATCGGTTGAGACATTTTCTGTGTTACCTTGATGGCCTACTAAAACAAAAGAAAAAAGCTAAAGGTGACACCACGTGACCCGACGCGGCAGATGCGACAACTTCATTACGGCAAAAAGCCTTGGCTTCGAAACCGGTGACAGTGCGAGATGCTTTAAACCAGGCTATCGATGAGGAGATGGAAAAGGATGGGTTAAAGAAAACCCCTGTTCCGATTTTTTGTGGGGGCACTGCGTGCCCCCGCGTGCCCCCACACAAAAGCACTGTCTATGTGAATCTATTGATATTTTTGTCTAAAGAAAATATATTTGTGCATAATATTAAACAAAATATATCTAGAAGTTGCTGACCCCTAAACATGTCTGTCTGTATCCTCAGGCATCAACGAACCAGTTGCTGGCCCAGCAGTTGACCAACCCCCCGCAACCCCTGAACCCCCAAAAGATGCAGTCCGCCATCATACACATACAACACCCGTCATGTCCACCACGGGAACTTCTCAGGTATGTTTTTTTTATAAATATTGTTTATTTTTGCTATTATTCTTATTAATTTATTTTAAATTCTTATTTATATATTGTTTACACTTTTTACAACAATGAATTATTGTAATGATGTAAATAACCATTTTCAGGTACAGAGCATACAATACACCACCAGCACGACGACCAGCCAACAGAAAGCCACGCTGACCAAGCCGCGGTCCACCAACCCCGCCATTAACGCCCTCGTCACCAGCCTCATGAACTCAGCGCAACAGTTTCAGCAAGGTATTGTGGTTTTTTGTGTATATATTATACGGAACAAAAGGGCAGGCAGTTTACCTAAGAAACTACCGAGATACATGGACATCTGCACCACCAGGAAGCCCCTAAATGCGTCTCCGGCCTTTAAGGCGAGGTTTAGGCCACTGGGAACTTGCACAAAGCGAACAAAATGCAACAAAAATACTTCTTTTAGTTTTATTGTTTAACATGACAAGAAATTACGCGGCTGCAGCACTCAGACTCAAGATTCTAAATCTGTGGAAAAACAACAGCACAGCGAGACACACAAGTATCTTGGAGGATATAATACGCAAATATCCCCTTATAGTGTCGAAGTGCGACCGCATACCTCATGAATACATTCTAGAAAGGCACTACAAAGTAGAACTTCATGAGCAAAGTAAAGAATACTCAGGTATCAACGAACTACGCATATACACTGATGGTTCCAAAATGCGAGTGGGTACAGGTGCCGGTATCTACTCACAGGAACTAAACATCAGGAGATCCATAGCCCTAGGAACGATGAGCTCTGTCTATCAGGCAGAGTGTATCGGAATCACCAGAGCCGCACAAGCCGTAGAGGCAAGAGGTATTACTGGTATAAAAATCAGAATACTCTCAGACAGTGCATCCGTACTACAGTCCTTGATGAATACGAAAGTCTCATCGGGACTGATTAAGGAGTGTCATGATGCCCTGGAGTCTATCGCGGTGGAAAACCTGGTAGTACTTCAGTGGATCAAAGGCCACAGCGGATCGCTGGGAAATGACGCGGCGGACGAATTAGCGAGGAGAGGTTCAAACAACACGGTTCTTGGACCTCTGCCTATCATACCACTTCCCTTCAGCCTACTAAGATCGTGGCTGACGGAATGGACAACAAATAACCACAATAAGAACTGGGCTAACCGGACTGACTGTGAACAGTCCAGAGTAGCAATGCCTACCCTGAATCCTCGACTGACCTTGCTTATGCAGACGTCCGCGTACGTGATGTTTGCCGCCTCACTGGCGGCGCAACAAAAGATTATTTCTTCTCAACTGTTCTACACTAGACGATTCTAGATCATTCCTTCATTTTGCCTGTATAAGCGGGTGGATGGCCCGAACTTTAGTTCAGTTCTACTTGAGCTATCGATAACTTCGACGAGCGATATCCTAGCGAACTGCTACTGCCGTCAATTTGCTTTGTAACTTTGTGTGCATCTTGAGTGCTTACTAATTATATTTTGTATACGAAAATGATGTCTGCTGGAAAGAAACGAAAAGTAGATGCAGAGGGTCGCCAGTTTCAAGAAAAATGGACCGAAGAATTCTTTTTTTTCTTGCACAATGGTAAGCCTATTTGTTTGCTGTGTAATGAATCCATTTCAGTGATGAAAGAATTCAATATAAAGAGGCATTACTCAACTAAGCATCCTACGCTGCACTCGCTGACAGGACAAATAAGAAAAGACAAAATCCAGAAGCTTACTGCAAATTTGGAAAAGCAGCAGCAAATGTTTCATAAACAAAGAGCACTACTTGATAATGTTGTGAAAGCTAGTTTTATAGTTAGTTCAAAATTGGCAAAGTCATTAAAACCATTTTCCGAAGGCGAATTTATCAAGGAGTGTATGTTAGAAGTTTGCAGTGTTTTGTGTCCTGAAAAGAAAAATGAATTTGAAAAAATTAGTTTGTCAAGACGAACTGTTGTCCGACGTATAGAAATGATGGCTAATGATATAAAAACAACATTGACTGACCGTATGGCTGGTTTTGAATCATTTTCCATAGCATTAGACGAGAGCACCGATTTGTCGGACACAGCTCAACTGGCTATATTTATTCGAGGTGTTGATAAAGAGTTCACTGTTACTGAGGAATTGCTTGCTTTACAGCCGCTAAAAGGAACCACTACAGAAGAGGACATTTTTAATGAAGTTCAAAAGGTATTTACAAGTTTTGCCTTGCCATGGTCAAAATTAGTTGGAGTATGCACAGATGGTGCACCTTCTATGGTCGGCTTACGTAAAGGTTTCATCGGAATTTTGAACGAAAAAGCATGTGCAAAAAGATGATTTGATAGTCCTTCACTGCATTATCCACCAACAGAACTTGTGTTCTAAGTCCATTCGACTCCAGAATGTTATGAATGTGGTAGTAAAAACCATAAATTTTATTCAACTCCCGAGGGTTTAACCATCGTCAATTCAAGGCGTTTTTGGATGAAATATCAGCCGAATATGACGACGTAACATATTATTCTGAAGTCAGATGGCTAAGCAAAGGGAAAATGCTGAAACGGTTTTACGAGCTTATAAATGAGATAAAAGACTTTATGCAAATAAAAGATAAACCAGTATCTGAATTGAGTGACCCAAAATGGATATGTGACTCGACTCGATGTGTGGTCGACCTTACTGGCTATTTGAATGATTTAAATTTGAAACTTCAAAAACAAGGACAGTTAGTTAATGATTTGTACAGCCATTTGAAAGCGTTTCAGAATAAAATCCGCCATCGTTGTTATACATCGATATTATCGTTATTATCGTTATTATCGTTATTATACATCACTATTTTCGTTATTATCGTTATTATCGTTATTCTGTATTTCCGAACGGATATGACTTAGGGACCTTCAAGAAAAGAGCATACTCATTTCTCAAAGGCCGGCAACGCATTTGCGATCGCCCTGGTGTTGCAGTTATCCATTGACGTTGGTAGTCACATAGGTGAACAGCCTGGCCGTTTGCCCCTTGTCTTATATAAAAAAAAATCTTACAACTAATATCACTCAGTGACATCAATCGAGACCCACTGTTTTACGTACCTTCTAAAACAAGCAGGACGTTGGATATTTGAAAATCATTGTTAGAATAAGTTACCCAACAATTATCCGGCTGCGGTAAGAGCTACTTAACTACGAGTTATGACTGGCCACCGATTAAGCTATGACCTCTTCCTATGCTCTACAGTGGCAGACGCAGTAGCGTCTTTTGAAATTAATTTGTGTTTCCTCAAATCACCATACCCGATTCTATCAAGAACGTAAACGTCAAACTTTCTAATTTATACGGTTGCGAGTTTGCATTCAACCCATTTGTGCTCTTTGTCATCATTTCTCAGTTTGTCATGTTCTCCTAAAAGACGATACGCTCGCAGATAAATTATTCGCGCATACGATACCCGGCGATCGGGGGTCTGGGGTCAACTTTCTACCTAAATAGAGAGATTGCTGTCTACGCGCATTTGTGTACGAGTTGGTAATGTCAAAGGTTTAATAATTCGATGACTTGGCGAGCGACCACTTACAAGGGAGTATATTAATAGCGTATGCACATATTTCGTTTGGGGGTTCTAGGGATGACTTCAGACAGCAGTCTGTGATCTTAACCCACCCCTCGGTCATATCCTTTGCAAGTTGAATGGAACGTGTTACTAGTCCGGGACATCGCTAGATAGAAGATAAAGAGACAATATTATAAAAAGCTGGTAATGCATTTATCATTAAACAGTTATGTTTTAGTATAAAAATAACATGTTTAAAATAGACTTAAGTGTTTAAAATTTTACTGTTAAAATTTTGATATGCTATTAATTTGTGCCAAGAGTGGATACGAGAATAGCCAAAAGACGCCAGGGTAAAGTTCCTTAGTGGTCGTGGGGGTTCCGAGGTTTACGTCAGTTGGCAATCGGTTATCTTAACTCGCCCCACAGCCACATTATCTACAATCTAAGCGGACTCTGGTATTTAACCGGGATAACGCTAGGAAGAAGAGTTTATTTTAAGACGTAATCTTTGAGATATAGGAACCGCAATGTCCCAAACTATGGCCGTCGGTTACGCAGCGTGTCGTCTAATGATATTATTATCAACAGCAAGGTTACAACTAGACGCAGTATCACATTTCGCACACACGCGCACTCGGCCCTGGCACACAAATATCAAAACACGCTGCTATCTAGTTTTTACATCTATATTTAGGTGTTTTATTAAATTGCATGCCTCGTTGTGACATTGAACGAATTATCGGCGTACGCTCGAACGCAGACGACACTGTTTTAGTTTAAAACTGTAGGTTGTAATGCTCAGTTCATATGTATTGACTGGCCCGGCATCTAGTCGTTGTCGCGTTTCGTTCGGTTTGTAAGACTTCCCGGTGGCCTAAACTCGTCATTAAGGGCGGGCAGCGCATCTGCTGGCCTTCTGGTCGTGCAGATGTCCATTTTTGTATCATGGACGCGATATTTGACTCAATACAATTTTAGAAATTTTATTTTTTTCAACGGTCTAGACTTTAGAGCCCCTCCTGGTCTTGCAGATGTTCATGGCTGCCGATAGGCACTTGGCTGCCTGCTCGTTTGCCTCTTGTAACATGTATCAAAAAAACTTGGAACACTACCTAGGTCGGCCAGCACGTCGGCGCCCTCGCGCGTGCTGCCCAGCAGGCCCAGCGCGTAGAAGGCGGTGGCGCGCACGGAGTGCACGGGGCTGGCGCGCGCCAGGCGCACGGCGTGCAGCGCGGCCGAGTCGTGCCCTCCGCCCAGCGCCAGCAGCTGCTGCAGGCCGGCCGGCGACGCGGCCGCGTGGCCCAGCGCCCACAGCGACGCCTTCAGGTCCGCGATCTCCTGCTCCGTGCCGCACTTCTTCCTCTGCACTATCTGCTCAGAGTGAGATGGGCACGTATTCAAATTTCAATTCCCTTAATCCCTTCACAGTTCACACTTTCTGGCAATCTTTGGCTCTACTGAACGGATTTTAACAATTCTGAACCCCGGGTGTTATAAGGTTATATAACGTTTTTTAATTTTACTTGACTCTTTGTTTACATGTTGTGTATATATAGTATTTTTTAGTGATTCTTTAAAAAAGAATTCATAGTTCTTACTAAAGCTTTGTAACTTTGCTATTACGTAAATGTTGTGTTTACCTGTCACTAGCTTAAAATTTTATCTTGATTTTTTGTAAGTGTTCTAAATTCAGTATGTGTTTAATTAAATCTATGAAGCTACTCGTGAACTGTCCATTTTTTAACTTTGCAAAGTCGAGGGACCGCCTAAAGCTCCACCGCAGTTAACAAAGAACTGATAATTTCGACACGTCTGAAGAAATGTTTATAAAATTTAGCTAAAAACTCCAGACGATTCATAGCTCATCGTCAGACCATTCAAACAAAAAAAAAAGGCGTAATAATCGGTCAGTTTATTTAGGTGCAGCAATCCGTACACACATACAAGACAAACTCACACCTGTCACCCCTTCTTTTTGCGTACATGGGTTTAATATAAGTCTATAACATATAACTGTACCAAATTTCATGTATTATATTTATATTCATAATTGTAGAAGTTAGTTAGGGCAGACAGACGGACAGACCGAGCGAAACTATATTCCTTGTAGTACTACGGAATCCTAAAAATTCAAATAAAAGCACGAATTTTTAATCTAAAAAGAATGAAGTCAGGTATACTAATGGACACGGCGTACCCGTATAATCTTTAGTATATTTTTGGTTCGAAAAGAGTGAGAGAGATGGTCTACGCTTTCGGTATAGCACTATCTCTTTCCTCATAGACGATTAATTAGACGTCTTAAGACTTAAGACGCCTGCTCGTTTGCCCCTTGCAACATAAAAAAAGACTGTTCTCCTAAGTAACTACCGACGCCCATGGATACCTGCAACACCAGAGGACTCGTAGATGCGTTGCTGACTTTGAGAAATGAGTATGCTCTTTTCTTGGAAGTCCCTAAGTCGTATCCGTTCGGAAATACCGAAGCTGGCAACTGATTCCACAGAGAAGTTGTGCAAGATAAAAAGTGTATAGATAAGCGGACAATTGCCTTCGAGCCTAAACTTTAACATGCAATAATAAGTATCACATTAGAATGACTTTGAAAAAAATGAATAACTTTGCTGATCAGTGCTCTATTCATCTTCAGTCAGATTGTAGATTTATTTAAACAAGTGTCCAACAATTAACAATGGAGAAACATACTGAAAAAACGTGAGTTTTTTTGTTAACTGTGAAAAATTTATTATTTATTTATTTATCAATAAAACATGTCAATAGTATAGTAAAAAAAAAAAAATTATATCTCATTTTGCAGGGTCTTTAACATTATATGTATGTTTGTATATATGTTGCAGGCAGAAAGCTTGATTAGCTGTTGATTTAACATTTTAGCCTCTTTACTAAATGGCACGGTTCCAATAGCTTCCTGAATGATATTCAACCCATTTGACTGGCCTGTTGGTGCAGTGGGCAGTGACCTTGCGTTCTGCTCCAGGGGTTGTGGAATCGATTCCCATCTCGAGTTGGGTGTATTATCTATATGTATGTATTTATATATTTCTACAAAAAAATATATTTGTGTATAACAGGCGTCTGTAAGCTATAACACAGGCATTAAGTTGTCTACCTTAGGATCAGACGTCCGTGTGTCATATAGTCCTATATATATTTATTTATTTATTTATTATATTTATACATGCGTGTGTAAATCGTTTGGCATCGGTGTGCGTGAGGTTTTATTTGAGACGAATTTCTTAGCACTCCATGGATTCATCGCGTGGATTCCGGGTCCATCGCGTTGCAGACGAAGGAACCATAGCAGTGGCCGGGACTTGTGACCCAGATGTAGGTTTAAAAGCGCTCATTATAGTGGCCACTAACATCCACCTTCACTGCCATTGTTCTCTCCCATTGCCTAGCCAAATCTGGTTTGATCCTAGTGGTGCGGCTTTAGATGTCCTTTCTAATAATGAACTTATGATAATTTTTGACACGCCAAGGTCTTTTAGATTAATAACCCATATTTTGTAAAAATATTAGCATTCTCACACCCTCCTTTATATAAACTATAATTGTGCCAAATTTTAAGGTTCTCCGTTCGCAGAATTTTTTTAAAACGGTACCAAAAATTTTGTTTCACATATTAATATATAGAATGTATTTTCTCCACGTAAACTAGGTTCACGTCGTGGAAAGTGATAAAATGACCTCATATATTATTAGGTAGCGGAGTTCAATTCCCCCGATGGTTCAACAGCCACTTGGCCATAAACTTTTGATAGTCTGAAGACACTTCGCAACGTTGATAGTGAATTTACCAAATAAAAGAGAGCCATAATGTAAGAGCAGGGAGCAGGATTGTGTCCGTGACAAGCAGGGAATTATTAAATCTAAACTATATTGTAAATGTAAAAGTTACGTATTCACGCCTGAACCGCTGAACCGATTTTGATGGATTTTAGTTATATTGGCGAGTGACTGGAGAAGGACGTAAATACTTTTTATTTAATTCAACACGGACTTAGACGGGGGTTACAGCTAGTAAACCATAATATGCATGACGACATTTTTTTAAATAGGTTTATAACGTTCTCAAGTGCCAAAAAATAATAATATTTCTGCAGAAATTAACGTTTTTATAGCAGAAAAAAACATTATAAATTTAAGCATTCAAATTCACTTATTACCACCGCCCGCCCCGGATTCGCTAGATAACAGACGCTAGCAAAAAACTTGGATTCAGTTGTTAGAAAAAGGCAGTAGTAGTTGTGGCTTCTATGTAGTTTGAAGACGTCGCCAAACCGTCGCCAAGTAACCTGTCCTAAATTTTAATCTGAATTATTTATATATGTAGACGAATACGTCGCCATGACGTCTCGGTGAGGTAGGGCTCTTAGCAAATTTTCTTTGCGTCCCGCGTTGTGTATAGTACAGTATTTTTTGGCAGATACGTGTACAATGCGCGACGTTTTCTTTTTTTTCAATTTCTAAGTGTTTTCTTACAAATGGTTTTATTATCATAAATATAAAAAACAAACCGTTTTAAAACTCCGCATAGCGAAAAGGTTCGCCATCATTGTGGAAAATCCAGGGGCGAGGCAACTTTGCGCTATGAAACCCAACTTTAATTCTGCTAAGCAAATGACGTCATCGCCTTGCTTCCAGTCCCACGATGGAATGTTAAGGAGGTAGGCCTAAAAAATTCATACAAGTAAGTTTTGTTTTTTATCAATTTTAAATATGTATTGTATTGTATTTGCATATTATACGAAAATAAGGCTGTCGTAATTTCTAAATAATATATTTTTATAAAACACGTATAATCTATTTCTAAGGTTCATGTTCGCAACACTTTTTTTAAAATATGTCTTGATTTCTGTGTTCTTCTGACAAAGATTTTTGGCAAAGATAATCTAGAATAGGGGAATAATCCCATTCCCCTGTTGCTTTAAAAATCACCCATATTGTTACGGCCTGGAAACATAATGCCATGTGATTGTTCCACAGCTAAGCTAGTATAAAGGATGGATGATGGAGATATCACGTTATGTAGTCCTTAACTGATAAATACCCATCTTCTCCAAATTGTAAGCTCTTCTTCTTCTTCCTCGCGTTATCGCGGCTTAGTAGGTCTGCTTAAATTGCAGAAGATATGTCCATGGGGCGAGTTAGGACGACCGACTGCCGTCTAACGTCATCCCCGGAATCCCCACATACCTACAATCTCACGACTAATATCACCCAGTGACATTAATCAGGACCCACTGTTTTAAATACCTCCCGAAACACGGAGGAGGTCCGATATTCGAAAGTCAGTTTTACAATTGGTCACCCATCCATCACCCGGCCGCGGTAAGCTCTACTTAACCTCGCGATCGATCTTTCCGAACTGTAGTGTCGATTCAAATAGCGTCGTACATACCTTGTTATGGTACTGCATCAACTGAATAATAACTCTGATATCGTCGGAATAGTTCTTTATTGATATTACTCTCATGATGTTCGCAGCGTCTTCCGCATCAGGATCTTGGCAGTACTTGTTGGCTAACACCAGACATGCGTCCGCTTCATGTACCTAGATATTTAAGGAATTGTAAGTTTTTTTGACGTGACAACGTCTTATAACTGCACGAACGCCGGTTGCACGTACGAAAAGGCATGACTCATTGTCACGTTCCGTCTAAGCCGTTTGTGCGAGAGCGCGAAACAAGCGATAACGAGTCACGATCGACCTAAGCGTTCGGCGTCATCACGTAATTTTTTTCCTTCGTAACTGTACAGTGGACCAATTTTTTTTAATATCCTGTATATATTAAGGTGCCTTTGACCTGAATTGTAAGTAGAAATGCCTTTAACAAGAAAGATAACGTGACAATTAAAATAATCGATATTTTTCAATAACATTTAAAACGATTATTGCTTAATCGATTAAAGACTAATAAATATAATATTATACAAAATTTATCCCCATTAAAGGCTAATTTGCCATAATATGTATTCTGTGATAATTTTCATTAACTGTAAAATTTGATACTGTAACCAATTTTGTATAGTAAACATTATTCTTTAATTAATTCAACTATTAATTCCACCCACGACTTTGCCCGCGTTTTCTTTGACTTCGATACAAACTAAACCCTATTTAGCCCTCATCAAATTTCATTTTCGCGTCAAAATGCAGCCTATGTTCTTCGCCGAGGTCCAATCTACCTCTATACCAAATTTCATGAAAATTGGTTAAGCAGTTTAGACGTGAAAACGTAACAGAGTAACTTTCACATTTATGTATATTTTAGTGAGGTCTTACGATAACAAGGATTTTAGTATTACGTTAAACACATATTAAGAAAAACATCCAATATAAATAAGGTTATTTAAATTACACATTAAACAATCACTACAGGAATAGTAAAGCATGTTGGTTAAGCGAATATAAGAAAAAATGCTACGTGTGCTTTTGGTCCATTAAAAAAAAACAATTATTGATTAAATACACAATTTAAATGATTAAATCGCTACCTAATTAAAATTTGAAGAAAAAAAAATTAAACCTTAAATGCACCTTTAAAGTCTTTTGTTGTTTTCGCAATTATTAAATAACTTAATAAAAAAAAAGTTGTAGTAAGTCTGTATGTTTTAAGTGCTTGAAACGGGCGCGTTAAACTATATAGTAGCAGAATTTGTTTGTATTAAGAATAACGTCCCGTGCCATAGACCAATAATGGTCAGAAAAGACAAAAATAATATGCTTGGAATCTGATTTTTAGGACTGGCTAATTTTATTAGTATGTTCATAGATATATTTATTGTTTATTGATAAAATGATTGTATAATTAATTCATTTATAACAGCGTTGTGATAACACGAATCGATTACTAATTATGACAACCATCACAAAATAACAGTGTATTTTGTTAATTATGAAATTGAATGGGATTAAATTGTCGTAGTAGTGCCGGAGCCAGACATAGCTCAAACTGTTTGTACATTTTTGTCCTTGAAGACTACAAAGTTCTGCAAAACTATGCGCAGCTACACAAAGTCCCCAGCCACACTACATGATCATTGAAATGATCATTCAAATGAAGCTACGTCTGGCTCCGTCATAAGAATAAAAAAAATATATATATATAGCTTTGAATGGGCATATGATACGCAAATCTAAAGATTTCTAGTCGAGTTTCGACCAGCATCTGGCTTCTAGTAAATATAAATCCACTTCGACTTAAAAGAGATCCTTCTAATTCTTCGTAGTAAATTATCTGTATTTCTACAATAGTAATTGATTCCAACAATATTTATACCAGTTTAATAGCAGGATAAAAATATAAAGACTCGATGAAAAAGCGGGCAGATTGTCCAACGTCCGGGTAAAACTTGAGCTATTATGACGGACAAAAATAGTTGGACAATAGTTGGCCAACTCGAAGACTAACGGCCCTCGTTATTGCCTTAGTTGGACAATATTTTTGTTGCGGACAAAGACGGGGAACTTCTTGTATAAAGCTATTACATCGCTGACAAATTAGTCCAGCTGCGAAAGGTATTATTGTATTGAAAACATTTTGTTGGTTTAACAATATAAATGTTTTTTTTATAACAAGTTTCTATATAGAGGTGCAAGATTAAAGAGTGTTAGAAGGTGTACAAATAAGGGCTATACAGGACTGTAAACCAAGCATACCTAGTAAAAGAAAGCGTACACAGATATAGCATATGAACACAATTTGTATATGAGCCAAATTTGACATGTTTATGTGCTGTAGTTTTTGAGGTATGAGTCAGTCAAAAGTGACTTCAAGTGGTTTGTGTAAAAATACCCTAATATTCGGCTCGCCAGTTCTGTTTGCTGGAACTTGGTTGACCCGCTCCGCGGGTTTTGATTTAAAGTGTGTCGGCGTGTTCCGTCACACGGATGTCTGTTCCTAAGGTATAAAACAAAATGCCTGTATTTATACGTAACAGTCGCCTATTATACACATTTTTTTTGTAGAAATATATTTAAATACATACATATAAATAATACACCCAGACCACTACCACTCACAACCAACTGCGCCAACAGGCCAGCCGTTTTGTATCAAATAAAATTATATGTCAATCAGATTCCTTCATACGGTTAACTCAAAATATTTCCATTATTACTTATACCCTCTAGGAAAAGAAAAGAATGAAAATTATAGGAGTATTCGATTCCAATTTATAATCTACTTACGTTCTTAGCTGAGTCCGGGATATTTTGTAAGCTGACCACTTCTTTCCGGGTAATTGAACGTTTAACTTATGGTCTACTGTCAAAATGGTCCTTTGGATGCAATTGATGTGGAAGAATCCCAAGAATGCTCTAAAATTTTGATTACTTATTCCATTCTGCTCTTTGTTTCCTTTTCCTGTAAACAGTAATATATATCATAAATTGATTTCGTATCTTTTACTGTAATAAAACGAAATAGATAAACGAACGTGACGTTATGTGTTTTTTTAAATACAAAATATTTCCTTTATTACTTATACCCTCTAGGAAAAGAAAATAATGAAAATTATAAAAGTATTCTCAACTATATTATTATATAGCTGAGGCCGGGGTTTTTTTTTTGTAAAACTGACCACTTCTATGCGAGTAATTGAACATTTAACTTATGGTCTACTGTCAAAATGGTCGTTTGGATGTTATTGATGTGGAAGAATCCCAAGAATGCTCTAAAATTTTGATTACTTATTCTATTCTGCTCTTTGTTTCCATTTCCTGTAAACAGTAAAATATATCATAAAATGATTTCGTATCTTGTACTGTAATTAAAAGAAATAGATAAACGAACAGGACTTTATATATTTTTAAATATATAATGAGTGTATACTGTAATATTGTATACTGTAATATGTACAGTGTATACTGAAATGAGCATTTTCATAAGATTCTTAATATCTGTATTTTGTGTTATCTTATTCCTGCACGTCACCGAGGTTTTAAAACGTAATGAATTCAGATGCATAAAGATAAACACCTATTCGTTTGCGCCTTGTCTATATATAAGAGGTTACCTATAACGAAATCTCTAAAACCGCGGGAGCTACAAAGGTGACATCTAGCAAGAAGGTAGCTCTTAGTAGATATCCACTGAGAATGGATTCTCAATATCTATAGAGGCTATAGGAGATCTAAGGGTTCTTTCAAGAATAATTTTACGCGGACGAAGTCGCTTGAATAAGCTATAATAATATATGATACATTAAATGTAATATAATATGTGATACATTAAAATATAGTATGTCATGAACTGACCGATTAAGTTTTAGGTCTAAAGTGAGTTAATGATACAGGCAATTTCGTTTCAACGTCCTCTATCAGCCAACCTAAGAATTATTTCGATATCTCCATCCATAATATGATATTGAATGAAGATATCGATGCTGTAGATACAGCTATTTTTGTACTTTTAATAAAAAATTTCAATAACATTATTCGCTTCGTTGACTATTATTAAAATACATAATTTGTTGCAATACTGCGGTTTTTATAGAATTATAAGCGGAATAAGTCTAAAATGACATAACCTTTTTTTTGTAATTTTCCAAAAATCGACTTTTTTGAGTTAGGTCAGTTTATAACTAAGCGTGCGATATTATGCTTTAAAAATATTTTACTCGCGTACAAAGTTTCGTCACTATACACGACTCGACTGGCAAACTTTTAATGTCAAACAAAAAATCCTAAACAAGTCTCGCGGCAGTCTTGGAGGAGTTTTATGTATGGGTATACAGTGGAAAGCAATTGGTAAAGTTTTACCAATTTGCCATAATAAAGAGAGTTTCAATCAAACTTGCCAGGAACACAAACTAAAAGACTTGCGGCATGCACCTTGGGTAAACACCGCTGCGAACGAATAAACCAAACGTATTTTGAAATGGTAACGAACCAAATGATAACGATTTGGAAGCATGGAATTTATGAAAAAAATGAGGAGATCTTGGCCTAATCAGTGGTCGGTATTTGAGTCGATCGCTAAGTTAAGTTGCTCTGGCTGCGACCGGGTGATAGATGGTGGCAATCGGTCATCTTAACTCGCCCCACAGTCACATCTTCTGTAAGCTAAGCGGACCCAGGTACTTAACCGGAATAACGCTAGGAAGAAGAAATAAGCCTAAAATTGAAAACTACGTGATGTCACAAGGGAGACGGGATTTCGAAAATGTGACAAAGGCGGGAGAGAGGTAATAAATTGTTAATCTGAATGATCAAAAACCGTGGTATTAAATTGCTTTAACCGTTATTAGAATTTTTGTTGAAATGGTGATTCCAATGAATTCTTCCTTCCTTCCTAGCGTTATCCCGATCTAGTATATCACGATCCCGCTTAGATTGCAGAAGATATGGCTGTGGGGCGAGCTAAGATGACCGATTGCCATCAGACGTCATACTCAGAACCCCCACAATCTCTACAACCTTACGACTAATATCACTCTCAGTGACATTAATCGGGTCCCACTTTTTCACGTGCCTACCGAAACGTGGATGAGGTCGGATGTCAATTTTAAGCCAGTGTTCTAACACTCATATATGTCATTATGACATGAATATGTCATCTATTTATCATTCGGTCGCAGCAAGAGCTAATTCACCAAGCAATCACCAAACCGACCACTGATTAGGCCACGACCTCCTCGTGTGATTAACATATATATACCCGATTAATTCCGTTGTGAGCTCCATTCAAGTCAGAGCGGGGGGAACCCACATAAATAACGCTATACGTTGAATATATTACTATCAACAGAGATTTATAAATTACTTAAAAAACAGACTATTTGAATTTATATGCATTACAACTTGGGAAACGTTTTCATAATTCAATTAATAACGATATTACAAACTCTGCAAAGCACTCCTATGCAATGGGAAATTCTATGAAGTTCTATGAAATAATACCGGCAGCAGAATTCCACAAACGGAAATCGCGTCACACATAATTCCACCCTCAACAACTCGATGCAAACACAAATACCTTGTTGAAACGCTTTGACGTTAGAAATTTCGTTGTTTCTCCGTTTAGCCTAACAGCTAATTTGTTTTTCGTCCTGTTACGCAGTATAGATATCATTAATCACTACATAACTGATCAAAACGGATGCCTTAGAACTGAAACGGTGCAGTAACTTACGAAATTTCATTTGAATTTTTGTTTAATGGTCATAAAAAAATTACCCAACTGAGTTTGCCGTGGGCTCCTTTAAGTACAGGACGCAGAGAACCCACGAAATCGTAATCATTTTAAATCGTTAATTTTATCACCAAAATAATGAATATATCATAAAATTCAAGAGTGCTTGTAAAAAATTTTCAGTAAAGTTTATTAATTTTATTAGTTTCTAAGTTTAATTTAATATCTGGTGAGTAGAGGGGGTAGAGCTCGTTGAGGTAGGGAGAAGTGTAGTATAAAATTCGCCTTGGCAATAGCCATAATTACAAAGGAAACATGCGTTTGTTAAGACATGAGCTCCCACGTTAGTTCATGTCGTAATCCGCAGGTATTTCGCGATTCTCAAGAAACGTGCAAGACTCCAAAACGAAGGATAGAATTCCCAGACTTGTTTGTGCAACCAAGTGCCAGGTACTCTGCGCTTCTTAAAAACTACAAGATGTTTTGCTTAAATTCACAAATATGCACCGAGATGACTTGGAAGCCTTTGAGGGAAAGACGTGGATTCAAGTAACTTAGGATAGGAAAGACTGGTTTAAGAGTAGGATGGCATTTGCCTAACAGTGGGACACTTTAGCTTATCAAAAAAAAAAAACTAATTAATATTCTTTTTATTTCCAATATAAGGTGCAATAATAAAGGCTAGTGGTTTTCTAATCAATGTCAAAAATTTCTACCCACTTTTACATTAGCTTAATAACAAGTTCGTATTAATAAGTTGAAGATTACTGTAAAAGAGGATAATATTAATAAAATAAAGAGGAAAAACCTTAACATTTATTTTACTAACGCATTAGTGACTGAAAAAACTATAGCATAACACCCTACAACTTGAATCATACGTCCAAAGAAACATACATAACGTTCTGTAAATGCGTTCTCTTACAATCTCGCACGAAACTACACGATGTTATGTCGATTTCCTGCAAACGTACACCGTGTCGTGTTTACATAGATGTTATAATTGTATGCAGTGGTTTTACAAATGGTACGATAAGTCGAAGTAGCGTACGGTGCTTGTGAAAGCCGATGCGTGAGACGCGTGGGCAAACTAGACGTGGAGCCGGCTTCACCGCTCAGCCGCGGCCCATGTGAGACTCTAAATTTCACTCGAACGCCACATACACGCGCCTATATCGTCTATATTATCTTTCACTTTCCGTTATTACATTTGGTACTGTAAACATGATAGATTAAATATTAGAGAGGAAAATTAAAAGCTTTTTATAAATGTCAACTCCCTTGTAACTCCATTTTAGATTCGTTTTAAGGTTTTGACCTAACAATGTGCAGCTTTTGTAAAACAATAATATAATAAGTGTGAGAAAATGAACTGAGAGTTAGATATGTAAAACTGTACGAAGCTATGTAGAGCTGACTGGCGCATTGCAAAGCTATGCGTAGCTTTCAGATGCTCTGTGACATTGGGTGGAGGTGATAGATGTTCAGTAAAGGTGATAAGTGGTTTTCAAAGCTGTCAGATACTCTGCGGAACTCTGTAGAGCTGACACATGCTTTGTAAAGCTGTGCGGAGCTGATAGGTGTACTGCGAAGCTATGTGCAGCAGTAAGATGCTCTGCGATACTCTGTGGAGCTAACAGATGCTCTGTGAAGCTTTGTGGAACTGATAGATGCTCTGCGAAGCTGTGCGGAGCTGACGGATGCTCTGTAAAGATATGTGGAGCTGATAAATGCTGTACAAAGTTGTATAGCGCTGATAGATGCTTTGCAAAGCTGTGCGTAGCTAACAGATGCTGTACGAAACTGTGTGAAAATAAAATATGTTATGTAAGGCTTTGCGGAGCTGACAGATGCTCAGCGAAGCTGTGCGGAGTTGAAAGATGCTCTATAAAGGTATGCGAAGCTGACAAATACTCTGGGAAGCAATGTGGTGGGTGGACTTACATATATCATCTATATTTGCGCGAAAGATGCCACGGGCAAAAACCTATAGTAATATTACTTCCAAGTATGGTATTTGTACAATATTATCCTACAAAATAATTATTCTCTCGAATAATAAATGGTAAGTAGTGTAACAGACAAGAAGCAATTATGTATAGAAAATACGCAGAGAATACTGTTAAACTATAAATAACACTATTCACTGGATTGGACTGCGTAGTGTCAAATAGATCTATGCATCTAGCATGGTTGTGGTTATATCGGTCCAAGCATTAAATTTTCATTTGTTATTTATGAATTTAAAGTGTTAAAAATCGAACACTAACTTTCCTGTACAAGTTTGTTAGTATGTATAATATAGAGTATATCATAAAATAATCACGAACTAAGATTTTCACCAGTTCTTCTTTTAAGCTTTAGGTTTGCCGTATTTATAATTTTTGGGCTAATATAAGCAACGATGACCTAGTGTGATTACGTGGCATGTGAAAAAATATATGTCGGTAACACGCGCATCTCTCTAATCTTTCCCTCTAAGACTCACAGTCTTCTTCTTTTTGGATGATATGATATATGTAGTTATAAATATATATAAAAAAACTGAAGAATAAATTACTATATTACTGATACTTTAAATCCCATTTATATAGAAAAATACCGCGTGAAAATTTTAAATCTTCTAAAATGTAATAAAATGCTCTCAATCAAGAATAAAAAAATATTATGACACTATTAAAAATGTCTTCCCTAGAACGTCGCCAGATGTAGCACAGGATGGAACTAATGAAATACTTCCTATTCCCAGTAACTCTTAAATGTGGGAACGGAAGAGGCCATGAAATTGTTTTAAAGCGTGTTAATATCACACCTACACTCTCGCCGCATATTCTTTTGACACAAAGACGTAAATACATATTATGACACCAAGACACACACAATGTGTAAGTTATTTAATGTCGTAAATAGTAATGTAAGATTTATTTCTATATATATTGCGTTTTTAAGTACGAACTAATCACCTTCTTATCGTTAGGTATTACGGAAAATATACAACTGGGTATATCATTAGTTCTAGAGTATTTTAGACTCATAGATTCATTTCGCATTAATTACTCAGTAATGTAACGTAATATCAAAGACTTTAATCAAATTAGGTAAATATCGTAGTTATTGAGCGAGAGTGTAAGATTATCATCAGAAGTGACACATTAGTTTCTGTATGTGATATTTAGAAATACATAGAGGTCCAGCAACGATTTTCTGTTCCACTATTTGTTACACCAATCAACAGCGCGACACTTTCGTGAAGACATTTAGACAAGTCAGAGTGACTGAACGAGAGTGTATGATTGACACCAGAAGCGTGGCGTTAATTTTTCTGCGTGGTATTTTTAAATTGATATATGATTTCTGTGCACATATTTGTTATACGACTCAACACTGCGTCACTTTCATGAAGAGTGACATTTAAACAAATTGGAGTGAATGAGCGAGAGTGTATGATAGATACCAGAAATGTCGCGTTAATTTCTCTACGTGGTATTTATAAATTGATAGACGTGGGTAAACGAATTCCTGTTCATGTATTTGTTACATCACTCAACATCGCGACACTTCGTGAAGGGTGACATGAAACTAATTATTTTTAAGAACGTCGCAAGGCAACGACCCGACAAACATGAATATGAAATTTTGTTATTGCTGACATATGAGGAGGTTGTGGCCTAATCATTGGTCGGCATTTGAGTTGATCGCTAAGTTAAGCTGCTCTGGCTGCGACTGGGTGATAGATGGGTGACCCATTCTAGCGCGGGATCATCGTTTCCATTTGTTGTGTACTACCTATGTTGTTTCACAGTTTCTAAAATAAAATAAATAAATAAAAATAAATAAAAAATCAACGACCCGTGTCGCGCTACCCCTGTTACGTACTTTGAAGTTTTATTTACATTGCGGTTTGATGTAAAAATATTAAAGAAATTTGTTTCTGATTTAAAATCGTTTTGGGACAGATAGTAATGGTGATATTATACAGTATTCATTTCAAAAAATGGTAAAAAAATTGTATATTTCAAAAAAATTACCAGTGGGGAGTCTAGAATCATGAACTGAACCCATGGGATGCGTATCCGGTACGATGTCTTTTACACCCTGTATAATAAAACTTTTCATATATGTGAAGAGAAATATAAAGCTTCATTGAATATATAACATTAACATATTTCGCATGCTTTAACGTTTTTTGGTCCTTTTTTCTGTGCTATATAATTTACTAATAAAGAATTTTCGTCATGTATAATACTTTTAATTCTCTTGTAATTGATTCTAGGAACTTTCTCTTATTTAAATCTTGATTTAAAACTATCTCTAATTTAAATTATTATAGTTAAATTAGAGATATTATATGTCTATACCAGAGGTATACCTTTTGACAGGCTAGGGCCACATCATTAACAAATCAAATGTCAGCGGGCCACATTTTTAAGAAATTAGATATAGGTGGGCCACACTTGTGGAATAATTATTTGGAAACAGGTATCTAGTTATATATGTAGGTAAAAAGACAAAATTTTACACTCGTGTAAAGTTATTAACTATTAATTGTTTATAAGAATTAGACTGCCTGATTTATAAACAGCCACGGGAAATAAAGATTGGGGACGCGGGCCACATGTGGCCCATGGGACACGCGTTGCAGGCTGCTGGTCTATACATACATGTAAAAGCGAAAGTACATCTATCACGAAATTTCGAAAGCTGCGAGACGTACAAAGATGAAATTCGGCAAGTAGGTAGTTAATAGTTAGTAGACATTGGCTAATAATGGACTTTTCGATACAGCCGGATTAAAGAGGTCTAAGGGCCCTCGCAATTTTAAGCGGACGAAGTCGTGGAAAACAGCTAGTGTTAGCTAATCTCAAGCTGTGAACACGCCCCTTGCCGCAGACATAACATCTATACAGCACTCTCATACAAACTATCAACTTGTTTGTTCGATGAACTCTACAGAGACCAATTTCGGAAGCGTTCAGCAAGTTGTGCAATAAGGGTTTGATAGTAAAATGGACGTGAATGTTTTTATGGATGTTGCTTTCAAAAACTCTTTTAAAGGCTTAGGGGTCATTCATAAATTACCTCATACGTTAAGGAGGTTAAGGGGGGGGGTCACCAAAAATTTGACATTGTGTGTCAAGAGCCTTGTGATGTTACATATCAAAATTTAAAATGTAAAAAAAATATTTAAAATAATAATAATTTGCCGTTTTCTTTATATTATTTTATTTTTATTTTTAAAGTATGTGACGTCAGAACAAGGAGGAGAGGGTTTCGAAAGTGCGACAAGGACGGAGGGGGGGTTCAAAAATCGTAAAATTGGTGTGACGTAATCGTTTGTCACCATTACGATTTGACATCATCCAATAGGTACAGGCGTTGGTATATTTATGACCCGACCGTAA
Source organism: Charaxes varanes (assembly GCA_024363005.1). Classification (NCBI taxonomy): domain Eukaryota; kingdom Metazoa; phylum Arthropoda; class Insecta; order Lepidoptera; family Nymphalidae; genus Charaxes; species Charaxes varanes. Next base: position 563,045 of record JANCMC010048705.1, on the reverse strand, counting down.
TAAGTGGAACGTATACTCTAATTGGTCTATTGATCCACTTGTAATGGACTTTAACGAGAATGCCACTATATGTCACACTCGCAAGGCTAAATACAGCAATTTGGCATTTATCGATCGCTATGATCAGTTCGCATACATAAGAGAATGTATGGCCAGTTACTAAATGTACATTTTTTTTTAAAGAATATTAAATACTTTTTAGAGAATATTAGACATACCTAAAAATATTCCTAATATTCTTTTTTTAAAAAATAATATTCTCTATTCATCCTCCTACTAAGCTTAAATTAAATGCTTGTATTAGGAGTGGGTGCGTAAATACCCCAACGGCGGTGAGGTTTGAACCGGGTACCTTTCGGATTTCAGTCCATACCTTACACCGTTGAGCTATTGAGGCTCTCAATAGCTCAACATTAATGTTTCTATTATTTATGTTTTCGTTAATTATATCAACCAATTGATCGCTATAATGAGAGAAGACATTTCTCTAGTATTCTTCTAGCGCCTGGCATATCGCTTGGCCCCAGAAAGGTTTTTGGTAGAGTTAGGACTCTATTAAGACAGCAGCCAAATTGCGTAGTACTATGTCTCTTCTGTTGAGTAGAGTTATTAGAGTTAGAGAGTATATGCGAAAGTCACGTTGCATTTAAGAATGGCTACAGCAACAATGGCATTCATGAATTCAATAGATTGTTAATGCTGGCCATCTGGTAGACTGTATGCTTACATTTGTCACTTCACTAAGATAAAAAAAACAGTAGTAGTAAGAGAGTGAGATACAGATTTAAGGGAACTGCCAGTATTCCCTTCCATTAAAATTTGATAAGATGAGATCAAATATCGCTATCGTATATATGTATACCTCAAGTGGAGCTGGGCAGGACACTTGGCCCGACGAAGTGATGATAGGTGGAGTAAGGCAGTGACTGAGTGGTGGCCGAGGACAGGAAAACGTAGCATTGGTCGTCCAGCTACCAGATGGGTCGTCGACGTAATATCTGTCGTGAGTCGAACCTGGTCCAGATTGGCTCAAGACCGTAAGGAGCATTAAGGAGAGGCATTTGCCCAGCCGTGGAGGAAAAAGGGCTGTGGATGATGATGGTGATGATGTCTAGCGTTGAGGAGAGGCCTTTGCCCAGCCGTGGAGGAAAAAGGGCTGTGGATGATGATGATGACATCTAATGCATATATGCCTACAAAAAAATGTAAGCCAAACAAAAATGTACAGTCGATATTAGTAGCGAGCCGGAAGAATTTTTGTTAATAGCCATAAATGATCACTTGGTACGTATGGGCGTGACCTCAATCAATGAAACGTATACTCTAATTGCTCTATTGATCTACTTTAATCGACTTTAATGGAAATGCCATTAAGTGTCGAACTCGCTCTCAATTGAAATTGAATATTCATAAATGCCTACGGTAAAAATTCACATATTTTTAGGCCAGTCTCAATTATGCATTTCAGTTCGCATCGCATACAGCGAAAGATTGGAGGGATTCTTAAAACACCATTATAATTTTTTTTTTTTATGTTACAAGGGGGCAGACGAGCAGGCAGTAGGCACCGAAGTGCCTACCGTCGCCCATGAACATCCCAGTAATGAAAAGCAGGGTGGTGTTCCGAACTCTATCAGTCCTATATACACCTATTCTATATACCGTCCTATCAACATGGGAAATTTGACGGCTCTACGTCTAATAGTTTGGAAATGCTAGGGGGCACCATCTTACGGGCAGACAGACAAACGGACGGACGGACAGTGCGAAATTATAGGGGTTCCTAGTACTACGGAACCCTAAAAATTGATACCGTTATATGTAGTCAAATTGTTTAGCGGTATCAAACCAGCGGGAAAATCTCTACTTAATTGTAAATAGTTAGTTAAGAATCAAAATATTTAAGAGTCAAATATCTAACTATCACACCCTTGCGGTCTAGTAGTTCTAACCACTGAACAACCGCTACTCAGTAAACAGATAATACAGACTTGCAAATGATTTCAACATTGAACAAGGTCGTTTCAATCTAGAACACATTTCGCAAATGAAAACTACCAATTACCTCATAATACCGTATTTACTTGAGCCTAGATTTAGACCTAGAATTGTACATATGAACTTTACTGTTCTGACTGGCCTGTTCGCGCAGTGGGCAGTGACTCTGCCTTCTGCTCTGGGGGTCGTGGGTTCGATTCCCGCCTCGAGTCTGGGTGTATTATCCATATGTACATATTTCCAAAAAAAAATTGTGTATAACAGGCGGCTGTTACCTATAACACAGGTATTAAGTTGTCTACCTTAGGAACAGACGTCCGTGTGTCATATAGTTCCATATACTTATTTATTTATTTATTTACTGTTCCACTAGATGGAACCACAAAGTTGATTTATATATTAATACGTGAAGCGAAAACTTAGGTACCATTTTAGGAAAATTGCGCGGACGGAGGAGTACGAAATATGGCACAATTGTAGTTCATATAGAGAAATGTGTGCGAATGCTAATATTTTTTTTAATAATATGCAATATTAATGCATTAAAATAAAACCACACGCCCGCGAATGCCAGACGATTTACACATAATCGTGACAACCGTATTTTATATTAATTGTCAATTTTATTTTTTTGTAAATTGAATAATATACTATGTCCTTATGGGCAAAAAAGTTTGTGGGCGAATTTCGACTAACCGGCTATCTCTACAGCACATATACTTCCCATCAGAAAAATCGTAACACTTCCGTTGTTTTTTTTCTGACAAATATTCCTAAATATACACATTTTTCCGATTTTTCTGATGTGAAGTAAATGCCATAAAGCCAAAGTCTAAAAGCCATAAGTATGGTTCAAATATATATTTTTCTTAAAGAGTATTTTAGGGTTTTTTGAATATGATAAAAGGGTAGACGGTCCAACTGAATACCAAGTCAAAATTTCCTTGTAACGCCGCGCTCGCAGTACTTTTGGTCTGTAGCCGAATTGCGAAGGCGCGTCCGGGTACCAATATCTCTTTGCCCCTTGTAATATGTGAGATGTCGCTTCACTGTGCATCTTTTACCGCATGTATCATGGGGAGTGTTCTGAGGAGTTGTTCGGACTAATACTGACACCTGTATTCCACCACTGGACATTTCGCCACAATCTGAAATTTCACCCTCACCACCTTGATGTCCTAAAATCCACAACCGTGCGATTTTCAAGAAACTTCATACCTCGAAACGTAAGTCCATATCCTGTATTGTTTATATCACTTATAACTTCATTTAACTGCGACTTATTAAAACGTATGATATTTAAAATAGGCCCCTGTTTATTGGTCCACAGGATTTTATTCCTTCAGGGTATCAATTTCAATTTTATACCTCTATGCATACAGATAGACAAACACACACTGAAGCAATACTCAATTTATAATTTTTGATTTTTTCCTATACCTACTTGTGCTATAAGATGTAGCTTCTGGTTAAATTTCATGGTCCTAGGTCAACGGGAAGTACCCTATTTGGTACCTTTGGTGCCCTTAGCAAATATATGGAAAATGTGACATAAACATCTGCGATTAGCTCAGAAACTACTGGTCCGATTTGAATAATTCTTTCAGTATTAGATAGCTCATTAATTATCGAGGAAGACTGTAGGCTATATATCATCACGCTATATTTTTTTTTACCAAATTTTACGCGGACGAAGTCGCGGGTAAAAACTAGTTGAATTATATAATTTGAAGTTTCTGCGTTCTGGTCTAAAAGTTATAAATAATTCTCTTGCATTAATCCTGATTTATGTCAATTGAATCATAAAATAACTGTATGTTCTATTATTTTTATTTTGATACGCCACCGCTGTTATGGGAGAATAAATTTTTAATTCAAGTACCTACACTTATGGCTCTAAATGTTTGTACATTTTTGTCCTTGAAGAGTACAAAGTACTACAAAAATTTGTGAAGCTAAAAGTCCTACATCATCATTCAAATGAATCTAAGTCTGTCTCCGGGATAACTACGTCGGCTCTTTTTTAAACGTTTTTAATGTTTTTTCTAGTTTCCCACAGAAACTAAATCATTCTCTCATAAATAGAACCTTTGTATGCTTCTCCTCTCTTTTAATGAAAATTGCAACAATAGACAATAAAATATTATCCGCAATCATTGGCTTTTAAAACTGAGTTATCGTAATATTTACTAGTAATTTTTTATCATCTTTAAAAAATCTTTTAGAACTTAGACTTTCGTAACAGGAATTCATACTTATTATAAAATAGCTTGTAAACTCACACGTATATTATATATCGGGATTTCGTCCGAGGTCCTTTTTCATGAGCTCGGGCTACAAATCGATTTGCAGCATCCATTTTTTTTAATAATATTTTTTTTTATTCTATCTTCATTCTCAAGGATTACACAAATATTCGAAAGACAAGACGAATCTTTAAAATAAACTTTATCAATGTATTTTTTTTTTCACGGATTGACAATTTTTCCGCGTCTGCTACATTAAATAATTATAATTAATCTTCGTTACATTATGCTTAAAATGATATGGAAATTGTCTTGATTCCATCCAACAGTATATCGATAACCTTAAAAAGAGTTAACAAAGTAAAAAAAATTTAGTTCACGAAATGGCTCGAATTTGATTTAGTGAGAGTAGAGCACATCTCGTGGTGCGTCAAATTGGATATCTTCGCAGTATGGGTATATCTTTGTTTCCATAGATTTTCTCATAGGAATCTGATAACAACTCCTTGCTGTAGATCTGTTGAAGTAGATTTACATATCAAATACGACAATCGACTGCTAGTACTGTTGTGAATAATAAAGTATTATTTGCAGTTAGACTGGTACCCTGAGTAAAAGGATGTAAAGTTTGTTGGAAAGGAGAAATAGAAAGCGGTTGTTGCTGACACGGATGGTATAGGGGAGTGCCAATAGCAGCTAGTCATCCGATAGTCCGGGGTTCCAAAATAAGATTCATCCCCGGACTTATTATTACTATGTACGTGTTCTAAGTTTAAAAGTAATTTCTGTCTTTTCTAGGAACGTCTAAGCGCCGAAGAAATTACACGGCTAAGCGACGTCAGGAACCTGGTCAATCAGCTTTATGAGGCTCTCAATGTTCGTGAACATCAGATACGCAAAGAGCGCGAACTGAGAGCGCAATTGGAAAAACTATCTTCAGAATTACAGCCTTTAGAAGAGGTGAGCTCTTTCAACTACACAAGGTTTTATTTTTTAAAATGTAGCGAGTAAGACCAATGTAGTAAATTACATATATGTCTATAATAATATTATAAAGAGAAAAGATTTGGTTCTTTGTTTGCATTGAATACGCTCTAAGAGTACTGGACCAGTTAGAATCCTACATATGGCTAATGAACACAGTCGATAGAATATTTTCCAAATAGTTAGGGATCCGTTGGAAAACTTCTATAAACCGGTTCGGTGAATACCCGTGCGAAGTCGGGGCGATGGTACCGTAACAGCCCGCTGTTATTAATTATTTAAGACTATTTTTTTCTGTATAAGGAGAGTGTGTTCACTTTACTTGTTGTAAATAATATCGTAACATATAAAACAATAGAAACATGTATGTGTTGATTCCCGAAATATCGATTTCTGTCTATACAGGAGCTTCAGTAAATCGTTCACGCTATGCACTCCTAACGTTGTCAGATTGCGTATGCATAGTGCTGCAATGTTTCTGGCAATATCCGAATACATTAGCATAGAAATGAGATCACACTGCGGAATGTTTAGTGGATTTCCGCAATTAACATCTCCTTCGCATCACCAATTAATGTTTGTGGTGTTGATGAGATTGTGTGCTGTACTCTTCCGAATTCTCGAAACGATTAAATACCTAATTATTCCGCCTTTCTGAATTGTTCAGTGTTAAGTCTACAGCTTCTGTTGGCGGTTGTACATCTCGGTTGTATTCAGTATTTCCTGGAAATAATCATCGGTTAAGTTAAGGCGTGAAAGACTGTATTTAATATCTATCATTTATTTAACACACTTATTATAAATACATTTCTAAATATTGGTATAAAAATAAAAACATTTAAAAATATATAAAAAATAGATGTCCGCCGGAAGCGGGGCAAGAACTCAAGCAGCCGGTAGTTAGGGGTAATTAATAATTAATTTTAATAATATTACTATTATAAAATTTGCATATTTAACTAATTTAGTAAAGAAAACATTTAATAGTATATTACGATATCTTTTGGTGTGTAATTTTAAAGAGATGTTTGTAGCAGTTCGAAAATTTCTATCTTACATTTATACACTTACTAATTTATACGTATTTGTTTAAATTTACGGAGTTTACATTTTTTATTACTAAAATATTATTGTTTCATTCCAGAAACGGATGACTCTAGAGGTCGAGACTACACGCAAAACGTCAGCCCTGACGTGGGTGGGGCTCGGTCTGATGGGCGTGCAGTTCGGCGTGTTGGTGGTGGCCTAGATTGGGTTGGAGAAACCTTGGTCGTGGGCGATGGGCGGACGATGTAAGGAGAGTGGCAAGAGGTGGATGGATAAGATTGGCAAGGGATAGGAGAGAGAGGCAAAAACAAAAGGAGGCCTATACCCAGCAGTGGGTTATCAAGGGCTGAAAATGATGATGACACATGGACGTCTGTTCCTAAGGTAGACTATTTAATGCCTGTGTTATAGGTAACAGACGCCTGTTATACACAATTTTTTTTTGTAGAAATATATAAATACATACTTTTACATAATATACCCGGACTCGAGGTGGGAAAAGAACCCACGACCCCCGGAGCGGAAGGCAGGGTCACTGGCCACTGCGCCAACGGAGAGCGAAAAATAATGTTTTATTATTTATTAGACTTGACGGTGAATTTGCTCAGCTTCATGTAGACTTTTAACATTAGTTAGTAATATTATTCACAGATTTGTTACTTGTCTGCTCCTAGAGAAAAGCATTTTTAGATTATTTCGTGCCTTTCACAAAGTGTATGCAATAGGCGAGACGACAAAATTTTGAAAAATAGGTTTGTAACGTTCTCAGGCATCTATAGTTGCCAAAAAAGTTAATATTTCTTCGGAAATTTACGTTTTTATAGCAGGAAAAAAAACATTACAAATTTTAGTATTAAAATTCCCTACAAAATGGTCGAAGTTGTCCTGACGTCACTTTATGTTAACAGTGAGTTCCGCTAAGCGTCACCTCGAGGTTTTCGCCACGACTATAACGATCGCAGTCGTCAAATCTCGAATATCAATGAGCACTTTAAAACGTTGCGATCTCCTATTGGAACGCACTATAACAGACAATAACGTCATACGCTCTGCTGGGTGTTTTAGCTGTCATGGCGGATTGTTGTATTTTGTACTGTCTTTTTTTGTTAATCCCTATTAATCTCGCTCGCAATATAAAAAATAAATACGTTTGTTAAGCTTTATGCATCTTATTTTATCAGACAAATATATAATTTAAATGATTTTTGATTACTGTCGTCACGCCTATTGTTCTAATGAACCGTTAACAAAAAAATCATATGTGCTTTTACAGTATTAAGTTAGAATTAAAAGTGTCATGAGCCTGCAGTTTCCGGTTTAGAAGATATTGACTAAGTGGATGTCGTAAAAGTAGACTATGGGACATGAGATGCAGCATTCCCCACGCCAATATTAATCTTTTCTAAACGGTGCGAATATCAATGGAAAATACTTAGCAAAGAAAATTATGACATATTTATAACCACGATACATTTTGTCCAGTTGAGTATAGAATCGTGATCACGATGGAGTTGCAGTGCAACCAAATAATTGCTTCCTTATACTTGCTACCTACCATATAACTGCTACCTAGCGTTATACTTATAGTACCGGTGTCCGCTTAAATTGCAGAGGTTGTGGCTGCGGGGCAAGTTAAGATGATAAACTGCTATCTGACGTCTCCTCACGGAACTCCTTCAATCTCTATAATCTCACGACTAATATCACTCACTAACATTAACCGGGACCCCTTCATTACGCAGTTATGAAAATAAAACAGCCTTAACACATATGACATACGTTATCATAAAAGTTCTTTACATAGGCTTATGTAATAAAAAAGTTTTAGGAGCCAACCTTAAAAAATAGACATATTTTGTCGCGGATTTTATTTAGAAATTTTTAAAGAGGAGGAACAATTTCGCCATGCATGATTTTTGCGAAACTTTAACCGTTTACGCAGCGCACGCAATAGCGGAAGCTGTCAAAAGGAGAAAAAACTGGCGATTTTGAAAAATTCTTCATTGGTGCTCCGCTCCTATTAGTCTTAGCCTGATGGTATATAGCTTATAGCCTTCCTCGATAAATGGGCACTGAAAGAATTTTTCAAATCGGACCAACAGTACCTGAGATTAGCGCGTTCAAACAAACAAACAAACAAACTCTTCAGCTTTATATATATTAGTATATAGACAAGAGAGTGACACCCGTTCTCCCTCAAACTAAAGAATGTCAGCTTGTGCTAAGAGTAGTTGCGACAATAGCCCGCGGGGTTAAAAGCCCTCGAGGCTAAGAATGACCACAAAAGCCTTCCCCTTTTTCTAATCTCGCTTTATTTGTCTATCCAAAGGGTTCTACTATAATCTTTAAGGTAAACTATTATAATCTATACATATAAAAGGTCACTTAAGATAGCATCTCGAAAACCGCGGGACGTATAAAGAAGAATTTTTTTAAGGAATTAGGTTATAGATAATAGACATACGCTTAGAACGGATTTACCGATAGAACCAGTGTAGTATCCACTGATACTAGGTGAATATTATGAAATATTTACTGTAATTATAACTCACCAAATTGGTGTATGCACGCGTCCTAATCACAATGTACTTAGATAGTTGTTACCCAGTCAACGGTCGTAACACAATTCTCCCGCATAACCGATTGTCTCTGTATTTATAGTCTTATGAACAACTACCCTCCTCCATGTATACACTACAACCAGGTTCAGGAATTCTCAGGGCTCTGGCAAGATTAATTTTACGCGGACGAAGTAGCGGGAAATTGTCAGTAAATTATATGATTAAAGTTGTACACCACACGTACAAGTGTGCATTGAAATGAAAAAGAACGTTCATTTTTGAGCATTACACTATACACTATACAAACAATAAGATTAACTAATAAATAATAAAGAATAACACTTACTAATTCATAAAATTTTAGTGTGTGCAGTGTGATACCCCAAAAACGGTGTGACCTCTCAGCCTTTGTAGTAGTGGGTAATTTTTTTCCCGTTCCTACCGCTGATTTTCGGAGGCCTCCTTGCGTATCCACGAATGGCAGTAGCGTAAACGAGTTATTAGATTATGAATCTATTTATTTGCAATATTACAGTAAGAGGTAACTTAATGAAAAAAATCATTTCAAGTGTGTTAGGGCCGTGTGAGTGTAATACGCTGTTAAAAGTGCGTATTCTAAGACGAAAACTTCACTGAAATAGCCATACAAATTACGTGCGTAACGTCATCATTATTGACCGCTTTAATACACTTTTCACTTAACTTGAATACCTGTTTTATATCGGTGCGTGTTTAAGCAAGGTTATACAACTAGGTAAAAATTTGTGTATTTTCTACAGCGTTTTTTGCTTTATTTTCAACAGGTTAGAGCTTGAAAGCCATTCTTCTCATGATTTTTTTGAACGGGACATACCAGTAGCTGAGCATACGAATAGATGACTACCGACACTCATGAACACTACAGCATATAAAAAAAATAGATTTAACTTTAGCGTCATGGTATGGAGCCTTTCTCGATAAATGGGCTATCTAACACGGAAATAATTTTTCAAATCGGACCAGTAGTTCCTAAGATTAGCGCGTTCCAGCAAATAAACAAATAAACTCTTCAGCTAACTCTTTCCTAAGGATATGTTATTGATTCGGAAAAATTGAAGGTAACTATCAAAAAGGTTGTATATACTGGTTACTTCTAATATTAAAAAAAAGTTGTTTGATATTTAATATTGAAAACACAGAGTATAAGGACCATATTTGTACAAAAAATTCGAAATATATTATTTTTAGGTTTACTTATTAAATAAAGTTAATCATCGGAATTCAAGATTGTTAATATTATGTTGAAGTTTTGTTACACATTCGAATCGATTTATGCAGTGTCGGTGTGTCCTACATCGTGTTTTCAGAAATACATTAAAGCCTTACCACGTATTTTGATACGATTGTAACTTTTTAATTTAGCTTAATACATTATCGCACCTTATTTACAGTTGTGTTCTTTTGGGTCAATTTCTGATATAGGTTCAATAATAGCATATCAGAATCATAGACGATACTGTTTTTTCTTTATCTACTTTTATAAAAAATATTTCTGGAATGTTTAAACGCTTAAAGTTCTTTAATCTATATCAACACACAGAGCAGAAAAAAATGTTTTTGCTGTTTTGTCGTTGGCCTGTATTTGTGAAAAATGTTACCAATTTTTTTTATATTGATATTAGTATAGCTCTTTCTCATCATCTCCTTCTATCTTCTAATTAATAAAAATTAATCTCCGATTTGTATGTACGCGCATGACTTCTGAACGACTGCATCAAAACGGATAATACATTTTTTATTGTGTTCGTTATTGTCAGGACAACGTTTTTTTAATTAAAACATTTTTGTTCATCTGTCTTTTGTTACGGGTGATTTCCGTAACGACTGGATCGATATTGACGGGAACTTCACTGGTAGGGTAAGAAAATCGTAACAAAATGATTGAATTCACGTGGGCGAACTCGCGGGTATCAAGCTTGTAGCCGACAGACAAAAAACAAAGAGACACAAACAAATTGTTTGTGACACAGAGGGGAAAATTGTTCCGAACTGTTTCTGCCTTCGTTCCATTTGTAAATAGATTCCTTAATAGACAAACGTATGTAATATGCAAGAGAGAGGAAAATCGACGACTCATAGTGGGGAGGTAGTAATTTCCCGTACAGTTCGGAGTTGCGTGTTTCCTACGGGGAGTTGGCATGGGGCAGCTAACGATTATCCAACTGCGACCCGTCGGCGCCTCTACAACTGCGAATCGTAGAGAAATATAGCATTGTTTATTTTGAACTATTTTTGTTTGGTAGGTTCTTTTTTATTAAGACCAAATGAAAATGATCAATAGAAGGCGCCAATAGAAACCCCTAGGCGCGGCACTAGCGGTATACGCCTTGCCTTCTACTACCTTAAAATAAATATGGATGATTTAGTACATGAATGTGTGTAGATGTTGTGGGTTATATTTATATTAGTGTTTGGAAGGTTAAGAATTGGAGTTTGTTATAATGGTTAAATACATAAATGCAAATTTTATGAATGTCGATTGACTTGGTAAGGTGTTCGCTGGGAACTTACGTAGTGACACTAAATTTTTATATGTAAAGACAGTCGCACGAATGTCATTGAGTTAATAATTATTTTTATTCAGTTCACTACCGGATCCGGCCAACGATGTCCTGACCGAACGTTGGGTTACTTACTATTTATTACATTCTGTTATCCTGTATGTCCGTCCCCGTTTCAGGTCTCGTCCCCGTCCCATCTATGTTATTTACATTGTTTTTTGTAAGTAATATGGTGAAAATATAATAAGCCATTTTATGTAACAAAGTGTAATGCAGAATTAAATGCGGGAAAACAAGAGAAAAGTACCCAGGACAAGTCCCTTGCGTCCCTTGCTCGGGTTCGTGATTAAGAATGTATGACGCGATATGAGGCAATCTTGAGAATTTTATCAGCTAAACAACCACTACACAGTGTTATATTATATAAGACTAGCTAAGTAAAAGCAAAGAATTCTCTTAATTTAATATAATTGTAGTACCTGATTGAACTTTGTCTTACTTTAATTCAATTTTAGCACCTGAGTCAATTCAGTCTGAGTTATTACTTTGCAGGAAATCTATGTTGTCATTGATTCTGGCAATCTGGAAAAATTGAATAACTTGCATAGATCCTCGTATAACATGGAAAATTTTTACATTACCACAAAGAAGCAAAGGCTATCCTTTTAGAATGCCTTAAATAAAAAAAAAGATGGAATGGTAGATGACTTATAATTTATGTTACAATTTAGAGAACTAGCTGCCAGGAATGTCGTTTTCAAATTTTGCCAGGTCCCCTAAATATTAGGCATAGTATAGTATTATAGGAAGGTGTAGAGTAGAGTTTTGATCATACTGATACGACTACATTGTGGCAACAATCTTGCAATCTACAAAATATGTCAGTGGATAGACTTGAAAATTATGTACCTATGTCTGACTGTCGTACAAAATATTGTTAGTTATAATTTTGTTTTCTTTGTAAGTGAACTTTGTAACAAATTCTTTGAGAAAAATAAACTCTTTAACCGTAACCGTAGAGTGGCCACAGAAACACCAGAATGGAATAGGTTGGACGAGGCCTTTGTCGACTGGCAGATGGACTTACAGGAAGCAAAGAACGAAGCACTGAATACGTGAATTTTACCTATATAAATGTTGGTATAATATAACTGTAGTAGGTATAAGAAACGCGACTGTAACTTATGACCGAGTAAAGAGGCCCTATTATTATAGGTAGTAAGTGGCTGTAAAGTTATTCACTCGTATCGGCCCCTCTATACATCCGTCGCCACAACAACAACCGCGTAACCAAAGCCTACCCTAACATTTAACACGGTTAGGAAGTACTTACAGAAACAACCGCGACGCGATTGTGCTTAGTGGGGTAACAGAATTATTAAATTCTTCACTGTTAACGAATTAGGACTTACCACTCTTATGATAAAGTAGTGATGAATGCGTTTCACGGTACGGCTATAAATGTTAATAAATGAAAATAAATATATATTCATTTTCATTTATTCAGTCAGTCAGTATTTAGACAGAATTCCGTATGTCATATAGTCCTGTATATATATATATATATATATATATATATATATATATACATACTATATAACATGCGGAATTCGGTTCCTAAGTTGTAATATATCTACATTGATGATTTTGCAAGGAACGCAACAGTGAAAATCCCGTCCATATCGGTCCAGCCGTTTCGGAGATTACCACAGGAAGAAACAGAGAGACGTTTTAACTTGCGGTTTTGCTATAGGTATCGTATATATAGTCATATGCAATTGGTAATATATATATATAAAGCTGAAGGCTTTGTTTATTTGCTGGTGGTGGTTTGCGGTAGATAGCCCATTTATCAAGGAAGGCAATAGACTATATCATTACGCTAAAATTGAATCTATTTTTTACCCTATTTTACACGGACGAAGTCGAGGGCACAGCTAGTGTATAGAAGTATTATTTACAAATCTTGGTGTAATCCTGTGTTCCCTTAAAAATAAAATCAGAACAAAGATGCTACTGATAAAATCTAGTTTGACATCGAGGTCTGTACTTCCTATCGATTTTTCTACCTCCGTCTTCAACTTCCGCTCCGATAGTTTTGAATTTAAATTGTAACGAGACGTACTAAATTCGACTTGACTCGCTGCTCACAGACAAGGGTGTTTCTCCACCCTCCAAGTTTATCTTTCTGCTGACTCTTCTTATTGCTTAACTTCATTAAACCACTGCAGATCTTTTAAATAAACTGTATTCCAAAAGTTCTCGATTATACATTACACTACGGAACTTATTGCACGGCATTTGGCATAGAATCTAAATTAAATAACTCGTCAAAGTAGAACTTTGTCATTAAGAAATTTGCAAGAAAAACATATATGTCGCATCAGAGAGTGAGGTTATGTTTAAAAAAATACGCAGAACCGCTGACCTAGTTCAGACCATCGGCTCTGCTTATGTTCTATAACACATAGTTAGACATGGTACATAGCAATGATAAAACTAAGTAGCTAATTCAAATGCTTTTATTACACAGGATTACACGAATATTAACATAGTGATAAGAACAGTGAAAATCAATGCCACCAATGTTTTTGTATGTTATACGTTTTCCTCTTTGCTTTCTTCTGGATCATCTCCTCTGTCACTTCCATCACGTGTGTGTTCGTGGCCATCGTTCGGCTCTTACTAAATCCAGGTCAACGTTTTATTGTCCTGTGATTCACTGTTATTCTCACAAGTGTTAGTATTACCTATAGCAGTTTTCCCCAAGTGTCTGAAATCGGTGCGCCTTGCGCGAAGTTAGGTTAAAACTGACCAATATTTTTGCCTCAATCACGGCGGGCATTTTAATAATATGTCGATACGATAACATTATCAAGATGTGGGCGTCTGAAAATAACAAATTGATTAGGTAGCATTGATATTGTGGATTTATATTGTTTTATTACTTCAAATGTTTTTAATCGTTAGAGAGGACCTTATATTACTTATATATAAAGTGCATAACTCGAAATCCAACCCCCCCCTTTTTTTTTGAAGTAAATTATTATACTAGTTGCTACCTGCGACTTCGTCCCCGTATAATTAGGTGAAAGATTTAAGCGTGATGATATATCGCCTTCCTCGATCAATGAGCTATCTAACACTGAAACAATTTTTCAAAACGGACCGGTACTTCCTGAGATTAGCGGGTCCAAGCAAATATACAAACTCTATAGCTTTATACATTAGTCCAAGTATAGATTAAAATGCTTCCATATTTAAAATAATTAATTTTAGTAGTTTGCTTTAAAAGGTTCAGAAATACAGACATCATACTAATTAAAACCCGCGACTTTGTCTGCGCGTTATTTAACGTTTTTAATTCCGATGGTTTTAATAGTTTGTGCAGAACCCTGGCCCTTTTCTTTTCGTAGGAATATTTAAAAAAATACCTAAATTTGTCCAGCCGTTCTGAAGTTACCGCGTGACCTTGAAAAAGAGGATTTAATTTTTACTTACTTACTTACTGGAGCCGCCCAGCAACTCAAAATTAGTTTTGGCCTCCGACAAGATTTCGCGCCACTTGTGTCGGTCTTGCGTTGTCTCTTGCCAGTTTGCAGCTCGAAGATCGCGCAAGCCCTTTTTACTGGTATGGTATAAAACCAGTGGCTGCAATTAGTACAATTATGTTTTATATTGCCGGAATTATAAATTATTATCTAATGCAAATAAATATTATTATCTTTTCGTAAGTTACTTGAACAGTGGGTACGTAATAGCGTTCTTATCTTGGTACATTGAATCATATCGTATCGTATTACAAAGTAATCTAGTTTTTCGTGACTATCTGATTAATGTTTTTAATTCTAATGAAGAATTTTTTTAATAATGTGCTCTTTATTTTAGTTAAATTTTATTTTAAAATTCATTATATACATGGCTTGTACTTCGTCTTTAATTATATATATATTTTCTATATTAAAGGATCTCTAACAAAGAATACATACTATACATTTCAACTTAAAAGATAACGGAACACAAGAATTGTGTGCTCCTTTAATTATAGGAGACCAAAACATGCGCATGAATATAGACTAAGCAAACATTAAAAAGAAAATAAAATTACTACCTGAAAAATAATATTATAATTTTTTTTTTATAGAATATCATGAATACTTTTTAGGTATGTCTAAAATTCCAGTTTCCCCTCCCACAAAGAAACCGTGCGAGTCCTTGACCATAGCTGATGGCATGGTGGCATGTGTGACATAGGTGGCTGTTACACTCTCTATATAACCTCAACAAAAATAAATAGTCACAGATAGAAAGGACATAACTATGTACAACATCGCAAATTATTGAGCTATAATAGCTTTGGAATGCAAAAATACACCGCGCGAAATCAACAGTAGTGATTTAGAAAAAAAAATGATATGAACCGCGTGGCTTTTCAAAATGTCCGTGAAACTCAAATAACAACAATAAATATTGAAGTGACAAGATTTTGAAAATTTAAATTCCTTGCGGTAATTAAAGTAAATAAATATAATTAAAGTGCTAGTTTTTTAACAAAAATTATTAAACATACCTGACTTCTCTGGTTGTTTCTTAGGAGGCATCGTGACAAAAAGATGGAGAGAGGTAAAACTTGCCAGATGCAATATTTGGTTTAATATCTCTATGGTGAATTTCCTTGGACGAAGTAATGTTAGAATTCAGAACATAATTATAGATTTGATTTATAAACCTTGTACTTTTTTAAAATAAAGTTATTCTATTCTATTCTAATTGATTGTACGGCAGGTAATAATCACGGCGCAAAATAGAAGAAATCGGCATGTAACTAAAAATTCGTTTCGATATTATTCTTATCTTACTGTCAATTACAGAAGTTGTTATAAATATTTGAGTGTTAAATTGCCAATTACATGATTACATATATTTTTACCTAAAATTAATATTCAGTCTGATAAATTATAATCTCATAAATTATTTATATGTAAAATTATCTTAAATTAAAAAAAAATTATACCAGCTACCTCAAACTCTACCCTCTTTCACGCCCTCTACAACAAGTCTATTCTCAGAATAATGTTATTTTTAGCTTTTATCTATAGATGTCCACTCGGGATAAAACTCGACTCGAGTTAACCTGAGTTAAAATCCGTGTAACTCGAGTTGACTCGGGTTATGTATCTACACACAGGAAATACAGATTTGATTTGAAAAATTCTTTCAGTGTTACAAGCTCATTTATCAAGGAAGGCCATAAGCTATATATTATCACACTACAGTTGAATCTATTTTTTTGCCTAAGTTTACGCGGGCGAAGTCGCAGGCACTGCTAGTTATTATAAGGCATAAGCTTTTATTCATCAGTTTCACCGACATCCCGACGCCATCGATTTTGAGTTCGTTTAATTCGTCTTGATAAGTACTTTGGACTTATGATTATTTCCGTATGTAACCCCATACATTTGGGAATAGCTGTGTATCATTTAATGAGAACATGGATTCTATTTTATTAAATTATTGAACCAATGCCAAGGTGAGCATGTGCCGAGAGCTGAATGGTATAATATAAACATGGTGTTACGCTAAAGCCGGGTATTTGCTTTTTATAAGGCAACATTTGTTAATAAACTGTTTATGGCGTGCTTATTATCAAGTGGACCTTAAACATTATTTGTGAAACTTGATGTCGTCCGAGGAGGTAGTAGTGCTCTATGCTACTTACGTAATAATTAATAAGAGACGAAGAGAAAAGGGAGGCGAAGAGGAAGGGAGGCGAAGAGGAAGGGAGGCGAAGAGGAAGGGAGGCGAAGAGGAAGGGAGGCGAAGGGCATGTAGAGTTAGAGGCATGGCTCTATAAGAGATCTGATAAGTTTTTGACAGTGCAAGCCATGTTGTCTCGTCGTCCTTACAACAACTGGCGGCATATTAAAATTATGTTCAGAGGTGTACTTCCTTTATTCGCGAATTTTGGTTATAAATGTTGCAACATGCGAATCCACGCTCAACATCCAGATAGGCGGGAAGTGGCAACACTGCTATCAAATTTAGTAATGGTATGGTTGTCGCGATTCGTTCGCTTTGTGACAGTTTTCGGTGGCCTAAACCCTTCTATAAAGGCCGGCAACGCATCTGCCAGCTTTCTGGTGGTTCAATGTCTAGTATGTAGGCGTCAGTAGTCAAATAGGTGAACTTCCTCCTCTTTTGCCTTTACTATAAAAAAAAAATAAACAATTCAACTTCAAAAGCAGGGGAAGGTTATTTTGTATAAATCAGATTCATTTTTCTTGTTTTATTATGCATTGTATGTTCTTTGTTTGGTGTATATTAATCGTACTTGAGGCTTAAGTTTAGCATATAAATATGGTAGGTATATATTTTATCGGTATGATTGTGACTCTACCTTGCAATTATATCAAGTCTATAACCTCCACGTAAATTGTCGTAACCCCAAATTCCCAACTTGACAGTACACCATTGCAAACATGTAAATTGAAATAAAATCCTCATTATATAACACATTTGTGTATACAATTATGTATTTAATAATGACGTCTACATTATTGTATACAATAATATATTAAAAAGTGACTCCTATATTACAATTTTGTTGTTTGTCGCGCTCTACTGTATAGCTCGATATGTGAAGTTACAACAACATACGTGGAAGGTATCGAAGTATTGAAAGCACAAAACGAAGGTGTTTGTTTTTTATTTGCGAAATCTGGCAAATGTTGCACCATGCGCATCCACGCTCGACAAACACAATTCAACTTCAAAAGCATATGGAAGGTTAAATTATTTTGCATAAATCAGTCATTTTAGTGCCATTCTTTATTTACATTGTCTCCTCGGGACCACCCACATTTAGCATACGAAACTCCTTGTACAAGTGTACGCCAAAACATACAACGATTTAATTTTTCAATGTTTTTTTTCAAATATAGATATTGTACAAAAGACTGTGGCCCAATGAGTGGTCAGCATTTGAGTCGATGGCGAGATTAAGTAGCTCTTGCTGCTACCATGTGATAGATGGGTGACCTATTCTATCACTGGTTCTATCAGTGTTTCCAATCAGCGCGTAAAACATTGGTATCCGATTAAAGTCACTTTGTGGTATTAGTCGTATGGTTGTAGAGATCGTGGGGGTTTTGAGGATGACGTCAAACGGCAATCCTGACCCGCCCCACAATAACAACCTCTGCAATCTAAGCATACCTGGATATGAAGAAGAAGAAGATATTGTCTTTTAACCTATATAAGTCCCCATTCTCGTCCCATAATGATTCACTATTTTGGCGTTAATGGCTTTAATATGAAGAATAGATATATGCTGTCGTGATCTTTTTTGTAGAAATATTTAAGATAAACATTTTCTTCTTGCAATATATACGTGTAACTCTAACGATTTTTGCAACGCATGCCAGAATAGCTCGCAGATGGCAGAATAGTAACTACTCGTATAAACTATCTACTAGTCTACGGGTTCTTGCAAGTTAAATTTTACGCGGCGAAGTCACAGGAACAATCTTATAATTATCACTGCAAGATGCTAAGTCTAGTATTTGAAATAGAGAATGATATAATTACACAAATCTTCTGTCACGGACTTAACGTACCGCTTGTAGCATAGAGATAGTTTAGAGTGATTTTACATGACTCTAACTATGAATTTGGGAACAAATCTTTCTTATCTAAGTTATCTTTTCTTCACTTTACTTCACCGTTTGAAGATTTAAAAACGTAGATGAGATTTATATTTAATTTTATCTATTAATTTCAACCAGGCGAAAGTAATACTTGCATGAGAAGCTAAACTATTCTTCTATCAATTATTTGAAAGTAATACTGTAAAATGACCGAGTCAACTGATATAGATCAGATTATGAGGTAGACGAGTTTTATCACTAATTAATTCAATCTCTAGCATTTTTCCCCTTTAGCTCGCTCTTCCGTTATAATGAATAGATCATGGGGAGCCGAATAATGATATAGTGTGAAGCTGTGCGGTGCTACGCGAAGCTGTGCGGCGCATTGCGACGCGTCCCCAAAAAATCAAATAGAGGGCATCTATTGCGAAGTGATTCGATGCGATGATTTTCTAATTCAAATCAATGCAGTACGATGTGGCCATTTTCACATAGGATACGTGCGCATGAATCGCTCCTCGGCAGAACTAAATCACATCAAGTTCGTGCGAAAATATCAAAACATCTTCGTGCATGTATTCGCTTCGCACTCGCAAGGAATTTGCTTACCTAGGACACTGCGTAGCCCAGTGTCCTAGGTAAACCGTTTAATTGTGAGCGCGAAGCGGAGCGGCGCGATGCGACGCGGCGCGAGAAAGACAAACATGCGACATATATTACAGTCGATTATGTGACCAATACAGCTTCGGAGCGGGAACGGCGCGGCGCGAAGCGAACGTGATCAGTTGGTTTGACATTTTTGCGCGTATGTGATGCAATTTAATACGGGACTTTCCTATACGCACATATGACATAACCGCGTCGCATCGCATTGCTTCAAATTTACGTGTCACCGCTTTAAATCTTTTCGCATTCATGTTCACTTTGAATCCCCCCCTTAGACGTAACCTTACCTAGAACACTGCGTTAGACTTCTTCCCTGACCGTTTCGCTCCGCACCAATTCGACCCTAGTCACTTCGCCGCACACCGATTCGCTATGAACCGCTATTCTCCAAACCACTTCGCTCTAAACCGCTACGTTCCGCTCAGCTACGCTCCACACACGTCATTTTCAAGGTATCCAAATTGTAATGGAGTTCAAGCTCATGACAAGAGTCGAACAAGAATATTGGACTAAAACAAAACATTCGTAGGTTTCTTTTGAAAAAAGTATGGAAGCAGCAGACGACTATATTATCCCAACGGCATCATCGTCGAATTAAGTACCAGTAGATTTATTTCCTTATTTTATAGCTAAGGTATGAAGGCGCATTCATTAAATAGTACTATCTTATCTACCCAGAGACTGACATTACTTTGTTATAACGGAACACAAGATTTAATTAGGAAGTTAATTAGTTCGGTTAGATGAGAAATTTTAAATGTCCATGGGCGTCGGTAGGCACTTCGGTGCCTGCTGCCTGCTCGTCTGCCCCCTTGTAACATAAAAAAAAATGTACAAAGGGTTAAATTTCTAAGGGAATTCCTAAACTATGGGAACTGGGAACTTTTCATAATATAGTGTACATATGTTTTAAGCTTTTAATGTTGCAAGTATTACCTATTACCTGACCTACTAACTGCTTCCAGATTGGCATTAGGTTTTCAACACCTTGCCACTGACTAATGTCAATATTATAATAAAGGAATTGAAAATCGCAACTTCCGATACAAAATGCCATCTGCAATTGTATATAGTTCACTTGTACGCTCTTGACACAAAAAGTAGACGCGGTACTAAGCAGGGTTGCCACCGACGGATTACATAAACCAAATAAACGAAACATACACCAGATTTGGTCACTGGTTGTCCTAACGCATTATAAATGTAGACTCATCCTGGTTTCCTAAATACGGTTTCAGATAGGGTAGGGAGGGAAGTTCCGCTTATTTTTACTTTTGTAATACTTCAATAAATATAAATAACATAAAGATAAAGTTTATATCAAATTCACCTTACTCCGTACTATAGAATCCAGTCATATTTTGCTCCGAAACCAATGCATCATGTGGAGTTAGAAAGGAAGTTCGTAAAATACCTTGTTTGACAACAGCTTACAACACACGGATAAATTCAGTAATCACCAATCTACATGTAGCGGCGGGCGCTAGAGCCAGCCCTGGCCGTAACCCGAGGCTCGATCTAGGGCGAACTGAATGCAGCGCGTTATCAGATCGATACCTTATCTGTGCATGTGATAATGCTTATTGTTATTTTGTTTAGCTGATAGTGCAGTGCCGACCGACGATGGTCTTTCGCGCTGGTACATCGGGGTATAAGACTGGGGATCTCGGGTAAAGCTACGGTCTTCAAATTATCTTTCATTTATGTGCTTAATATTGTTAAATTTGACTAATTGCAATATAACTTAAACATTTATTTATGTAACAAAGATGACACACAAATATACTGCTTGCCTGAAGGCAGCTTGCCATTGCATACTGCTACTACAGACGCTTACGAGTAAATCGTGGTGTTCATTCTTCAGTTGTTCCCTTCCCCCCAAGAACTCTGTAAGTCTCCCTCACCAGCAGTATCACAATACTATGCATATAATATTTGGGTGTGTTTTGGTACGGTAAATGAACTTTTCTAATTTTTTTCTACTTTATGACCGAGTATGTCCTACCTTTACAAAGTATGGAAGAATGTTTACGGTTATTCAACGGTATATTTGTGGACGATATATTTAGTACATTTAACCTTAAAAGGTTTGTTGCCAATCGCACAAACTCGGCCCATTCAATGCGAATTACGCTGGAAAGCATTTATTGATTTTGTTTCCGACATTTGATGAATAATCCATTAGTTGGATATTCGGCCATTCAAATACGCTTTTGGTTTCAACAACCGGCGCCGGCGTCCCTACAAAAAGATGCAGATCGCTTAATGATATTTGATACACAGCTCCGCTTCCACTTGCACAATGATAGTATCTGTAAAAGAGCTTACAAACTTCTCGGATTTATTCTTCGCAATAGTAAAATCTTTAAAAACACACGGAGTTCCTTATCGAATAATGTTTAATCATCAGACCCACAAAGTCAATTTCAGTTTGAGAGTTACGTAAAATGTCAGATGTCACTAGAAAATTAAAAATGTTAAATTTAAGTTGGCATGCTTAGATATTTATCGATGTCATTGTCTCAAGGCCAATTTACGTTAGCGAATTCTCGTTCTACCCCTGAAGGAGTAACTTTTTGAAGCGAAGTAAGTCGACGAGACGACTTTACTTAGGATGAAAATGTTAAGAAGGGTCCCACAGCGGACCCTTCTTAGCGTCAACGTGGGGTGCATTAGAATTGATTAAAAGCCTGACATCATTAAGATTTGTTTCCTATGGGTTTAGCACGAACATTTTGAACTGTTCAAATTCGAAGAGTCAATTTTTTTATTTAATAAGGTCATCAACCGATATATGTCATATAAAAGCAGAGTTCCATGATATAAAATAAAAGACTTAAATGCTATATCTATTACAGATACTGCATGCATACATTAACCACTACAAACTATTTTTCAAAAAAGTTTATAGTTTTTTTAGAATGAAAATATTTGTGCTTTGCCCACAGGAGACAAGTCTTTATCGTGTCACGCTTTTAATAAATGCTACTGCAATCCGCGTTGATACTAAAAAGGGCCAGCAGTGGTCCTATCACGAATATTTTCATCCTAAGTCGACACGTCGTCTTCGAACGGTTCGAAATGTTCATACTAGGCCTTTTGCTCTATCAAATTCTTTTAGTTTAAACAGACGTTCGCATTTCTCGCAGAGCATTCTATCATTGTTCTGTCCGCGTTCACAAAGATTCTAATTTTTATTCTACGTTTTTTTGCTTGTTGATGTTTTGGTGTAAACGCTAAGAACGAGCCTTTGTTTACACTAAAAGATAGAGAAAGAATGCTCTTGTTCTAGCTTTAGGTCTTCGTTTGTTCTAAACGAACTTTATGGTGGGCTTAAACCCAAACTTAGAACTTTAGAACTTTAGAACTTTAGCTTAGAACACAAACACTCATTATACATCTTTTAGTGTATAAGAAAGCTGGTTCTTTGAATATATTAACGAGCAAATCAATATAAAAATTAAAAGAGCATTATCTGTGAATGAATACTCTAAGTTTGTTCAAACTAAAAGAATTCGAAAGAGTAGGGGTAGAATGAACATTAGCTCGTCTGATGAAAAAGGGCCTTTATATGAGTGTGATTAAATGTTTGGATGAAGTTGGTAGTGATTTCTAAAGAAAAGTGCATTTTATGTCTTCCATAGTCTTTTTAAACGTTATTGGTACTAAGGCAATTTTTTATGCTTGCCCATTTCGTCAAGTTGGAAATTTATCCCACTGCGTAGACGTCACGACATCATGATCATGGACATCGATTAGTGATACATTAACGTTACAAATGCATGATATTATGCCGGAGCTAGACATAGCTTCATTTGAATATTCATTCCAATGATCATGTACAGTGGCCATGGACTTTGTGCAGCTGCACAAAGTTCTGTAGAACTTTTTAGTCTTCAAGGACATAAATGTTCAAGCACTTTGAACTATGTCTGACGCTGGCATGAGAGATGTTAGTTATGCCGGAGCCAGACAAAGTTTCATTTGAATGATCACTTCAATGGGAGGAACACTATGTAAGTAAATGTAGAGTTTATACTATCCCTGTCTGAACTTGTGTTTATTTTTACTTTAAAAGGACATTCGCAATACTTTTTCTTGTGCTTGGTAGTTTGAAGATGCTATTTTTTATAGGCTCCCGCTCATTATGCGTTTGAGTACAGCGTAAACGACCCCCATACTGGAGATGCCAAGTCTCAAAATGAAGAGCGTGAAGGTGACCACGTGACTGGTTTCTACAGATTGCACGAAGCCGATGGTACCATCCGTCGTGTCGACTACACTGTTGACTCACACAGCGGGTGAGTTACTTTACTTTGTGCGGTTTATAGCTTTGTCAAGTTCGCCAACACGTATATAAACTGTTTGCTACTAGGATTTTCTGACCCGTTGAAGTTATTTACTTATTTACTTCTGCCACTCTCCCCTATCCCTTGCCAATGTCATCCAGCCACCTTCTGCCACTCTCATCACATCATCCGCCCATCGAGCCATGGGATGACCAGGGTTTCTCCAACCCATTGTAGGCCACCACTCAGTTAGGTATATATTATTTACTTTGGAAAGATTTGGACATATGTCATACTTAATTGAAGATGTACATCATGGATCTTATACATTCAATGACCATTTAAAAGACTAGGACAAGAAAAAAGGACTGTGATTTACGTATTGTGACATCAATAATTGAGTTATAATTAATTAGTTAACTCTGAAACTGTTGCACGCTCATGGCAAACCGTTAATACTTTTTGCTGTTAAAACCTATGTATTGAAGAGGTCGGCATTGGAGTTGATCATTAGGTTAAATTGCTCTTGCTGCGACCGGGTAATAGATAGTTGAGCCATTCAAATACTGGTCTATATTCGATATCCGAACTCCTCCGTAATTCGGAAGGCACATAAAGCAATAAGAAAGATAAATAAGTAAGATAGAGATCATGGGGGTTCCGAGGATGACATCAGATGGCAATCGGTCCTCTTAACTCGGCCTATAGCCGCATCCTGTGCAATCTAAGCGGACCCTGATACTACTAGACCAGGATAAGGATAGGAAGAAGAAGAATGTTAAGACCTATGCCTTACCACAGTTTCTGCAATAATCTATCTATCCATCTATCAGAATGAGTGTATAATTAAAGCAGAATTAAGTATGTGTTTAGAACAGTTCCTTTATTTTTTATCGAGAAAATACAAAAAAAAATGTACCAGTTTATCTAATACAAGTAGCTTTATTAAATAATCATCAACAATGTTAAGCTATATATGTTAAGCTATATTTATAAAAAAAAAAAAAATATATATTTATAGATCAAAAAGACATTGTTTTGCATCATAAATATTTTCTAAAAGCGAAAAAAAAAATGTTTTTTCTATTAATTAGAAACGGTTCGTACTTTGTTTCTTTATATAACCCATGAGTAACTCTCCGATGAAAACGGCAATACTCACAGCATACAAGAAACCAGCTAAAACAAAAGCACCAAGCAGATGCTGAATGCCCAGCGGCACAACGGTAGCTCCATCAGAATTGTTGCTGTCTATAAACAATTCTTCGTTCCATTTACTGATCATACCATTTTCTGACACACTCCTTATAATATTATTAAACCTTTCTAACATTGGAGTGAAGTCCAGGAAAAAGTATTGTCTATAAGTAAACCTAGGTTTTTAACAGTAGGATACAATTGAAGGTTGTAAAAGTCTACCGACAAAGAAGGTAAGGAGTTGAAATCAACCTTGGCTAATTGCCTCGAGCTACCCATGATGGAAGCTTGTGACTTTTTAGGATTTACGCACAGGCCATATGATCTTAAGGCCAAATGGTTTACTTATGTATTTGGAAATATCAATGATACAAATCACTTGGTTGCACTTTGTCTTTATTAGTCTCAAGGACCTAAGTGAATAATCACCGATATATCTAACGTATTGCTTTTAAGCCGGAGCCAGACATGGCTTCATTTGAATGATCATTTCAATGATGTAGATAGTGTGGCCGGGGACTTTGTGTAACCGCACAAAGTTTTGTAGAACTTTGTAGACAAAAATGTTTAAGCACTTTGAGCTATGTCCGACTCCGGTATTATAGGCGCTTACTAGTTAAATATTATTACTACCATAACAACCACCAATAGCATTCGCTGACAATTCTCAATTATGGTAGCAATGTTCTAAAGACATTTCATTGGTGCCGCCATTACTATCGCCCAGTAACAATTGTCTTACATTATGATTATCATGGTGGCAACACTGGTAGGCATTTAACACATTTTTACAACGATCTTTTTACGTGAAAATAAGTCAATACAACTTGTTTTATAATTTAAATCATAATTTTAACTAACATTATACATATTATGGGGCAAATATTGAATAATAGTTCAATCACAATGGAGGTTTCATAACAAGTTGGTGTTTTACCAACTTTGATATATGTAAACTATTTTGAAGGTTGCCTTAATTACGTTAAGGAGATAAAATACATTATAGACATAGACGAGTCTATGTATACGCCCACCTTGGCTTATAATTTATTTGGGCGTTTTAACCTCCAAGGGCGGGTGCGCCTCGTAGAATTAATGAAATGAGTTTATTCTTCTTTGTCGTGATAATGTTATTAATATTTAGTTTGTTTTCCTTGTAAATTCTCTTCAACAATTTGTTAAACGGTAAATTATAGAAGTATTTGATTTGGCCGTACAAATAAAGGTTACTGTAGGTAAAAAACCTTTGTAAATAAAAATTAGCGGAGTGAAATCACGTAATAATATATTCAAAGACCTTTATAGATAAAAGTAACTTTAATATTTTATTATCATACATTTTGGCGTATGATTTCGTTACGATAAACCTTTAAAAGTCGAGTGGAAGAGCAAAGATTTTTTATACCTTTGATATTTAAGTTTTGCTTGTTTATTAAAACATAATAAATATAATTTTAATTGGTCATCCTTGACACAGGTAAATCCTTAACCTAGCTGGGATGGTCAGCCTATACTCGTTTTTCTTTTTTATGTAAAACTTTTTAGATATTAAAAAGCTCTAAGTTAAAGTAATGTAGTGTGGAAACATTTTTGCATATTATATAATAAAAATTTATGTATTTATAGCTCTACCTTAGAAAAGAGTTTAGTATCAGTATACGTAATAGAAGCAAGAACACATACAATAAAATAACTGTAGTTATAGATAATTTTTAGGGTTCCGTAGTACTACAAATAATAATTTAGCTCTGTCCGTCCGTCCGAAACCTTTGAATGTATTTTCTAAATAATTTTAAAATCTTGTTTCATATATGTATAACAAGGCATTATATCTACAGAGCCTTTTTTTTCTTTTTTGCTATTATATAGTACATATCCTATTCTACTAATGTTATAAAAGTGAAATTTAGTACATATGGATGGTTGTATGGGTGTCTGGATGTATGTTTAGACGCTCTTTCACGGAAAAACTACTGAATAGATTTAAACAAAACTTTACAATAATATAGTTTACACATCAGAATAACACATAGGCTATAAATTATAAAGATATTGTGTGAATTGTCCAAAATATAACGATAAATATCAAGAAAGTAGCAGAAAATTCTGCCATCTGTGAGCTATTCTGGCATGCGCTGCAAAAACCGTTAGAATTACACGTATATAGTGTATGAAGAAAATGTAGATCTTAAAGAGTTCTACAAAAAAGCGACAGCATATTTATATATCTTTCATGTTTAAGCTATTAATGCCAAAATAGTTAACCAATATAAAACGTGAAATGGAAAGGAAACGGAAAGGGGGCAATATTATAGGGTAATTAAATGTAGTAAATACTAAGTAATCCAACGTCGGGTAGGAAAACGTCTATCGGGTTCGCTAGTAATGTTATATAACAAAAAGAAGAAATCTATGTATATAAAAGTGAAAGGTGATATAACACGAAATCTCGTAAATCGCGGGACGTATAAAGATGTTTGGCAAGGAAGGTTTATAGACATCCGCTTGGAACGGATTTTTCTATAGAACCAGAGGTCTATGTATAATTTCAAAAATATGCAAAGCTTTTATATTAAACCCTTTGTCAATCCATTCTGTCCTATTAATACAAAAAATATAAAATAATTTATTTCTTTAAACTTAATCTCAGATTACATGGGTTTGAAACCCTTTTTTAAGAATATAGATACCAACCTGTGATAGAGGGTCTCGCTATTCCGCAGTACAATATATTATGTTTGATTAGGATATTTTCAATTATATGTATCTTAAGTGTTTATGTGTGTGCGTGCGTGTGTGCGTACGTGCGTGCATGCGTGTGTGTGTGTGCGTGTGCGTGCGTGCATGCGTGTGTGTGTGTGTGTGTATTTGTGAGTAATTAGAAAAATAATATTGTCTTTGATCGCAGTAAATGCGTCAGATCTTTCAACTCACGTCCTAAGAAATGTAGCGGGTCATTTATTAAGACGAGCTACAGAGTCGTCTGTTCCCACGTTAAGCAGTTTCGACAAATGGTTGGAGTTCTCTAATTTATGATGGAAGGAATGCTTTTTGCACCCTTTAGTTCAGTTGAAGTTTAGTTTTTGTTCAGGTATTCCAGACGTTGTTAGAATCTTATTATTATATTTCTTTGTGGAAGTGGTGGAGATGCTGTCACGTCAAGGGCTGTTATTGTTATCGCGTTTCGTTAGATTTGTTAGAGTTCCCGGTGGCTTAACACCCTCTTTAAAGGCCGGCGACTTAATTGCGAGCCTTCTGGTGGTGCAAAAGTCCCTGGGCGTCGGTAGTCACTTAGGTGACGATCTTATGTGAAAAAAGAGGGAGCGATGAGTGCAGAGAATCTGTGCCTGATGTACGAGGGCTGGATGGCGTGGGTTTGAGCGCAGAGAATCCTGAGCATGGTGAGGAACTCAAATGCACGAGATCCAAATAATTGTGTTCTCGTGTGACAGACATTATTAGAAGATAACACAATGAACAGGAATAGATAGAAATGACTTTTTTCTATCTATTCATTTTATTATTATAAAAATAATGCTGAATACTTTAAAAGTTAAAGGTGCAATTATTGTCAATTTAAAGTTACAGTTTTTATGCTACCAGTTTAGCAGCGAAATTTTATTCCCGCTATTTTTTAAGGTGCGTTCAGAAACAGCGTCCGTGATGCTGTATTCTTCAAATGTCGGGAATAGAAATAATGGTAAATACTTATGTATTAAGTATCAACTATAAATACTTATGCATTACTTATTTTCGTGTACATTAAATATTAAATAATGTAAATAAAAAACATGGTTATACATTTTACAAATATCTTTCATGTTATATTTCGAAATTGAACTTTCTTGGACTTGTGTTTGTCACTCGCTCCTTTTTAAGGGTTAGAAGAAAGTGTAGTTGATATTCTTTATCAAAAAATTAAAAAGTTACTTTGTCTCACGTAGTGGACAAAATCGCATGTTGCCCACAGTTTTTACTCAGCAAAACTTACTTACATTGTTACAAGCTGCTGGAGTGAAAACTATATTATTGTAAAGTTTTATGAAAATCCAATTAGTAGTTTTTCCGTGAAAGAGCGTCAAACATAAGTACATTCATATATCTGTATGTAGAAACTTTAAAATGTTAGTAGGATTATATACCTAGAGTCGGATAGAGTTTCTGATTTCACCTTCAAGAGGTATGAGTGGTTATAGGTATGACACCCACGCTTTTAGTTTCACTAACAAACGTTGCGGCTTTCAAGTATTTGGTAAATTACCCTCGTATTTAATTAGATGTTCTTTATCAAAGGCATCGCACAAGGCTGTTTAAAGCTGACGCGGCTTATTTCGACAAAATCGATACAGGATACGAAATTTGCCCCTAGATATAAAGGCTAATTGATTGTAGGATGACCATAATTCATCATATATTTACATAAACACTTATTCTTTAAAAGTATATCGAATCACATAGTTACTTACCTAGGTAGGGTCTTATAAATGTTACCTCATTTATGTTACATATTTGTGACCGGAGTTGGTGCGAAAATAGCCTTGCGGAGTTTGGGATCAAACAATGTACACTACGAATTTCAGTCCTAATGATTTGTTTCCTGAGCTATTAAGTTTATCGAATTGGTAATTTCTTCTTGTGAGTAAGCACATTATAAAGATTACAAACACAAAGGTTCCAATACTTTCTTTCTCTCTCTCATAGACCACTTTCAACATTTAAAACTGTGAAAATTATATTTAACCATAAAAAATTGCGGTACAGCTGAGTTCCAACCACGAATTAATAAAAAAGTGATTGATTAATCACTGATTGTGCTGTGAATGGGTGTTCAAAAGTAAAGCTGGCCTACGAAAAAAGTGTTTCCATCCAACTTTCCTTTTTGATATCTAGTCACAACATAAGAAATCAATAAATTCTCACTTATTTCATTCCGAAAACTCTCATTCAGAGAGGTCAAAATAAATAGTATAAAGCTTGTCCTGTTGTCTCGGCATGTTGTACAGATATGGCCGTTCACAGGGCGCGGTTGTCGTGGAAGAATACGCTTCACCAAGCATATATGTTATAATTATCAGCAACATTTTTACTGAGTACCTGTTAAAAAAAAACGTTGAGTTGTTTTTTTTATAGACGAATGTCTTGGTATTTCATGGATTCACCGTGTCCCTCGCGTTGTAGAGGAAGGAACTATGGCAATGTCCGGGACTTGAGACCCGGGTGTCAGTGTTCACTGCCAGTGTTCCCTACCCTGCCTATCCAAATCTACTATGATCCTACTAATGTGGCTTAAGATGTCCTTTCTAATAAAAAAAACTTATAATAGTTCTTGCTGTATTGTAAAATACATCTAAAGTGCCGTAATCCTTTCTTTTACATCAAGTAAATCATTCGGCCACCTCTCTTCAGAACATTATGCTAATCTGTACTTGACCCTCTTACAGTCTGCTTAGAATTTTATACCTACTTTTGGAGTTGTCTGTATATGTACCATACAAACTTATTTCCACGATTTTCTATATTAGAAAATATGTTCCTGCTTAATCAACTTGTCTATATATATAGAATAAGTATACTGATACTCCATCGTCATAGTTAGAATATCCCTAAACTTTTTTGATCAATTATACTATAATTGTTTTATGAGAAGAAAAAGTGCACTATGTTTAAAAATAGCGGTTTATCTACTTTCATCATTCACTTTTCCATATTACGTTTAAAAGTTACAAGAATATTTTTCATATAATAAATGAAAAAACTATTTTAAAAAGATTTTTCGAAAAATAGTAAAAAAATCCATGTACGTAATAGAAAAAAAAAACGTAAAAAAAATATTATTTTATTTTTCGGCTATGCTTTAGTGTTCATGTTCCTTTGTACTTTAAATTCTAAACATTCTCTCTCTATTTCTTTTTATACATTCTTTTTTCAAATATTAATTTGTATTGGACATAAAAGATAAGAGGAATATCAAATAATATCAATTACTAAGATATAATCAATCAATTATTTATTCATTTGCATATCGAGCAATAAGTAATAGAAAAATATTATCATAATTAATATCTCTCATAACAATTATCTGTGTAAATGATACGCTTCAGTTAAAACAATACCGACTTCTAATGGATTAGCACTTTAGCAAATAATCCTATTTACCCACAAAAGGTGTAGTTTTAAACAAAGAAAGGTCACTAACCTAGGTAATTTATTTAGGTATATTCTTAAATTTTGCACTTATTCGTATTCCTTACATTTTTTAAATATAACTATATATTTTTATTTAATAATTTGTCGTAATTTAACTGTTTAATTTGGTTTAAAATTAGAATCAAAACAGGGCGCCCGCCCGCCCTTCGCGCCTAGCGAGGCTAAACTGAGGATGAAACTCGGTATACAGAATTATGAAGAATGAATAAAGGTAAGCCAGCTTACAGCAGGATTGTCTGGAAAATTGATTTCTCAATGTTCGTATTTCCATTCGTTCGTTGGGACTTTCAATGACTAAACACAATGAGAAAATAACGCGTTACTTTGTGTAAAGTCACAATTTAATTAACTTAAGAAATCCCTGATCGATATTCTATATAAAACAAATAAATAAAATTGAAGTGTCTGTTTGTAACTAAATATAAATTCTCATTAAAAAATCAACACCTTGCAAGTTTAAGTTTTGCAAGGATTAACAGAAGAATGTGTAAACGTGGGAATAAATGTCAAAAAAACGTGTTTCGATTTTTCTGATGAGAAGTATAGGTATTATAATTTGATAATATAACTGACTTTATTTAGAATTCCTATAATGAAAACATTTTTGTCTGTCTGCCTCTCGGATGGGCTCTGAAACGGCTGGTTCGATTTTGATGAGACTTTCTTTGACAGATAGGTGATGTTACAGAAAATAATATAGGTTACTTAACTTTTAGCCAACTAATTTACGTAGATTTTATCTCGGTGGTGTAAGCGATAAATACACGGCGCTGTTTAGATCTTTTGATACTACAATCTACATCTATACTAGTGCCGGCCCGAGGTAAATTTTACGATGGAGCTAGATCCAGTGAGCGCCCTAGGATTCGGCACCTAGAAGTATGCTTAGGCTTTCTTGTCACTTTGTTTTAGGGGACACGTTAATTCTTGAAAGTTTTAAGTCTATAATTTTTTGTACCCCCCACCCACTCCTTCCTACTATGTTTCGGTCATAGATGCATTTTGAAAATGCAAATATTTGTAATGGTTGTACTAATAGTGATAATTTTATAAATAAGGTTTTAAAACAAGCAGAACTTCTACTGATTAGACAGGGGCGCGCCCGTTTAATTTTCAAATTTTACACTTTTATATATTTTCTTTTTTTTAATCTGAAGTTAGAGCCTAATACTTTAGATGCAGCAATGTAAACATCTGTGTACTTGTGTTGATTATATAAAAGGATCCGACTTAATAATTGAGGTAGCGAAATTTCTAGACACTGGAGTTCGCAAACAACTTTTGCTTTTGTTATTTTTAATTGCCTCGAAAACGTGTACTATTACTTTTTCGTTACATTGTCTATTACCAAACCAATATTACATGACAAAGAACTTGCAATTATACGAATCAGTCATTTTTAAAACAAAAAATAACAGGACCAAGTAACTTAAGGAAAGCGTTATCGACACGCGCATAGCGATCAAGTCAACACAGCACATTTTTATTTTTTTATTTGTGCACCGTCGACGCGGTCTGTAGGGGGAGGTGCGCCCGCTCCACGCCTCATTATTCGACGGCACTTAGATCGCGCGCGTACAATAGTTTGATATAGCACTAAAGACAATTGTATAGGTTTACACAAATAATAAAAACAGGGTAATTTCTTAATATTTATTAGATATAATCCTAAAATTACAGAATATTTAAAATAGTATTCAATAACTACACATATCTACATTGACTACTAAAATCTCTTTTAAATAATTTAAATTTAAAATTACTACACGTGCATAACACTTTTCTTAGATTAATAAATATTAAAAATAAGTTTCGAAAAATGTTTATATTATACAATATTTTATATCAAATAGATACATCAAGAGTTTTTTTTTATAGTTTGCTGAAATAGTAAAATTCATTATTTTAAAATATTTAATGTCTCGCAACGAGATAATTATGAACGTTTGCTGTTGTAACTTGTGCGTCACGAATCAACACCGCACGCAACAAATCTCTCCGTTTCTCTGTTCCCTATATCTCTCCGTTCAATACTTACCTCCGTTTTCTACGTGTCTCCGTTCCATACAACTCTCAGGTCTCCGTTCTCCACTATGTCCTCCTCTTAAGTGCTCACAAAAAAGCTCATGTTTCATTACGAGACAATTTTCAAAATGCTATTTTTTATAACTTGAAATCTATACTATTTTTGTTATTTAATGTAGATAGGTTTCAGAAATAGCTCCCCTACATACACATAAAAGTTGACTAGTTTCATTACAAGTCTAAATAGGAAATCTCAATTACAATAAAGAACACGAATAATTTTTAATCTGTGGCTATATTAACATTGAAACATCACTAAATGCGAAATACTGAAAAACTTTCACGGAGAGAGAATTGTTGGCCATTTTACAAACTTGAGAAGAAAAAAGTTTAAAATTGAATATTAAATACTTGTCAGCAATCTGGAATGACCTCTTTGGTAAACATCACAATTTAAAAAAATGTTTTTTTTAACACCAAACTAGAATGGTGTAAAAAAAAAATGTTTTTTTCAACACCAAATGACTAAGTATTGGCCACAATAAAAAAAAATCAGGTACAAATTGTACAGAAAAAATGTGGAAAATGTTATGTAACGTTAAAATTTGACTTTATAAACAATACATTCTTTTATAAATGTCTTGCCTTTGCGATCTATATCTTATATCTTTTGAGTCTATGATTGATGACGGTGACTAATTGATTGACTTATATTGATTCATTGATAGTTTTGGTCTAATGATGTCGACTGAATGATTAATTCAATGTCATTTTTTAGTTTAACGATGTTGACTGGTTGATTGATTGATTCATTTAGTAATTCATTGATATTTTTTGGTTTCATGATGGTGACTGATTGATTCATTCATCTATTAATTAATTGATATTTTTTGGTTTAATGATGGTGACTGATTGATTCATTCATCTATTAATTCATTGACATTTTTTGGTTTAATGATGCTGACTGATTAATACATTTATTCGTTGATATTGTAGGTTTCATTTCATCGTGCGTCGTCCTAAGTGTTTTTCATTTAAGAGTGTGAGCGGTTGTTGGGCTGCTCCCGTAGTTGAAGTACGTGGGCCAGCGGTACGGGCCGGCCGTCGGGGCCAATACAAGCGGGCCGCACCGGGCCCTCCGCCATCATCTTGTCGAACAAGTTCACCAGCTTCATCGCCTCGTACTCTTTCTGGTGACAGAAAGCACGATCGATCAATAGTTTTGTGGCGACAGAAGGCCAACTTCGCTATACTTCCGAAAATTCAATGCAAAACACGAAAACAAAGCCAAATTAACTATAAATGTACTTTGCATCTAAAACACATCACACCTCAAAACTTTAGGTCGCAAATATGAGTCATCGTAAAATAAAGTGAATATTTATAATTTCTGTGTGCAGGTAGACGCATCATCCATTCAAGATTTAGTTCAAACGATGGTTGAAGCCTGAGACAAGTTCTAACTTAACCAAGTCTTAAGTTTAGTTTAATTTTTTCTTTTAAAGCATAATTTTAATATAAAAATCCCACACGCAAATTGGTACTTGTATTATTATTATTTAAGAGCGTAGTTATGTCAGGGTTGGACCTATAGCCCTATCTTTACTGCAACCAGTAAGATTATTGCAATTCCCTCTGCTTATAACACTTCCTCAATACGTACAAAGTGCATAAACCCTACAATGGCTTAAGGGCGAGTACCCTTATTCCACCTGGAGTTAGACTACACTCAATCTGCAGGGATAATTGCTACTTGTGAGATATCTATACTAATACATAAAGTTGTAGAGTTTGTTTGTTTACTTGAACCCGATAATCCCAGGAACTACTGGTACAATTTGAAGAATTCTTTCAGCGATAAATACCCCATTTATCGAAGAAGGCTACAGGCTATATATCATCACGCTGAAATCGAATCCTTTTTTTACCTAATTTTAAGGGGACGAATTCGCGGGCACACCTACTAAGTTATATAGAACAGAAAAAGTCTTAATATATCATAATAACAACGTTAAACTCACTTGCTCCTCCGACATGCCTTCAAACGGATTCGAACGTGGTGGTCTAGTGCATCCCACTACTGGATCTATTCTGGGCTGTGCTTCGAGGTACTCTTCAGTGTCAGAGTCCTCGCTGCTGGATGAGTACTGCACCGGTCCACGCGCGCCACCCATGAGTCCTTTTTGTGCCAGGTGTCCAGCGGCGTTGCCAAAACCCGTATACTTCACCATGCGACCCACTGCCAAACATTAAAAAACATTGGTTGTCTATAAAATTTGTTTACGAGCGATAATTTTCCGTGATTACGCCGAATGCTCGGCTGAAGCGGAACGTGACTATGAGTCATGCTTTTTCGTGCGTGCAACCGACGTTCATCGATTTATAAGACGTTATCACGTCAAAAGTCGTGAAAGATGAAGGGATGATCTGAATACGCAACGTGCTCGATTCAAACCCCGAAGCCGCTGAAACATTCTCGCGCCGCAATTTAGCTTTTAAGTCGTAAATTTTATTAAATATTAATTAAATAATAATAACATTATACGTCCATAAGTGCATACGAGAAAGTCTGTATGAATAAACAATTTTGACTTTGTCTTTAAAAAGTATTGCCAATATATTATGTATAAAAATAAAATAAGCCAGACAATTTCAATTCCCTTTTCACGAAGAGCACAATTGCATTTACGCCGTAGTGAAACGCGTTTTCTAAATTCATACGAATTACGATACGGATTTGTTCTTTTGTGTCTATAATGCAATAGGAAAAGTGTGCGTTGGTGTTATAAAAATTAAGTTTTATTACATTTTTGGGTATGCGAAAATGTAATAAGCATGCAAAAATGGAAATAAAAACCCCTGAAAGAAAGGCCCCTTTTCTTCTCACCCAATATAATTATCCTTTATTTTCCATACAAAGCTGTACACATTTATTTCTATATAATAATATTTTATTTTACTAATTTCCGTGGTCTTATCTAATTCTTTTACAAGTTATCTATCCAACCATTTAATATGTTATATTTTTCGTAAAAACAAAAGTATTCCTCCTTGAAACTTAACAATATATTTTCAAATGCCAACTACACGCGTGGCTTCTTAAATTTTTATATAAATTATTTCAAATACATTTTTGCTATAACTGTTACAAATATTATGTAAGCTAACATTACATGCCGTTATGCTTTTCTTTTTATTTTACTACAACTTCCGGAAGTTATAACTAAGGTTATAACTATTTTGGA
The DNA here is from genome assembly GCA_024363005.1 of Charaxes varanes. Lineage (NCBI taxonomy): Eukaryota > Metazoa > Arthropoda > Insecta > Lepidoptera > Nymphalidae > Charaxes > Charaxes varanes. The sequence goes on along the minus strand of JANCMC010048705.1, from coordinate 526,394 downwards.
GGGCATAATGAATCAATACTAAGTGAAAATGCAGACAGTTTAAGCGCAAGTTTGCTTACAAAAAAAAACTTAGTGTTCCAATCTGAACGTTTTTATATCTGCACAAGATTGGCGCCAAAGTGATTTATTATGGCAACATGGTGCGGCTCGGACGAAAAATAAAGGCGATTCCTCCTCTATTTGCCAACCAAGGATAGCTCGGCGACATATATGCCAAACGTCTGAATAATAGTTTGATTTACGATTAGCCGCCACTTCGCATTTTTGAGATAATATATCAAGAGCGTACGGAAAAATACAAAATGGTTCATGTGAAATCGTAATAACGAAACTAATATTTGGCCGAGTTTTTTGTGGGATCTCCTTAGATCTCAGCATGAGAAAACTCCTTAAACTTATCTTTTAGATCTATCACCAGATATATAGGATTATCAACGGATTATAAGTAAATAAATAAAGCTATTATATCACTAGACATGTGTTAATTAACCTTGTACTCCGGTAGTTTGGGTTTGAGCTTCACTATCGGGAGGAATTCATTTAATATATAAAATATAGAAATGTTGTGTCAATTACTAAAATAAAAGATTTAATAATGTAATCAATAAGATGAAAAATATAAAAAAAGAATAAAATATATTGGTAATAAAAAGCGGAGATGGCCCTATTGTAAGGAAGTTTTTCAATCTGGGGCCTTTACCCCGTAGACGGGAGAAATCTATTTTTTAAATATTTGTATATTTAGAGTTCCGCAGTCATACAATGAACCCTTATAGTTTCACTCTTTCAGTCCGTCAACCTACGCGCAAAGTGACCACCCCTCCCCCGTGGGATTTCCTAACTATTAGTCGTAGAGAGATGTAATTTTCCATGTTCATGTGAAAACTCGTATATAAGCGTGTCTTGACACGCTCTTGGCCGCATTTTTATTTAACCAATATTTCACCCAGAAGTTTATATTTTAATTTTACCAGGATTTGGAATAATTTCTCATATAATTTCTCAAGAAAGAGGTAAAACACTGGCAGTGAAAGTGAGTGTTAGTGATTACTATAAAGAGCGCGCACTCAAACTTACACCTGGGTCACAAGTCCCGGGCACCTCTATGGTTCCTTCCTCTGCAATGCGATGGACCCGGCACCCGCATGGAATGCTAAGAAATTCGTCTCGTCTCAGAGCTACTTCTTGTAGCTTTATCCCGGTCTTGTACCAGGGTCCGATTAAATTGCCGAAGATGTAGCTGTAGGGCCAGCTATGATGGTCGACTGCCGTCTGACGTTATCTTCGAAACCCCCACAATCTCTGCAATGTCACGACTACTATTACTCGGTGACATTAATCAGGACCAACTGTTTTACGTGCATTCCGAAACACAGAGAAGGTCAGATATTTTAAAGCCAGTGTTTAAATGGCTCTCACGTCAAAACCACGTCTCTCATCATAATCTGTGAATATTTACAGTTATCAATAAGTGCGAACAAAGGAATAAAGTGATTTTTGGTTCACGAAATCGCTCTATTGTGATAGAGTGAGAGTATAGCCGCTTTGCTAGCCGTGCAAAGTTCAGTGTCACTGTATATGTTCCCTGTGAACTCTTTACCAAGTCAAAGGATATTCATGAAAGTTGGCATTTATATGTAACTTTGTCCAACTTGAGACAGGACAATCTTTATTAAGAATTTTGGCTTTTAATTTTTCCTTTTAAATCCTTCTAAATCACTCAACCATAGCAGCTACGCGTGGCCGGTTTTACTTGTTATAAATAATTTTTTTGAAGTCTTACTTACTTAAAAGGAATGTTAACAATCTATATGTATTACTGATTCATAGATATGTTATTCAATGTTCAAGAGTTACAAAGGAACAAATATGCGGATACGCATCTATTTTTAACGGTAGTGGAATTTCGGTATACGAGCAGTCGCCGTCTATCGGCGGTAGTGTATTAGGGCACAGTTACTATGGATACGTGATCTGACGAAAATAAATAATAATAATAATATATTCATTTCTGACAACGTTGGTCGAGTTCATTAAGTAGCAAAATAGCGCAAATTATTATTGTCAATAAATTAAATAATAAATTTTCAATAAATTTATTGAAAGTAAAATGTGTTCTGACGAATTCTAACAGAACGAACACACGCCTGTTTGTTCGCACGACTCCGTTCATAATTATCTAAATTCTCTTTTTACGATAATTCGACGCCCACCACTTACTTAATATGAACCCGCTCTTCCATATCAAGTAACTTAAATATAAGACATGTTATAAACTTTTCTAATATATTTAGTTTATAAATAACAATTAAATAATGCAAATGTGACATTAAAGAATACAAACACATACACATAAATACGCGCACCTGTATTTATGTGTTCGTTTGTGTGAGAGAGAAAGAGGGGGAGAGCATCAGCACGTATTTTATCTGTGTATGTGTATTTTTTTTATTTGCAAAGGACAAACGGGCAGGTAGTTCACGTGTGCATTACCAGCCTTTAAGGAGGGGATTGGGCCGTCGGGTACACTCAGAAACCGAACTAAACGCGACAACAATACCAACACTTAACGTAACATCATTGCCGTCGCTTCAAGCCGATCTTATGTGAGAAAAAGGTACGCACCGGCCAAATGCGGCTGCTTCGGCGACAGCCCAACCGTGTTTACCTAATTCTCTATGAAATTTCATCTGATCTCTTACGGTTATGCAATTGTTTTTTACTTACATTGTTTTTACTTACATTTTATTGCTAAATAACGTTTTTACTTACTTGTTTATAGGATAAAAATAAAAAAGTTAAGTAATTTTTACTAACATCGCTAACTTTATCAATATTTTTTATGAACCTTTCATATCTATACTAATTTAATATACAAAGCTGAAGAGTTTGTTTGCTGGAACGTACTAATCTGAGGATCCACTGGTCCGTTTTGAAAAATTATTTCAGTGTTAGATAGCCCATTTATCGAGGAAGTTTATATGTCATCACGCTAAAAATATTTACCTAATTTTACGCGGACGAAGTCGCGGGTAACAACTAGAACATATACTACATGGATTTCAGTTTGAAATTTGTACAGCAAGTTAAAAAAGTGGGACGCCATTTTGTCGAACATAACCCGTGATAATCGGCATCAATTTTATCGCGACAAACTTGCAAATTCTTTGTCCCGTTAGCGGGTTAGCGACATGAACGCCTCTCAACTGTGTTTTGACTGGAAATGTGGTGCATTTGTTTTGCTGACACACTTTCAGCTGCAGAAGTGACCGATTAGTGCTTTCAAAGTATTTTTAATGTATACTAATACATAAAGCTGAAGAGCTTGTTTATTTGAACGCCCTAATCTCAAGAAATACAGATCCGATTTGAAAAATTCTTAAAGTGTTAGATAGGTCGTTTTTCGAGGAAGGCTATAGGCTATATATCATCACCGACCAATAGGAGCGGAGCACCAATGAAGAGTGTTACAAAATCAGGGGTTCTTCTTCGCATTTGAGAGATTCCGCTGCGTGCGCTGATAAATGGTTAAAGTTTCGCAAAAGTCATATATGACAAAATTGTTCTCCATTAGAAGTTCTAAATAAAAGTCCGCGACAGCATATGTCTATCTTTTAAGGTTGGCCCAGTGCAACCTTTTTATAAACAAACGCGCTAATGTCAGGAATTACTGGTCCGTTTTAAAAAGTATTTCATTGTTACATAGCTTATTTATCGAGAAAGGTTTAATGCTATATATCATCACGCTAAAATTGAATCCATTTTTTTTACCTAATTTTTCGCGGGGACAGCTAGTAAGCAATATTTCTTTACTTTTGTACTCTGAAATCGAATTCTAAATTGAACTTTTATAAATGAAGATCACAAGAAATTTTACAAAACAAAAGGTATGCAAAGAAAAGGTTGAATACCATTTATGAACTTTAAACTTTAATCAACTGGCATTTGAAGAGTCGGAATTTCTTATGGATCTTGGCATTTTATTGAGACATAGACGACTATCACACGCTTCTGTTTGTAATACTGGAGCCAGACATAGCTTCATTTGAATGATCATTTCAGTGATCATGTAGTGTGGCCGGGGACTTTGTGTAACTTCATAAAGTTTTGTAGAACTTTATAGACTTCTAAGACAAAAATGTACAAACACTTGGAGCTATGTCTGGCTCCGGACTAAGATTAAAACATTAAATTCGAAATTTAAAAAACCCCCGATACTCCATCCGGGTATGTTCGTTGAATTCAGAAAATTAATCCCATATGCTGATTCGAAAATTGCCATTACAACTGTTTCTGGCTTAATTTTATGCTAGCTGTATAGTCCTAGCTTTGTTTAGATTTTTTTTTTCATATATGTCACCGGGGCTAAAGTTTAGGTGTTTATATGATTACAAATAACTACTGACGTCTATTGACAATTCATCAATCAATCAAAAATCAATTTATCAATGTATCATTACAAATTAATTTTACCGAAATGTGTAATGATACGCTATCAGCCTTTACAAAACGATTATTGTTTTTTTTATTTCTCATTATATGATTTTGGAAACTAGTATACCATAGACATATCTTCCCCGTTGAGCTATCGAGGGTCAAATTTTAAAGTGTTTCGAACAAATTAGATGTGAAGTCTTCTCTCGACTTTAGCTTGACTCAAAGTCGGTTTACCTAAACGTCCCGTCCTAAGACTCTCAAACCGGAGCCAGGCATAGCGTCATTTGAATGATCATGCAGTGTGGCTGAGGACTTGGTGCAACTGCGCAAAGTTTTGTAGTACTTTGTAGTCTTCAAGGCTAAAAATGAATATACACTTTGAACTATGTGTGGCTCCGGCATCGAGATAAAAGAATTTTAGTTTTTCCTAACCCTTTAACCCCATGATATATTGATGATGTTTAGATTGTCTTATAATTCTTACACTTTAAACACAAACTCAAACATATAAACACACCCACACACTACACAAACACACACGAATACACACCTACACTATCACCCATTATTATATATTTTTTCTGTTATGTTAGTTTTAAGCTTTTTATTTGTTCTTATTGTAATACCTCTGTAAACTGCAAGGGAAGGAACTGACTCCTGACACACGGTTGTTTAAAAACTATCTCAGAAGTCAGGGCTCCTTAATGTAATGATTATTGTATAGTTTTTACAATAAATAAATTTATTATTATTATATTATGTAAATAATTCCGTCAAACTGTAAAACAGTTTGTTAACGCGATTTACCTCTCATCTCGACAGAAGGAGCCGAAATAAATAGGACATAAAATATTGTCGATTTTCCTCTATCCGCTTTTAGTAACTGCCGAAGTGTAATGTCTAAGTGAATACTTAAGGGAATTGGTGTATTGTCAATATTAGTAAGATTGACAATATAAAAGCTTACAAAGTGTACCACTTTTATCGCTTTCACGTTTATAAATACGTTGAAGGTCACCCAAATAAAAAACTGTTTGCATTAAGACAGCATAAAAAAGTGATTACAGCTCTTTTTTTAACTTCATCATGTATAAAAAATTGGAATTCTAAACTAAGTGAAGAATTTTTGCTATCCAGAGAATGGAATTGAAAATCACTATGAGGGTGACGTTGAAGATGAGGTAGTGGATGAAGATGAGGGTGAAGATGACAATGAGGGTGATGATAATGAGGCTGAAGATAAAGATGAGGATAAGATTAACAATGATAATACGTATGAATTTAATTCTAGTAGGTACATAAAATATTTCTTTAATCTCATATTACTTGAAGGCCTTATTTTCCTTTAAATGTTAACTAATATAAAAAGCTAAACTGATGGCGACTTAGTATATTGTAAAATGCGACATTCTATTTAAGCCGTGGATTTACAAAAATAATCTTTCGCTAGATTCGGTTATCTGTCACCATCACCCTGCGCGTTATACACTTCAACATACAGTATATCATATAACTTAGAACCAATGACCACACAAACACCCATACATATATATATAGTTCCTAATGTTTTTTTAAAGCATTTATATGCTCCAATCTTAGTTGTTATTGAAAGAGACATGGGAATGAATTATCATAATAACCTATTTGTAGAAAGGCTAAAAGAAAATCGATAAAAGACAATGAATATTTTTTTAATAAACAAAAGAAGGTTTAAGTAGGCAATCGTTGATTACCAAGATGTTTTTTGCTTCAACCTACTTAAATACGACGCTGGGGAAGAATTCGCCAAAAACAAATGGCGTAGACGCTAGCAGAAATAAAATAGGCTTTACAAGTTTTTTCAGAACAAAACAAATACTAATTTACGCCGTACATAAAGAGAGAGCGGAAAAACAATTCACTTAATATTGGAATACAAATGGGGATGCTCCAAAAATAATACGTATTGTGTTACTGGGAGCCGGTACGGGTGGAATGCTTTAGGCGAAAATAATAATAAAGAGAAACCGTGGCTGTTTGAACAAAGGAAAGATCTTCAGGCCGAGAATGCTTAGGACGTAATTAAACGGTGATAGAGGGGACGCGGAGGTAATATTTGGTTGGTCAACGTGAATTCGTTATTTAAATTGTTTGCCTTTTTAATAATTTGGCGGGCCCCATGGTGTAGTTGGCAGCCTTGTTTTTGTTTTGATTCCCGCCTCCGACTTTGCGATATTTATATAAATAATAACTAGCGGATCAGGCAGATGCTGTCATGTCTGTATTTAGGCTCGCCTGCAACCTATTAGTCATTTAACCTATCTCATTTATGTCTTTTCCACTTTTTACAACACACTGGCCGTATGTTATATGAAATAATAATTTTATTTGGCACCTATATATAACACAGACAAGTAATTAGCCAACTTAGGAACATGTGGTTAAATAGTTACAATTATTCATTTATATATATTATGTTATTTAAGATAATCACACAAATATTGTAATATATATATTAATACGTGGATTTTTAAATTGGAAGAGCTTAAAAAGTTACAGCAATATTCGTATTGCTTTGTCTTTTGCGTGAAGCCAGATCTAAATCATACAAGAAAATATAATATTCTTTCTGGATCTTTCTTTCAAATTCAACGATACTTAGTAAGCCAATATGATTGTATAGTACTTGACCCAGTACTTTCAAAGGAAAGATTTCTAACTTTTTTATCAAGTGAATGAATAAGAATCTCGATATTTCTTTTCATATTCCTTTTAAGTACATCATCAATGAGCTGTTGATATAATTACTTTCTGTTTTATTTCCTTTCTGAAATATGTAAATTTATTATTTTATAATGAAAGGTGAGCAAATGTGGGCCAACATCGCAACTTCCTGGATGCCCACTAATGGCCGCCGGGCCGGGCCGGCAGGCCGAGGAAGAGGCGGTGCAACGATTTGGATACCTATGCGGGGAAGTAACAATACTAACTTAATAACTACACTAATTACTAACTTAACTAAACTGTCTGCACTACCTCGTGAAAAGGGTGTACAGCTCAGTTTTAAGCGCTATGACGTTCATAAGAGCTTATAACCACCAAGGTCTACAGGCGTTGATCCCACAAAGGGTTAAGACCTTAGCACCCTTAGAAAATTTCATAGTCCACAATCATTATCGAGCATCAACAAATCAACCCGTGAACCCGTAAACTATTTAAACATTAACAGCAATTACTAAAGTCATGTAAAATTCTATAAAAACTCATCAGTTGATAGGCCTATGAGTTGAAATAAAATTGCCGAAAAAGAATAATTAATTTATTGTTCTATAGTTAAAAGAAAGTCCACGAAGAACCCTAAGAGACAACAAAAGAAAAATGACAATGGCACCTAATGACAACCTATTTAACAAACCCATTGAGAAGACCGTTTTTTCCAGGGCACTCCAGAAACGATTTGGTTTTACGACTTTTAATTACCTGGTGACAACTTCAATTACTCAAGCGAATACAAGATCAAAGCTCATGGCTGCTAATTGTGCATACCTACACCGTGTAATTCGGTGGGTACTTAACTGAATTTGTCTTTTTGCGTCCGTATTTAAAGAGTTGCACATGTCGATCAGTGCTTTTAAGGGCCTGCCTTCATAATGGTTTACGTATATAAAACGGAAAATGTATACTTCAGGCTCCACATTAGTTCGTATTGTTATCTTATACGGTCTTTGAGTCGATACTAGGCTGAAATTTGTGCGTGAATGATTTAAAAATATATATAAACCATCTTACACTTTTAAATAAATTTGAAAAAAAAAAATGAACTATTAAGAAATGTTAATTAGTAATTTGATATTAAATAGTGATTGCATAATATTTTGATCGAAGTGTATTAGAAGAAGAATATTTTGAATTATTTACATCGTTTTGGAGAAAAGGTAAGTTCTTTGACAGTACAAAGAGTAGTAGTAGAAAGTGATTATTATAAATAAGACCACGATATTACCCTTGTACACTATTACATTAATAACCATTGAAAAAAAGATATATAAGAAATATATGAAAAAAAATTATGATATGATAATTATAAATATAACTAAAAATATTTTTTTAAGTATTTTATCCATATAAAAAGTTCTACAATACTTCTATTTTTTTTTACTGTTTTAGAAGCATTATAGACGTCAACTTAGATAACTTATGTATTAATTTTTTACTATAAAATATAATGAAGATTCATTGACCATAAACCAATTTTCATTTGTTACATAAATTCACCTTATACAAAATATATTCACGTTGAAGCGGTAACACGCGGCTTGTTATTTTTCGAACTCCTTTTGTTAAAATCTTTATTTACAAGTATTTTATTGTAAAATATCATTATCATTTTCATACGTGCAAGGAATTCTTCTTCTTTGTCCTAGCCTACAGGTTTAGTACCAGAGCCTCTTAAATTGCAAAAGATGTGGCTGTGGAACGAGTTAAGATGATCGATTGCCATCTTAAGTCATCCCCGGAAACTCCACAATTTCGAGACTAATATAATTCAGTGGCATTCATCCGGATCCATTGTTTTACTTTCCGAAACACGGAGGAGGTCAGATGTTTGAAAATCGATTAGAATGGGCCACTGATGGATGACCAATATCAACCGGCAGCTCAAAGAGCTATTTAATATAGCGATGAACTCAAATGAACTAATTAACCTAGCGATCAACAAGGGCGAGAAGTGGCGGCAATGCTGTCACGTATAGTGATGGTGTTGTTGTCGCGTTTCGTTTGGTTTGTGAGACTTCCTGGTCGCCTAAACTGGTCATTAGGGGCCGGCAGCGCGCCTGCTGGCCTTCTGGTCGTGCAGATGTTCATGGGCGCCGGTAGGCACTTCGGTGCCTGCTGCCTGCTCTGTTGCCCCCTTGTAACATAAAAAAAACATTTTACGTATGGCCTGCACTGCACGTTTCTTTAACAAACTCCTCTATGACATTCGGGAGATGTCTTTAAATAAATTTAACCCTTTTATAAAACGTTAACTCATACAGAAATCCTATTATAATGTAAAGGATTATTTGAATGATGTTAATACTTGGGAATAAATTGCTCTATTGATATGAATTATTGTAAAAATTGGTGATAACAAATAATTACCCGACTTGGTTTGTTGCGGGCTTTTCTCAGTGCAGGGCGCGAGGAACCCTTGTAAACTTATATTTTAAGTCGTAAATTTTATCACCAATTTATTAAATGATTAAAAAAAAATTTAAACATATGACGTTCATAAGTGCTTACAAAAAAAGTCTATATTAATTAAACGATTTTGACTTTGACGTTACAAAGATCCTTTGCAACCATCCAGCTTCATCGCCAGACCCTAAATATGATCGAAACACAAATTACTTGAGGAGACGAATCGACCGAGACCAAACTCGATGGAAATATATCGCTTTGTTATGAGATCCTAGGGCCCCCATCCAGTCTCAACATCAGACCGTGGTTACCATGAAAGGCCAAAAAATTTTGAAGAATAACGAATGAAACCCAAACTCGTTGAGAATGTGTCATTTTATTTTGACATCCTATGGCCACCATCCAGTCCCATTATCAGACCCTGGATACTACTAAAAACAAATTACGTCAATACGAGGCCAAAATCGATACGGTTATATTGTTTTATAACGGAGTTCCTATGTCCACGTTCCAGTTCCATCATCAGACCTTCAATACCATCTTACGATAAAGTACTCGTCAAAACGAGCCATACAAGCTCAAACTCGATGGAATTATGTATATCATTTTAAAACGATGTTCCTATGGCGAAGGTCCGGTCAGGTCTATCATCAGACCCTGAATGCCACTAAACACAAAGTACTCGTGAAGATGAATCAAACGAGCCCAAGCACGATGCGGTTATATCGTTTTATAACGGAGTTCCTATGTCCACCTTCAAACTTCAGCATCAAATCAACTCCATGGCATCATAATCATTGTCATCCGGTATACATATGTGTGCAAAATTTCAGCTCAGTTGGTTTAAAGGAATGTACTCCGAAATTGAGTCGGAAGATTTCATCCGAACTAACATACGTTGCAAGTTAAATAAAAGCTTGTAAAAGCCACTAAAACTATCAGGAGGAAAATGCTTCTTGCATAATCAGTCTTCTTCTTCTTCTTCGATACACTCTTGGTAGAGCGGTCATGATCATTACGTAGTTACACTGTCAAAAGAAGCTGTCGTTTTCTCAACAGCAGCTCGCCATTTCTCTCTGCCACCCGATAGCCTGGTGGACTCATGTGTGGGATCACCCACAGCGGTCTTAATTTGGTCGGTGATCTGCCTCGGCCTCAAAACTTGTTAAGAGGAGCAAATACTTCAAAAGTCACAGCGATTTGTCATTGTTGCTCGCGGGAGAATTAACGATGCTCACGAGCGAGTTATTTGTCACTCGGGATCTCCACACATTTGACGCAGCCTTTCCTTCCTTATTTTTAAGCCGTACAGTTGGGGAAATACAGTTTATTGCGCGATACGTGAAGCAAATTCATCTTTGTCTCCGGGGATTTATGCTGGTGGGGTCCCAGGGATTTCGCCTTTTTTGAATTAGATTAATTTGTTCTGTAAGTGTTTTCATTTATTTAGCGGCACTTTAAGAGGCATATACAAGATTAATAAAAAAGAGATGAACTTTTAAAAGAGATACGGTAGTAAGTAAATAGAATGGTACTATAATTTTTATGATTTCTTAATTCAGGGGAAAAATAAAGCCTCTACGATTTTTCACCGGAAGGCCTTTACACCTATCTTTATGTATATAATTCAACTGTACGTGTGTATATCACTGAATTTCTCCTAAACTGCTGGACCGATTGGAATGATTTAAAAAAAAAAATTGTATGTGCTTGGGTGGCGCACTGAATAGTTTAGATTCACAAATCGGCCCGGTAGATGGCGCTGCATTCGCTATGTAGGTTATCTTTTTATCGATTTTTAGGTTCTGCCGGGTCCCCTCGTATTATAAACGACAGTTTGACTTTAGAAGTATGTTCTTACTCACAATAACTAGTGAAGAAACGTCAAAGGCATAACTAAAAGTGCTTATAGTGTTTTTATTTAGAAAATTATAATATTCTTCATATAATAAGATAAAGATGTCTAAAGTAAATTTATTCATTCGTAAAAGTAGACATTTTATAGAAGCAATGAATGTGAGCAAATAAAATTATTACAATTCGCGTCCGAAGCCCGGATCATCTGAAACCGAAGAATTACATTCAGGAATGAATTCAAATGCAATTTACTCCGAATACGGACGTGACAACTTCCGTTCGATAACGGGCTTGAACTTACCGAACTCAACTAGGGCAATGACCCTGATTTGCTTATTTCATAAGCTACTATTTTTTGTATAAAATCTTCACCAAATTGCATCTATAATTAGAGCGAGCGAAGCGTGACTTAACACTTTCCCGCAACCTGAGCACTTTGGTACACTTTACTAGCAAATTATCATGCCTATAATAGATTTGGGCTTTAACAAAGTAAACTTCATATCTAGATGTTCATGTCAAAAAATTAAATTAAAAAATAACATATGAATAACTACGCGAACCCTCACAAAACTACGCTTTTTGTTATACTATTTAAGGTCACATAAAAATATACAGTGGCACAAAAAAAATCTATGATAACGTTGATTTATTTATTACTTCTTCACTCTTTAACAATTCATTATCCAAACTATTCAATTTTTGATCGATAAAAGTTAATTCTACTGCTGTAGTAATAATCGACTAATTGTAAAATTCAGTAAAAAAACTACACGCAGTTACATTATAATAATAATAATAATTTATTGTCACAAAATTACATCACTATTTCTAATACAACTTAGGTTTATATTTCACAATTGGTACAGAAACGTATTAGTGCAGATAGGTGGTACACCTGTCCCTAAACTAGGTAATTACCTGATGTGCCAGGAATTTAACTATTTTGTCTGTATTAATGTTGCACGGCCAAAGGTTATAGCTTATAAAGGAAAATTACGGGCTTAGCGAGAATATTTTCATCCTAAATACAGTCGAATCTTCGAATTTGAACGGTTTGAAATGTTCGTGCTAGGGGCCTTAGATATCGCCTGGTCAAAGATCGCCCAGAAATCTTTATATATGCATACCATATGTTTATTTGGAAATTATGCAGTTTGGTTACTTTTCCCAAAAAAGCATATATATAATTTTTTTTCTCGAAGTTGTTGTTTTGCACTGTATTGAGTGATATTTAGTTTAAGGAGACTGACGTTTCCCATAAAAATCATAAGTTATGGGGTTGTATAATATTTTCGAGTTATGAAGAGCATTTTGGAGCATTTTTGACGTTAATGTTAATATACACACATATACATGTATTTCTGTACTACAACAAAATAGTCGCTGGGCGATCGGTCCGCTCCTAACCTATCCGCAACAGAGTTACTTTTTGCGCAGAATGTCAGCCTGCCCCGACGGAATATCACTCATTACAATGCAAACAATAACTTCGAGTCCGTGCCCTATTATAGCATTCATAACTCGAAGACTTTATAACCCGAAATGTCAGCCTGCCCCAATGGGATATCACTCATTAGAGAGCAACCAAAAACTTCCAGAAAAAAAAATATATGCATTTTTGGTAAAAGTAACCAAACTGCATAATTACCGTTTATTTAAAGCCATACCCAAAATTTAAATTCTTGTACAACGACATTGTTGTATTTGACAACTAGCTGTACCCCACGACTTCATCCGCGTGTGTCATTCTTACAACTTAGAGGTTTAAAAATAGTTTTTGGATAAGGATTAGTATTGTGTTTATAAAAAGACCTTCACAAATAATGCATTATTTTAGAACAAATTTGATTAGCATAAAAAAGGTTATACTGAGCTAACCTTAATAGATAGACATATGCTGTCGCGGACTTTTATTTAGAACTTTTAAAGGGGAACAATTATTTCATATATGGCTTTTGCGAAACTGTAACTATTTACGAACCGCACGCAGAGGAAGCTTTCAAATGGGAAAAAGAACCCCCGATTTTGAAACATTCTTCATTGTTGCTCCCCTCATATTTGGATTTAGCGTGAGGATATATAGCCCATAGCCTTCCTAGACAAATAAACTATCTAACACTGAAATAATTTTTCAAATCGGAGGTGTACTTCCTGAGATTAGAAACAAGAAACAAACAAACTCTTCAGCTTTGTATATTAGTATTGATTAATACGAATACGGTTATCATGCTTTGACACAATCTTATAGTAAAATGTATCAGTGTGTGTGTATATATATCGTTTGGTATTGGTGTGCGTGAAGTTTTATTTTAATAATTTCATGTATTTTTAATGCATATTTTATAAAAACATTAGCAATCGCACACCGTCCTCTATATAAACTATAATTATTGTAAACTTCATACTGCTCTATCTGCGCAAAATGGTACTGAATGTTTTTCTTCGTTTATTATTATACAGATATATACATGCATGAAAAACTAAACTACTTTGCTTTAATCCGCGAATGAATACGAGGGAAAATCGGTGTAATGCTGCAATCCCCTTCCTTACGCATTACGTCACTCTCTATTTACCACAAAATGTTTCATTTGCATAATAGCTTTTTTTCCTGGGATATCAAATATAAACCAGCGCTAGAATGGGTCACCCATCGGTTGCAGCAAGAGCAACTTAACCTAGCGATTGACTCAAATACCGACTATTAGGCCACGAACTCCACATTAATTTTGATTGATTGTGACATTATTGCGATAGATAGCAATTTTAAACGATTCATCGAGATATAGTAATATATTTTCAAAACTACTGTGTTTCATTCTTTATTATATTCATTATTTTTATATTCATTTCACTTTTAAAAGCAATATAGTATCGCCACATAATTTTAGTAAGTACCACAACTGCAATATGTAACTAAATTTGGGATCAATTCATAATTGTATAAGAGTATGATCCAGGTTCTGTGACGTCACTTTGGGGCCCGGCTGATAACAATCAACGCTGCAGTTGTATGACATATTATGTTTCTATAAAACTGTATATGTTATCTTTTCCGCAAAATGTATTTTCTTTCTTATTTTCTTTCTATCTTTTTAAGGGTTCCGTAGTCCTACAGTAGACTTTTATAGTTTTACCTTGCCCGTCTGTCTGTCTGTCGGTAAGGTGGTCTTCCCCCTAGCATTTCCAAAGTATTAGACGTAGAGACTTGAAATGTTCAATGTTGATAGAACATACAAAACACTCATTAGGAAAAACATTATGAGCGAAACCGGATCACTACTTTTGCAGCTATTTAACAAATATCATTATCGCGTATCAGGTACGGAATCCTTCCATATTAGCGTGTCTGAGCATTTTATTTATGAATCCGATAAGCAATTTCTATATTTAAAGGATTTTTTAGAACGGAGATTTTGACCTATTGGCGGAATCTATGACGACTGTGCCTGTAGTGCACGTTTTAAGCTCTAGGACTACAGATGAGGTATGCCATCTTCTTTACCTTTCTTGTCTAAATCTGTCAATTTCTTTTGCTGCGTCACTCTCTTAAATAAACCAACGTCCTTTAGCTTAAATGTAAAGGTCAAGCCACAATGCAGTCACTCAACCACAACACACACACACACGCACGCCCGCATACACTCACACACACACACACGTGCGCGCGCGCACGCACACACACGCACACTTTTATATATTCATTTAAGCGTTTTTGGTTTTGTAATGTTTTTATTTTTATTTCACTACATTTAGTTTTAATTATTTTTGTGATATATATATGTATATGGGTTTTATATGCTCTGAATAAAAAACTTTATTATTATTATTTATTTTAGATAAAACCAAGCTTAAGTAGTGCTATTGTGACAATATCGAATGGAGTTTTCTACATTTTCAAAGCTTCAACTGCCTATTTAATAAGAAAACACTGTGAGAAGTGGATTAATGCTACAGTAATTTATTGGAACTATGGTGGGTGCTACTGTGGAATGCATTAATTATCACTATCGCGTATTTATCGTGTAGCACAAAACCCTTTTGAGAAGTTAAAGGGGAAAAATATGGTCAAAAGCGTGTCAAGACCCTCTTATATAGAAGGTTTCCGTATCTGATACGCTATAAACGTATTTGTTAAATAACTTCAAAAGTTGTTGTCCGATTTCTTTTTAGACAGGGATTAATATCATGTTTATAAAATCCATTCTCAAATATTTCCCTATTTTAGAACAAATTTGATAAGCATTAAAAAAGTTTATAGTGAGCTATGTTAGAATCTTCTAATAAAATAATAAACTTTCACAGGTAAAAAAAGTACCAACAAAATTTATATATTTAAAGCTTTTTAATACAGGTACATGCTGTCACTGACTTTTATTTAGAACGTTTAAAGGGGAACAATTCTGTCATATTGTATGATATTTGCGAAGCTTTAACCATTAACGCAGAGCACACAGCGTAAGGTCCCTAAACGGAAAGAGGCTCCCGATTTGCAAACATTCTTCATTGGTACTCCGCTCCTATTAGTCTTAGCACGATGATATACAGCCTATAGACCTCCTCGATAAATGGGCTAACTAACACTGAATATTTCAAATCAGACCAGTAGTTCCTTAGATTAGCGCGTCCAAGCAAACATACAAACTGAGTTTTTTATATAAGTATAGATGTAGATGACATTGAAATATTTGCTTTACATTTTTTAAAAACGTAAATGCCATTTTTTCGAAAAGTCAATAACATATTGTTTATGTTACTAGTATCCAAACAACACTATATTAATTTATATCTATTTGCCTCTAGTATTAGCTATCTGTTTGTCTATAGTAATAATGTTCGGAACAGCTTTTTCAGCAATTTTGATACTATTTTCACGAAAAGGGCGAAAATCATAGAACTATGATAAGATTGAGATTTATGGTTGCAGCGTTAATTAAACAATCAAAAAATAATAATAAAATTTGAAACAAAAAATATGTAATACTATAAGGAGATAGAAATAGCTTTTATGAAATCAAGGTAGGTCAAGGTCTCTAGGTAGTTGAAATAAAATAATCTTTCTCTATTTGGTACAGTCCAGTATATATTTATTTATTATTTAAAAAAAATGTCTTGAAATTGTAAGAACTGGACCCAATAGAAATGGGATCACATGGGATGCGCCAGCTTTCAAATAAAAAGAAGAAAGAATCATCAAAATCGGTCCACCAAGTTGCAATTTCTGAGGTAACAAATAAAAAAAAATTCAGTCAAATTGAGAACCTCTTTCTTTTTTAAAATCAGTTGAAAAAATGAATTAGATGCAGAAACAGAAATAGGGGGTACGAAAGACGTATTTCCTTAATAAAAAAAAAAAAACACTAATGTCCTAGATGCATGTTATTAACTTGAAAAAGTAGTAGTGAAGTGGTGTTAAAGGGTCAAGGTTAAAAGAGTAATTAGCGTCAAAAACATGTTTGCATAAAAAGTAATATGTGCACTAATAACTGTGCATCCAAACTTTTTTCAGTTTTGTATTCATTTTATAGAATTGTTTTTATTCTTTATTGTATTTCTTTTATTGAATAGAATATATGATCAATATGTTAAATACTTTTTTCTGTTGAGTTCACAGTAATTTTATTATTAATCACTACAGCCCTGATCACAAAAGAGTCATTTTCTGCTTAATACCTAACACAATGCAGAAAAGTTGTGTAAAATTTCATTGTTACAGAGATTTTAATTTAGGCACTGTTTTATTTTCATTTACCATAGATGTTTAATGTCTGCCATTAATTTCCATATAAAATGTATGCATCGGATCAAAATGAAACTGGCTGAGAATAAAAATCGACCAAATATATTCAAGATAAAAACAATGACATGCATTTTAAGACATTGCAATACTTTGATACTACATATTTAGCAAGAAAAGTTTAAAAAATGGAAATAAACAGCAATGCAGTCGAATGAAAATAAGGCCACACACCTTACTAAAGTGACTAATAAATACACTCGTGTTCATTTAATATAACATAACACTTGTGCATTAATAATTCGCTTTGCGCTCTGTGTAACAATCTATTATTACTTTTTTAACACTAAAGAGCACAATAAATTTTAATAGAATTATATCTAGAACATAGATAATGCAAACACTATGATAATACATCAACCCCTCATAATAAAATATTATTGTAGTCATTTAAAGCAAGCAATCAATTCAATTGTCGATTTCTGCCTTTTTCATTAATTGGATCATGCAAAGCATATCAGAAATATTACATTCTAATCCTATTTACTTGCTCCAGCAAATTTGATTATGCCCCATTATACGCATAAATGCCAAATAAAATGTTCTACCTAACTATTAACATCTACAAATTCACATTTTTCTTTCTTAGTTTTTTGATATCATCTATTAGTCATGACTTGACTGAACAAGTAGCCTCGTGAGGCTGCCTCGGACATTGGCCAGCCAACTTTTACATTTAGAGAACATGCATTTCCCTTGGGCGAAGCACATCCTGTAAGACAGATGAATTTGCCTTGCTGGTTGCCTCACTAGCCTGATTATTCAGTCAGGACATGGCTATTGATTTAAATAAATATTAGCCATGTCTTGACTGAACAAGCAGTCTCGAGAGGCTACCTCGGATGTTAGCTACGCAATTTTTATGTTTGGAGAACATGTACATCCTGATTGACTGAGTAATTTGTCTCGCGGGCTGCTTGTTCAGTCAGGACACAGCTTTTGATATACGCAGCATATAGAAAATCCATTGTAATCTTGGTTAAAATACTATTGTATCAATAGCCTATCCTGGCATCTGCATTTTTATAACAAAAGAAGGTAACAGATTTTTTTTCAATGTCCAATAAATACATATGTACCTACGATAAAACTTATATTAATTATTTATTTATTTTTGTTGACTCAACACCTCAAAAAATATATCTAAAAACTGCACCTTCTTAAGTCCAATTTTTATCCATCAAATACTTCATATGTTAAACTTCTTGTTTAGTTAAAGACTGAAAGGTGAAGGTTTTTACATTTCCCCTGATATTCGAAATTCTACTGTATATATTAATATGTACAGCATAATTTCCTATAGTACAAACTGCTATTATGGTAATTTTAATTGAGTATAAAACATTATGGTAGGTATAACCAAAGCAAGTTATATTAACTATCTCAGGCCATCTTTCAATATATTTACTTTGAGTAATACTGCAGCTAATACCTTATATAACACCAACAACGATAAGAATCGCTACTACAAAAGAATAATGACCTCATCATAGAAAAATTTTAAATACAATTTTGATAAGAGATTATCAGTTGTAATTAGAGTTCAACACCTAAAAAGCTAGAACAAATGCTCAACATTAACCACTAATTTTGTAATCAACAATTTAATAATTATTTGTACCTAATAATCTAAAATTTAAGTCCTATTTTAAATTATCCTTATGTTTTTAAAATGTCATACTTACAACATTCCAAATATTTCAATTCAAATTATAAATTGAACACTATGCCAATCAGATTTCGAAACTATTTTCCACTGCTGGGCAAAGGCCTAATTAAAAAACTAATAAAGTATTAAGTTACTAGTTTATTGATAATTAATCTGCAATTCTACATGATCTCTCTTATAAGACTACTTAAGCATCACATGTAAGAATTAACTAGTTTTTATGTTTTTTGTACAAATAATATCTTTTATTTGACATTTTATTGACCAAAATATGTGAAACTTATTATAAGATTGACAGCATTTTACTGGATAAAAACATACGAAATATACCTTGAATCCCATTAACAAGCTTAACGCCTAGCGACAATATACACTCAAGCAAATTATAAATACACACAAAGTAGAATATGTAAGTTTGTTTAAATTTTATGAAAAGCACTTTGATGCTTACACTTCCTTGAATAGCCTATTTAAATGTTATATCAAACACAAGGACGTCTACATTTTAGTTGTTATTATAAAATGCGTGTATTCTTATTGATGAATCAGAACAATTATTATGATATTTGGTCAACTCACACGTGTATCCGATTGCCAAGCCATCACCCATGTGAAAATATACTAATTATTATTAATCGGAATGAAAAACAATAAGCGTTCCTTTACTAAGCACATCGGTTGTAATAATTAAAGCATTGACACGTTTACTATAGAAATCTTTTTAATGCCTCCCTAAGGATCCTTTTACAGTTTCGTATCATGGGAACACTTATTATAGTATAAAACTATGAAAATAAACACTACGATATAAAACCACTACCGGAGTTAGATAATTAAACAAACAAAAAACTAAAATATCGTGGAAAAATATCCTAAACCTCGTATGACACTCAATTGACAGTGGCTGTGATTGACAGTCTTTGTCACAATGTCATTCTAATTTTTTACAGAGTACAGTACTTTACACGCAGAATATAGTAACAATTAAAGCCTTATCGTTATACAAAAGTTAGTTTTGGAAAATTTTATGAGGATTTATTCAACAGATTTAACATTTAATAGTTAAAGAAATCATTATTCCAACATTAATTTTAAAACGAATTGCAGTAAAATAAGTGAAAGTTACAGGAGTGGATCAAAAGAAAGGTAAAACGACATAAAATTTTAGCACTAGATAGATTAGACACCCATACTACTAAATCTTTACATTTCATGTTTAATGTTTTCATAAGTGTCCTACTTCCAATCTGGCGTGTATTTTATAATATACACAATCATCGGCCAAAAGATAAAATTTCCTGAGTCGTGATTAAATAAATATACCTACAATGAAATATTTACTTGATAAATCATTGGAAAGGTGAAGTTAAAATTATAATAACAGTCACCTGATATTGTAAAGAAAGCCTTGGTTCCTGCCGACTAACATTGTTTGTTCTACGCCACGAGGACCAAGATGATGATCGGCTCCGATGTGGTTCGATCCAAGATATAAATTCCAACGGCCTTGGGTTATGCATGATGCCCAATTAACGGATGTCACACATTTCTTTTTAACAAAATGTAAAAGTACCAACGCACCATCACTTTTCTACCACCTCCGAATACCGTCACTGTTATGAGCCAAAAGTCTAATATATCCGAACTTCCTTAGAAAAGCTTTACATGCAACGCACATAAGATGGCGTTGTGTCGTTCCATATGACTACTCTAATCTTATCAGGGCAAGAAATGAATGATAAGAAACGACCATATACAATTAGCATAGACGCGATAATTTAGTTATGGTCGAGTCATGAAAGATTCTACTTTTTAGTCCGCTTCAATTTCGTGATAACGGTATCAGTCATTAAATCTTAAACCTCTTCATACCTAGATAGCGGTTCGTAGATGACACACTTTTGTTACAAAGGAAACACCTTCACAATAGAAACGTTGTCTCATGTGTTTAAATAATAACTGCGGATTGTGCAAAACATTGAACAACATATGCAACGACAAAGAAAATAAATACTCATTTTTCTTTCTAGCTATATTATGTTCTTAAATTTTTAGGGTTCCGTACCTCCAAAAGGAAAAAAGAACTTTTATAGGATAATATTGTAGTCCACCTGTCTGTCTGTCAAGACCCCTTTTCTCAGCTATAAAGTTGAGATTAATACCAAATACTGAAGTCAACGCCATTAAAATATATGTTTATTTATGTCGCATTTCCCACACTAGGACAACTTCCCTTTGACCTAGAATCAATGAATCATCTAGAGGAAAAAATTGCAATGACTTTGTTAATTTTTTTTTTTTTTTAATATATAACAAGGGGCAAACGAGCAGGCGGTACTCTTAAGTTACTACCGACGCCCATGGACAACTGTAACACCAGGGGGATCGCAGATGCGTTGCCGGCTAATAAAAAACTTGTGAAAAGTATAAATGTTTAAATAGCCTGGTAAAGTATTATGTGTTGTTACAGTACGCTTAGTGGGCAAATCTGATTCGCACATGCCCGGTTTATTTTTGTGCATTTAAACACATAAAATTCAAATTCACAAGTATATAAATTAACAATGACGATTTTATTTCAATTTACATGTTTGTAACGCTCTACTGTGAAGTTGGGAATTTGGGGTTACAACAATTTACGCGAAAGGTATTGATATTTGTATGCGGCAAGCGGGTAATAATGACTTGAAAAACCTTGGCAACCCATGTATTGCTTATTGTGTGTGTACAGTACACTTTTGATTGAAATATAGTTCGTTTTATAAAAAAGAAGATAGTGAGATTTGAAAAAAATATCACTTTATAAAATATTAATAAATCAGAGCCATGAACATATATTATATGGCAACCCTTTTGGTGCACAGTCAGAAACATATTATATTTGATAAAATATAACTTTAATTTGATACACAGATCAACGAAGGCCCTCCAGATCGACCTTACTTGGGGACTAATTAGGGTTCCGTAGTACTACAACGAACCCTTATAATTTCGCTTTGTCTGTCCGTCCGTTCGTCTGTCAGCCCGTAAGGTGGTCCCCCCTATCATATCCAAACTATTAGAAGTAGAGACTTGAAATTTACCTGACAACAACTTTTGAAGTTATTTAACAAATACGTTTATAGCGTATCAGATACGGAAGTCTTCTATATAAGCGTGTCTTGACACGCTATTGGCCATTTTGTACTATCATAGTTAAAGGAAAAGTAACATTGTAAATATCACCTTTTCCCCCCATAACGTCTATCCCTTGTGTATCCTTTAAAACACGCTTCTTGTCTAGTTCTATGGTACAGAAATCTTTGTCTACATCTACATTTATGTTTACTATCCTCAAGCTTTTATAATATATAATTAAAAAATATTCAACCTTAAAAGAAAAATGTCAACGACGAAAAATTTTTAAAGAAATATCCACGATTATTATTGAAGAGGCTCATAAATCCACGATTAATTGAATTTCGTGAATAATTTCAAGTATAGAAAAACGAAATCCTTAAAATCGCTTAGAGATTAAATTGAAGGTAGATATCTGAAAAGGATCGAAAGAAATGAGGTCGAATTAGCATTCAAAATTTGTTTTGCCTTAAAGCCAATTCAATTTAAGATACCTGATTAATGAAAGTGACCTTAGGGGTCAGAGTTATGTAATAATCAATGACTGAATTATATAGGCTGGAATGTATGAAAAACTTGCTTTAGTCACCACCCTCTCCCAGAGGCAGAATAAAGGTTAAAATTCAATAAAATATGTGTTTTTTTCGTATGACTGAGGGCAAACGTACGGGCGGTTCTTTTCTTTTACATTGCAAGGGCCATCGAGTAGGCAGCAGGCAGCTAAGTGCCTACTGACGTCCATGGACATCTGCACGACCAGGAGGCAAGCAGATGCGTTGCCGGCCTTTAATGAGGAGTTTAGGAGACCGGGAAGTCTCAAAAACCAAACGAAACGCGACAATAATACCATCACTTGATGTGACAGCATTGCCGAAACTTCTGAAAAAAATCTTATGAAATAAAGAGGTACTGGCACCTGGATACGACGACCCAATTCGGCTACAATCATGGCTCTACCTCTATTTAGAAAGACAGGAGTAAGGGAAATGAAGGAGTAAGGGATGGAGTAAAAAGGTAAATTGTGAGGTGAGAAAGGATGCGGATACTACTGTCACGGACGGTATGGAGGCAGAACCATTATATATTTGTATTACTAAGTATGTACTAAACATGTATTCAGTAAGGTTAATTTTTATGTTATGCTGATGCAAATATAGCGCATTGTCATTTTATTTAATGACGTAATATAGTTATGTATAGAACATATTTTACTTCTATATATTTGTTAGGAGTGCAGGGGGCGGCAACCTTTTGAACCGGAGGACCAAAAATAACAATTTACAAAATGTCAAAGTTTTGATAAAAAAATTGATATATTTATTCATAAGAAAAATAACTACTTAACCCTATTAAAATAGTGGTAATTATTAGATAATCTCCTATTTTAGTATGCAACTAAAGAACTTTACATCTAAAGAGCTGCATGTGTCTCGCGTGTCGCAGATTGCCAACCCCTGTGCGGTATTAGTTATGCGAAGAAACTATGCGGTTCTTTGACTTCTACTATAGCGATTCTAAAATAGCGAAATTTTTACCACGAATGTAACGTATATTAGTAACAATTTTAATACAATTAAAGCTTTATTTCATTTGATATGTTTGAGGTCACATTACGTAAATGAACTAATGTCAGCTTTCTTAGAATTACCGATCGTAAGTAAGTGCGCTCGAGCCAGCGGGTATTTTTACTATAGTTTACCCGCGACTTTGTTGTCAGAGATTGTATATTAATTTTTGTAATGCCGTGATCGATAGAAGAATGAGGACTTATTTTGCGGAAACCGCAAATAAATAGAGGGTGAATCTGTGCAAAGCTGTTATCCGAACGCTAGACAACTAAATTTAACTGATTTTCGAACGTTACAGCCCGCGGCTTCGTTCGCGTGGAACACCCTTATTACATAAAGATTTAAAAAATAGTCTACACCCGATTCTCAGAACTATCAAATATACTCAAAAAAATTCATAGGACCGATTCTTAAGCCGTTTCGGATGAGTTTGGCGACAGACACTGTGACACGAAACTTTTACATATTAGATATAGTAATGGTTGGTGCTGCGTAAAATGTCGCATTTTACAGTTCATTGCTCTAATTTTTTCTTTCTTAAGACTTTTTCTCTTTCTAGAGATTAATATTTAAATGGAAATTTTATCGGTACGTCGGCGAAATTCATCCGTTGAAGTTTTGTCAATCATTCGGCGAAATATTGTTTTTAGGTAAAAATAAACTTCAATCGAATCAATTGCCCGATAGTGCGTCATTCAAACGCCATACGTGGAATACAAATGCGTAATATCCAATTCAAATTAACGTTAGTGAATGCCTGACTAAGACTTGGGATTTTCGACAATTTTGAATTTTAAGTCAAGGCAATCGATGTTTTGGCTTTTATCGAATTAAGAAATACATACTCTTTATGGAATTTCCTACCCACGAGCTGTTAAGTGAAAGTTTTTACTTACTGTTAAGTACGCATCATAAAACTGTCAAAAATGTAAGAAATTCACGAGAGATAAAAAAAGTTAGGATCGTCTGGTTAGGTACTGGTTATTTTTAGGTTATGGGACATAAAAAAAAACCCACAAACACGCTCTTCGTGTAAAGGTGGCGCAGTAAAAAAGTGACCTTAAAATATACTCAGATCAACTGTTCAACAAGGAAAACATTTAGTTGTAAATGGATTAATTACTAGGTTAGGTTAGGTTAGGTTAGGTTAGGTTAGGTTAGGTTAGGTTAGGTTAGGTTAGGTTAGGTTAGGTTAGGTTAGCCCTACATCCGACGTCCCTATCCTTAGCGCGGAGTCGGATGTGGGTATTTCGAACTCAGTCTTGAAGTTTGATGCCATGCATGGCGCGCTCCATTGCTCTCTGTGCAACTCTGAGGCTATACAACGACTACTGTGTGAGCATCCATGTCTCTTCACCATAAGTGATGGTAGGCAGAACACATTAGTTGAAGATAAGGGTCTTTAGGAATTATGGTGCCTTTTTTGATTGGAGTATATCCTCTAGATTGCCGAAGAAGTATTAAAATAAAACATAATTATTTTGGAACTCTGGATGTAATTCCTTATCATTGCTTATTGCCGAGACGAACTAATTGTTATCAAAGCAGGTCGTATTTCGCTAAGGTAATGGCAAAAGGTTATCGAGAATATATTATTGTTTTGTGTTTAAACATGTTATATGTCTATACGAATGGTGGACGTAGGAGGAAGAATCTATATCAAAAGTAATAAAGCTGAAGATTTTGTTTGTTTGTTTGAACGCTCTAATCTCAGGAACTGCTGGACCTATTTGAAAAATCCTTCTATTTTTAGATAGCTTATTTATCGAAGAAGGCTATAGGTTACATATCATCACGATAAAATTAAATCTAATTTGTTTTAACTTAATATTACGTGGATGAAGTAGCGGGCACAGCTAGTAAAAAATTTATACTTTTAATTATTTTTTTGGTATGTTTTTTAGGGTTTCGTAGTACTACAAGGAACCCTTATAATTTCGCTGTCTGTCCGTCTGTCTGCCCGTAATGTAGTCCCCCCCCCCACCCCTAAAATTTCTAAACTTCCACGTAGAGGTTTGAAATTTACCACGTTGATAGCAAGTTCTAAAACTCGCTAGGAAAATTATTTTGTGCTCAATCGGATAACAACTTTTGAAGTTATTTAAACAAATACCTTTATCGCTTATCGGATACGGAACCGTTCTATATAAGCGCGTCTTCACACGCTATTGGCCACTTTTTTTTAAAGCACTTTTAAATTTATACAGCTTACGGTTATTTGCAAGAATCGGCTTATTCCCGCTTTATTGACGTACAATAGAAGGCAAACTTAAATACATTTTTTTTGAGGTAAACAGAACATCTTTCATACGAAAATGACATTGCACGCTCTTAGCTACTTTTTTTTCTAATAATTCGTAATATTTTTTGGTGATAATATATTCTACTTCCACATTTGGATATGTTCCAAACCATGATGAACTAGCGATCGTCACGGTAGAGCATAGGTGTCCCTTAATCCACCAAAATTAAGTGGATCAGTTTGTTTAAACTGTCAAATTTATCTTAGGGGGAAGGGGGGGGGATAAGTTTTCCGTTCTCGGACTTTTATTCGCGGACTAGCGGTTTTCCGCCACTTAGTCCGCCTAAAATTAAACTTGCAACATCCCTTGGATCCTACTGACCGTATCGAAAATTCCGTTCTTAGGTCAAGCGGATTTCGCGATTTCGTGATCACCCTTTGTATAAACACAATGAGACCATTGTTCTAATTCCTTGCGCTATTTTCTTTTTTTGTCACATAGTCACAATTTATAGGTGATTCGTGAAAGCTAACAAAATAGATAAAATATGCAAAATTAATAAATCGCTGAAAGCATTCTACGTGGTAATTTCCCGCTTTATTCATAAATACCTTTCCGAGCGATAAATCATTACAAATTTCAGCCGGAATACGAAGTAGGCAGTTTAATTTATTCGAAAATGCTTTCAATTTGATAATAAACATGAAATAATGATTCATTAGGGTAAATATTAGAAAAAAGGTGTATGAATTATTGAAATATGGAAAATTTTCTCGAGATTTTTTAAAAGAATTTTTGTGTTAAAATTTTAACACAAACATTTATAAACTAGAGTGGTTGTCTAGTGCGTCGTGTGCAGTTTTGAGTACCAATTATTTTTTGCGTTTTAGTTCCCTGTAATGACACTTGATGTCAATTATAATGTAATGCAAGACTCAGACTACTATGAAACAGTGTAATAGATCATGGATTACTAAAGCAGACAGCACATTTGACCATCGCCCACGATAAATCACTGTCCGTGCGAAATGCAGTATCATCAGCGAACATTTGTGGCAATTCCATTCCGCCGCTTCGCGATTTAATGAAGCGTTTACAACATTTCCATACACGAATGATAAAGCCATTTTATGGTGGTATTTTCGTGTAACTTCAAGTGAACATACGACTACAACAGTGCAGAATTCCTGGTATTTCTTACCTCGCACTACATCTCTGTTGCACCATGTATCATTTATTTAAAAAAAACAACATATTGATTCCTTTAAAGCCGGAAAAGCATCTGCGAGTCTCCTGGTGGTACAGTTGTCCACGTGCGTCCTTAGTCACTTAGATGAAACGTCTGCCCATTTGCCCCTTATTATCTTAATTCTGCCCTTTGTTTAAAATCTTTAAAAAATGGAGTCGAGTCTAGAAGATTATTGGGTGCATAATATTTCGATAAAACTTACGTTTTTTATGCGAAGATATGTCAGTTCTGACCAAGATCGCGCCTGATGAACAGTGATGATGCAATCTGGAATATAAACACAGATCACTAAACGCCCTTGTTTCCAGACATATATCCACTAATGGTCTAATAATGCTAGAGATATCATAGCATGTACCAAATTTGGCTCCAGTCATAAACCACTGTCTAGACGAAATGTAGCATCATCAGTGAAAATTTGCGGGGACCTGGCATCGTCCGTAACGTCCATTTTACAATGAATGATAACAAAGCACTCAATATCGCAATTATAAATTTTGTACACTGCTTCAGAATTCAGAGTTTAAACAAGTAACGATTGTAGTATTTTTGGTTGTAAATTCGAAACAAAATTATTTTACTAAATTCTAAATAGGTGTAAGTAAATAAAAACTAAATTTCACAAGACTTTTTTATGTCTCTATTTGTTACAGATATATTTTTAAGGGGCTTGAACGATATGGATGAATTTTTTGGTTTTGCCCGGATTTTTATTTTAGTATTCAAGTAACATAACGTCAGCTGTGTCCCCTTATTTTGTATTGAACTATGTTTTACTGCTTTTAATAATTAATATCATCTGAGTGTAGACATAACTTTGGGCCATGGAAATGTCAAGTCCACTCGTGGCTATTGTGTTCAAAGACTAATGGTATCCCGTCACATTATTTTTAAAGAGGAAAGAAAACAGATATTTATTTATATTAGTAATAAATATTCTAACAAACGGCTTTAAACTCACGTATAATTTCGAACCCGTCCGGCGTCCTTTCTCATGAGATCCATTATTCTCGTGATTTTACAAAGACTTCTGTTACAATAACGGAGAATTACCCCCAAAAAAATATAAGTTTAAAATTTTTTATATGTATTAACAATAGTAATGTAAAAAGAAAATCCATAACAAATAGAATCGTAGAGATTTAAAATGATATGAACTCTTTTGTCTTTGACTATTTACACGAAGACAACAACATCTTTTATTGGAGTGTGTGCGAACCGAAGCTGTACAAAGTAAGTTTCATTCAGAAATATAACTTAAATGTAAAAAAAAAAAAGAAAAAAGAAAGGATGTTGGCACAATGCAATCTATTTGGTGTAGACCGACATCCGAGGTATGTTTACAAATGTGAAAAATTAAATATTTGTGAAATTTGTAGTAAAACTTGCGGACTCGGCAAGCGTTGTCCTGCCCGAAGGTTGGGCTACTTATTATTTACTACATTCTATTATCCTTTAACATTATTTATTAAGCCCGTTCCCATTTCCGTTTTTGTTCCCATTCCAGTTCCGTATAGATAATAACCTAGATATAAGACACTTAACACTTAACAAGACGTTAAAAAAAACAATAAACCTCGAGTGTACGTAGACAGAATTTACGAGGAATTTTAGATATATTTTTGGTATCTTTATTATTTATTTAAACGCTTGACAATTTATTATTAGATACTCGAAGCGTTGCCAAAAATGTGTATGGTGTAAATCTGAACATGTTTGCTGTTTTCCAGATGAGTAGATTCTAACGACCCGTAACGGCCATTGTCATTTATATTTCTGGTCAAAGTTTTTCATATCCCAATATGTATTTTTATATTCCTTTATTACAGAAGTCTTCTTTTTTTACCACTATTTAATACTTGAAGAGACTGGGATAAACATCATTTACTTCTAATTCAAACTATCTTATATTTGCTAACATAAGACAAATATTGGAATTGGTCTACTGTATTCCATAAACACAGTGAAGTGATTTAAGGTTTACACTTTTATTGCACTTATATTTGAACACTTTTAAATACTATTGCACTTTTAACACTTTTAGCAGTGTCTTCTGTGGATAACACATTATAGCTCGCTCTGACAATATTCTGTACCTTAGTGCAATTGATTGTCAGAAATGATAGCAACAAATAATTGCAAAGGCGGGAACCAATCAGGACTAGGCTGTCACGCTGTAAAATCTAGCTATTACTGTATCGACCAGGTCAATATCCTTTTGGCAGGCAATCGTTAATAAATTAGATGTTGGCGGACCACACCTGTAAAATAAAATTTTCTACTTACCTACATGTATACTAGATAGTATAAGCGATATTAAAAGTACTAAATTATAATTAAATAATAATTAATTCAATTATTATTTATTTATAAGAATTAGATAGCCGTGTTATTGAACAGCCGCGGGCCACAAAGAAAGGTCTGAGGGCCACAGTGTATCGGTGAAGGAGGGTAGTTGTTTATAATATTATAAAAGCGATAACATGCTGGTGGACGGCAGTCCTGCCAATGTTCCCTCCCCTGCCTAGTGCGGTGGGGTAATGATTAAAACGAGACCATGACCCAAATGATTCTGGGACAAATATTTAGAAAAAGTACTATTTTCTCTATAAATTGCGGGCATACATGATTTAATGTAATATTTCCCCGCCAAAACAACATCTGCATGTGAAATTCTATTTAGGTTTTCAATTTATCATGGCACAAATGTGAATGACAGCAGTTGTTAGTTTCCGCTAATGTAAGCAAAAACGTAATTGGAACTGCGAAAATGCAACGGCTGCTTCTGAAAATTTAATTTCTAAAAGGTTTGAAGCTGGAGTTCAGGTTGATGTGAGTTGTTGCAATGATACTCGTATTGCATAAAATATTCGTAGATGTATTACGTTCCTAATAATTTCCAATCCAAAAAGATACTTTTAGCTTAACCACACACATACACACGCACCCACACTTATATACATACATGTACACATGTACACTTAAATATTATTACTTAGTAAAGTAAACTGTAATAAAAGAACATGTACCATTATCCTACGTATGTATGTACATGTTATAGAAGAGCGAGACATTCTGACAAAGGTATTTTTATACTTAATAGAAAGTCTCAGCCTTTGTAAATGTTTCGTAACAAGAAAAAACTAAAATAAACTTTAGTACTATCATTATAATAAATATTTGGTCAGGAAGAAGAGTTAAAAGACCGTCAAAGGTGTACATATTGACTGGAGCTAGATTATAGCAGTAAAAACGACTGTAGTCAAGCGCTGGTTCATTTAAAAATAAATAAGAAAGTTTATTATCTGTATTACTCGTATTTAACTTTTATTTAACTAGATTGCAAAGAACAATAAAAAACCTTTTATTTAACTAATGTCAACAAAGTTTCGTGGTTCTGGGATAACGAGGTAAAAAGTTTTTACACGTGAGTAGACTGTGCGGGAAATAAACTTTGTAAAGTTACTCATTTTGTTGAAGTTGTGTAGATTAGCTACGGGTATCTAGACATTGATTTATACAGACTTAGAGGAATATTTAGTAATAAACATTTGTTCATTCGTATGTTACATATGTACATATAATTTATTTCCTTAGGATAAGTCATACTTAGCTGGTTGCAACAAAACTCTGTCTGACTTGACGGCAAAGTTGACTGTACTATCGCAAATTAGTTTGCAGTTTTAGCGGGACAACCGATGGGGAATAAAGGTACTACAATGGCGACCACGTACCGGCAGAAGAAAAGCTGGAACGCCTCCTACTCGGTGGACGGACAATCTGGTGAGGTTCGCAGGGAGCCGCTGGACATCAGCGGCCCAAGATAGATCTTTGTGGAAATCCATCGAGGAGGCCTACGTCCAGCAGTGGACTCCATAAGGCTGAAGGATAGGATAGGATTTAGCGGGAAATTCAAAACATGTCATACTCCTGTTTTAGTTCGTTAATTTACTATTTTATGGAGTTATATTACATAAGTTTGTTGGCTTTAATCAATATAGTTTAGTAAATGGGCTCATAGCACATATGCAATTAAGATTTTGTACTATACCAATTCAGTATATTTTAAGGTTATCGACATAATGTGTTTCTATATATACTACGATATATAACTAAATATATACTGCATTACAAAAAAAAATGTCAGCCTCCCCCAACTGAACGTCACTCACTAGAGTATAAAAAACAACTTCGGACAGAAAAAAATGTATGCATTTTTGTGAGAAGGGAATCGACACCACAAAAATGGCCACCAAAACTGTGCAGGGTAAGTTTTTTATTTCATTAATATTCTATTAAATTATATATCAGTCAATTATTATAGTCAACTTACTTTTTTTGCTTTACTTGTATAGTTTGCGATTTATATTGAATAATAGTAAACTGAATTAAAATGAGCATGAAAAAAAACTTCATTAAAATGAGTAAAGTTCTATTTTAGTATGTATTTTTATCACTGACGAAATTCAGTTCAAGAATATTTTTTAAAATCTTAAAATAAATTAAAGAGTTAATTAGATTTATTGATTCTCAAGGTAGTTATGATTACTTTTTGTAAATTTGACTTAAAAACCATCACAAATTTTCAACATATCTACTGAAAAATGTACAAATTTCCCGGATCGCAACATAAAATACGTTGCAAAAATCGTTTTATTTTAGACTGCATCGATATTTTCAGTACTATGGTTTGGTTTGGTACTATGGTATGCTTTTTATTATATATTATCTTAGGTATTATTTTCAGACAAAAATTAACGATTTTCGAGTATCCTTGCGTACTCGTATAATAAAAAATTTTGACCGCGTCACCAATTTCCATTATTATCTGGTTTTTGGGTGAATGTTGGTCAAATACTTCGATGTCATACATGTTATTGTTTACTTATCCTAAACATATTACGTTCCCTAAGGCTAAAGCTAACTTCCCTGACTTTTTATCAAAGCCCGATTACTTATTTACCTTTTTTGCGTGACATACTAAATTATTTTTGCATATGTTAAACATTGAAAATCAAAATTACAATAATAAAAAAAATAGTAAATTTAGTGACAAATTTTGTTTAGCTTTTGCAAGAATTAAAAAAAATACTTAATGTTTCTTAAAAATATTAGATCTTCGCGAGGGTTTTTTCCGGCGATATCACCCGAAATTCGGTAGTTTGCTAAGCGCGACACACCATTTGAGAAACGCTGGTATTAAGTTCTTAAAAATGGTTTTCAAGTATCTACAAATATACAAAATACTAAATATGTAACAGACTACATTATAAGCAATTTAAAATAAGGAAAATTAGGCTCCATAGAAATTTATGCGTATGATTAAGTGGAAAAGTGAGTTTTAGTATCGGTTGTTGCTCGTTACCTTGCATAACAACATGTACACATGATAATATGAAATTGATGAGTCCAAATAGCTGTTTATCAATGTAACGGATACGTAATACGGTAAATGACATGTGAAATGTTTGTTATTAAATTAAAAAGAATGTTGGAACGTTTTTATTTAATTTGCGCTTATCTATAGTCAAAAGTTGATAAAACTGTGACTAGTAGTTTTAAAAATCACGGTTACAACATGTTCACGTATACAATATAAATACTTTAATAATAATAATTAATAAATATTCTAAACTTGTCTAGGGTTTTTTTTAACTTTGATAAACTCACAGAACTGTATCTTTTAAAAAAAAAATAGATATGTAAATAATTCAGATACATACACATCACGTGAATTTCATAGATTAGTAAAAGTATGCACATTTTTCTAGTACTTTTTTTATTTTACTACTCACATAAAAATGGCCAAGAGCGTGTCAAGAAACTCTTATATATAATGGTTCCGTATCTGATACGCTATAAACATATATATTAAATGACTTCAAAAGTTGTTGTCCAACTTCGTTCAGACTAATTTTCCTAATGAGTTTTGAGCATGTTCTATCAACATGGAAACTTTCAAGTCTCTACGTCAAATAGTTTAGAAATGCTCGAGGACTACTTTACGGGCAGACAGACGGACGGACAGACGGACGGAGCGAAATTATGTGGGTTCCTTGTATTACTACGGAACTCTAAAAAGATGGGGGCATGTATAACCTTTCAACATCATGGAACTTTTAGCAGAAGCTTCAACGGATTACATGCAAATACTGACTTTACCCAACTTTTACTCCTCCGCGCAATCATCGTCTAAGTTTACAAATTGCGATCAATTAACGCAATAATGACAATCAGTTAAGACTCAGATATCAGTCACTACATTGAAGTTCTACCAACGCGAGTTAGCTATAATTCACGATTTGTCCATAAGTTACTGCGTCTACTATTAGTGACACAGATTTGGCACAACAAACACGTTTCATTAAGCGGTTGCTAATTGAGTGATAAAGCCCATTAAGGCTTTAGCTAGTATCTACATAATGTAAAAATAATGTCCGTGAATGCGCTAACGTCCTGTGACGTTAAATACGAAATGAAGTTTTGGTTTACTATGTTGGTACATTATATACATGTAATAAAATTAAAGTATACGACTTTTGTGATTATAGAATAATAACCAAGTAAACCAGGGAAAAGATGGCGGATGACCTCGATAAGTGCCTGCCGAACTGGTCGCAGGGCTGCCTTATAGGAGAGGATTGGGAGAGGCATTTGCTTAGCAGTGGGACACAGACGACAGATAATAAAATAACGAAAAATTCGATTTTTAAAGTTATTTTATTAAAAAAAAAACATCAGCAGATTTTTAAGCAAAGCAGCAAGATTACCTCCATAAAACAGGAAATATTTTTCTTATTTTATGGAGGTAATCTTTGGATAGGCATTTATTTTAGAAATATTTAGTGTTCCCGCAAGAAATACTCTAAAGGCCCCTAGAATAAAGCCAAACTTGAATAAGATTTGAAGAGAGAACTTACTCAGTTATGAAGATTTTCCTTCTCGAAAATGAGATTTTTACTTAATAATAGAAAAAAAACTTTCACAGATAAGCCTATTTAAAAAGATTTTCCTGCAATAAGTTTAACAAACAAAGCAAAAATTAGCTTAGACACATAATAATTAAAAACGAAAAAGTACAGCATCGGATTCAGTTAAACGCAAAGCCCTATTTAGACGAATATTATCTTTTTTTATGCCCTTTGTGACGATTTTAATGACGTACACAGCGCTTTTAATTATATCTCTTTAACCTTTGTTTAATTCCTAGATTGAAAAATTTTTGCCAGACCGAAATAGAATTGTCCTCACTTTTTTTACTTTTCCAAAGAGATATTGGAATTCTGTCGGCAAATACAACCATTGAAAAATTTTTGTTTTCCAACAGACTATTGCTGCACTGCAGAGAAATTGCTTTTAACTCAAAAGATATTTTTTTTACGAAATATTAAAATTATACCTCCTCTTACCTATCGTTCTTTTCCAAATTTCTAATACCGGCGCTAAACATAGCTCAAACTATTTTTGTCCTTGAAGACTACAAAGTTCTACAAAACTTTGCGCAGATACACTAAGTCCCCGGCCACACTTAATGATCATTGAAATGATTATTTAATGAAGCTATGTCTGGCTCCGGCATAAAGAACCACCATAAAAATCTATTCCTTTAAAAATGATCATCACTCAAAGTTGTTAGCAGATATGATACAAAAAATAGATTAAGAAGGAGAACCTTTAAAAATTGACGGGAACTAAGAAAGAAATATTGACAGTGGCCAAAAAGATAAAACATGCTTGTTTAGCCAAAAACCCGGCAGTGAAATTTCACACCATAAACAAAAGGGTGGTAACAGATTAACAAACAAGCTATAATGCTGCACACAGACTAGGTGAATACAGTAATAATAAAATCGAACGAATTAACATCTTTCAAGCTGATGTTGCTAGCAGTTTTGTCAATTAAAACAAACGCTTAAAATTTGGAGGTAAAACAGGTCTCTTTCAATGCCCTTTTTAGTAAGTTACCTCCAACCAACATAATATCTTTTAATTTATATCTAAAAATCGTCTAAATTAGTTTTGGACTGGCCAGTTGGGGTGCCCCGGATGGCAGTGCCTTCCGGGGTCTATATGCATATAAATATGTA
The DNA here is from genome assembly GCA_024363005.1 of Charaxes varanes. NCBI lineage: Eukaryota > Metazoa > Arthropoda > Insecta > Lepidoptera > Nymphalidae > Charaxes > Charaxes varanes. The sequence goes on along the minus strand of JANCMC010048705.1, from coordinate 491,204 downwards.
TTTATTTTATTTTGTCACTGCAGGGTTTGCCCTGCCCTACCCTCTTTTCATAAGGTTCTGTCTAAGGCTATGCTTTTTCAATCCCTATTATGACGTATACGCGTGTATTTATATATTTAAAAAATGTTTGCTTATCAGACGGATGTTACCTTTATCACATGTATTAAGTTACCTATCTTAAAAACAGACGACCGTGGATTTTATAATCTAATGTTTTCATTTATATTATATAGTTCGTACATTTATTTATAAAACAGCAACGACAATTAGTAACAGCAAGACGACCGTGGATTTTATAATCCAATGTATTTATTTATTATAATACTTCGTACGTTTATTTATTAAACAGCAACGACAACTAGTAACAGCAAAAAAACTGTCAAATTAGAAACCCTTTTTAAAGTGTCAAAATGAAAGATAACACGTTTATTTACACGCATTTGTTTTAATTTACGTTATTTACTGCGTTCGATACATCTGTACGCAGCACATTGATGAGTCGATAAACAGGTGGAACGCCACGTGGCTCACGTGATTTTTTAAATGGCGTGCAAATGTCAAAGGAGGTCGTGTAGGTTTATTAACCTTCATCGAGGGCATAGTAAGGGCTGAGAATTTTTACACCATAAAATAGATAAGTTATTAACAAATAAAATAATTGCAGTTGTCCAAGGGCGTCCGTAGTTTAAGACGAATTCGTAAAATAAGACTAGGTGTTTCCCGCGACTTTGTCTGTGTAAAATTGCGAAAACTCTTACACCTCCATCATCTGGAGCTATCACAAAATCCTTTCTTAGCGGATGTCTACCAACTTTAAACTACCTCCTTAATAAACTTCATCATTGTAAGTCAATTTTCGAGATATCATCATATATATAGATAAACCGCCTGCTTGTTGACCCCTTATTCTATGACTTAAATAGCTTCTGAAGACGGCAAGTATAAGGCTGATAATGTTGTAAAGCTTTATATTATTTGTGTAGAAACCTTTGTAGGGCAATGACGTCATTCCGTTATCTTAATGGACACAACCAACGGTCAAGAATTATGGGCTACGTAAGTGCGTATAAAGACATATATGTACATTTGGATAGAATTAAAACCAGCGCATTTAAAAAGGGAATGTAAAGGAAATTTCTGTAAACAAATTTTTACACAAACTCGAATGGAAATGGAAACAAAAAAGAAATTACACGTAAGAGAATGAAAGTAATCAGAAATACAAGTAATCTGCTTATTACGGGATCAACCAACTAAATTCTAACTCTATATTTTTTATATATATAAATCTATATCAGGCATACTTTGAAGTATGCCTGATATTTTCGTAATTACCCCATTAAAACTATTTGTTGAAGACTTTGTTCGAAGTCGATAGCCAAACGGATATTTGGTTTTGATTACTTTTCCTTTTTTTTTAATTTTAAATAGGACTACAAACACACGGCTGTCTGAGGGTCTAGCATGAACTTTGAGGTCCGAAGTAAGTTGACGAGTAGCCATTATTTACGAAGAAAATGTTCATGCTAGGCCCACACTATGCAAGTCTTATCGTGTCACTGTTAATGCAAACCGCGTTGAGGCTAAGAAGCGTCCGATGTGGGCCTTGCACGAACATTTTCATCCCAAGTAACGGTTCGGAAAGTTCGTGCTAGCTCATCTGTAGCCCTAGCACGAACATTTCGAACCGTTTCAATTCGGAGATTCGACTGTATTTAGGATAAAAATATTCGCGCTGGGCTCACAGAAGGCAAGACTTTATCGTGTTATGCTTTTAATCAATGCTAATGCAGCCCGTTTTGACACTAAGGAGGGTCCAATGTTCGTCCAGCACGAATATTTTCAAAGTCGAAACTTCCATTCGAACGGTTCGAAATGTTCGTGCAAGGGCCTCCAGTTCTAACGAAGGGAACTTAATACATGTGTAAAAGTCGGCTAGTCGACTGGTACACAAATGTTTTTGACGATTTGAGTCCGTTCGTTCTACTGTTGACTTATCAGGGCCTCTGCTATATGTTACTAATGCTTATTTTTTCGTATTAAATATGATTTAGAAGTACCTATAGTTTACTACTAGGTTAATAAACTTGTATCTCAATTCATTATCTTCTTTTACGCTTCGCGCTTGAACTTTTATGCTCGAACGAATTTATTCGTAAGATTTTATTGATTCCATAAATCTATAATAGATTTTTTAATTTGAGTATACCAATATTAGAACTTAGACTTTCGTGAGCGGAATTCATATTAATTATAAGAACGGTTTTTTTAATTAAAGAGTATACAAATATTGTGGAAAGTTATATAGCTTTTTTGCATACTATATACATTTACATTATTTATTAAAATCGATGCAAATAATTATGATTGTATATTTAAAATAGACATTTGCAAACACAATTCCCCAAAAGTTAACAAGCTATGACACAAGTAATAAATCTAAAACTTTAAAAGTTTTTTTTCATTGCAATATAGTCTTATAAAATTGTTCATCTTTTTTATATATTATTTTATAAATTAGAAAAAATGTGCGACTTACATATCTAGTATTAATATTAATCTGAGAAAGTAAAGTGGGCGAATCTATTGTGGAGTGTAATATTTTATGTAGGTATAGCAAATCTTGCCTCTTACGACGAACTAGAAGAGAATTCATGTTAAATTTATTTAACTGATTAGCGTAGGAAGGAAATCGCCTAGACAGTCCGCAACGGTAAGTTAGTATTTTTAAGCATTTTTTCTGAACTCCTTCAATTTTATCAATTGTTAGGGCGTTAGTAAAAATATTATTCGAAATTATTTTAATTTTATGTCTTACCAAATTATATTTCTATCATTCATTCAATATTATTACCAAATTATATTATTATCAATTCATTATTATATAATTTTAAATGTCAAAGGTTTTATATATTTCTATAAGTCAATTTACATTTAAAATAATTTCGAATTTACAATGTTACTTATACTATATTAAATAAAATGTTAGTTAAAAATCATATCAGTCATATATAATAAATTAAATACAATGTCTGTCGGAGCTAATTACAGTGAAATTTAATTAATTGTTATGTCCCTATTTTCCGAATATATCTTCTTCTTCATAAAAACATTTCTCTAATAGCCATTGCTTTAATTTTCTTTTAAACTTTGTTTCATTTGTTTCCTCTTTGTAAGTCCTAACTCCTAATTTAACGCAATAATGTTTTTTTGCGTTTTAAATATACCATTTCGATAAAAAAATTCACGGATACCTTTAATTCCGAAAAAAACAAGTAATATTTTCGACGGATGCGGCATAACGTTTCTAGTTATAGTCAAAATTTGCGTTATAAGCAAGTAGATAAAAAGAAAGGTTACAGATTCCTTACAGTAACAGGTCGTTCTTCGATTTCATCTGGATTCGTGAACTTGGTGACGCGAGTGAATTGGGTGGATCGATCTAGGGGCCAAGTGTACATCCGACAGGCCATTTGGATATGCGCGATCAGGTAGGACTCTGGTATGTGGAGTCCCGACAGCCAAATCACCACTGGCTCTTCCATCGTTGCCTATGATTAACATTAGAGGTTACTGGCTGTTTCCCGCGAATTCGTCCGCGTAAAATTAAACTCGCTAAAACCCATAGATCTTCTTTATCTAGGCTCTATCAAAAATGCGTTCGTCTTACCATGAACTACCTCTTTGCCAAATTTCATCAATTTAAGTCCCGTTGTTTTCGAAATTTCGTGATAGGTGACATTCAGCTTTTATATACAAGTACAGATTTACTTAGACTAATCGTTTCTCGCATCTTGGGCCAAATAAAATTATAGCAAACAGAAAATAATGTGTAGTGCAGTTGTAAGAGTTTTAGATCACGAATAACCTTTGTGAAGTCCATCTGATGATGGCTCTTCAATTTTGAAGCGAAACGAGACAGCCCCTTAATACGCTTAATAGACGTGGTCAAATTGTTGGAATAGTACTAAATGAGGACAATGTCTTAAGAACCTATCAAGTAGATATAAAGTATAAGTACAAGCCATTGTGTTCAAAGGTTAGTATCGAATCACTTATTGTCACTAAAGGTAGCGCCACGCTTACCGTCCTTATGGACTGCAGCCGAATTAACCAAGCCCCATCCCAAGTACTTCTTTATCATAAACATTCGGCGTGAAGTGGCGGCGATGCTGTCGCGTCAAATGATGGTATTGTTGTCGTGCTTCGTTCGGATTGTGAGGGTTCCCAGTGGCCTAAACCCCTCCTTAAAGGCTTGCAACGCATCTGCGAGCTTTCTGGTGCAGACGTCAGTTGTCACTTTAGGGAACTGCCTGTACGTTTGGCCCTTGTAATATAAAAAAAACTTACCCAGTCAGTATACTGCTTAGTTCGTGCCATAAAGTGATCGATCCATCCGCCGAGACCCTTTCTCGTGTCTGGCGCCAGGCTTCGCCACACATTTGGCAGTTGTCCATTGAACAAACTATAGGCTACGTTGTCCAAAATTGCGTCCATGCCAATCTCACCCGCTAGTGCTTTGCGCAGTTGGGAGAGCGTCACTTGCAACTTGCTTATAAGTCGGTTGAATCTGTAAAATGTACATATATTAAGGAGCGATTCGCGAGTGAGACCGAGACAGGAGACCGCAACAAGCCAAGATATTGTCTTCTTCATATAGTATACTCGTAACCCAGTCTCTTCTTTTCGTCTCGCTCGCGAACTTTGCCATACATTGCCAATGACAAGTGAGTGTCGCGGTCTCATGTCTCGGTCTTATGTCTCGGTTTCATGTCTCGGTCCCTTGTCTCGGTCTTTTGTCTCGGTCTACCTCGCGGACCGCTACCTTTAGCTTCTAATGATGTGGTATCAGTCATGAGATTGTGGGGGTTACGTAATAACGTCAAACGGTACTCGGCCATGTAAACTCGCCCCACAGCCACATCCTCTGTAATTTAGGCGGATCCTGCTACCAGACCTGTACAGCGTTAGGAAGAAGAAGAGTTATAGTAGAATAAAAATTTCACCTTTCCAGCTCTTGCAGTAATACGACAATGCTAGGAGTTATGCTCATCTCGAACTGCTTCCGCACGCGCCAGATTTCATACTGTGCTGGTAGCTTGCCAAGAATGTCCACGGCGATCATGTCTATAAAGTCCTCTCTGCTCATGGCGCCACCGCCTTCACCTATTGATAAGTTTAGATGGTGTTTTAACAGAGTCGCCTATTTAACCCCTTGTGCTGCTTTTAATTTGAACCTCAACAACTCCACGGTTAAAGGGATGGACTAAAATCCTCATTTCGCATCCCCTGACACCGTTGGGGTATTGTTGCACTGATTCCTCATCATTAAAAACGAATCTCGCAATGTTTGCCCGACAGGAGTTTTTTAATTCTAGGGTATGGAATTAAAAGCACCGTGCATTAATCACGCGGGGCTCGAAAACACAAAATATCACAAGGCAAAGGTTACCTGTATTTTATATATTCATACGTTATACGTCAAGCGAAAATTTAGAGAAATTTGCGCGAACGAAGGAGTATGAAATTTGGCAAAATAATAATTTATATAGAGGACGGTGCGCAAAGGCCTTCTTTTTGTATAAAACATCCATTACTAATACGTTAAATTATTAAAATAAGGTCTCACGCACACCAATGCACAACAATTTATACACATATGTATACATTTTATTATAACATTTTGTCAAAGCATGGCCTTGACGACCATATGTGTAATAATTTTTAAATATAATAGAGTACACTAAAAATGAAGTAAAATCTAAAGATCTGTAGCCGAATTCGCCAGCTGCGGAGATCTCTGGTATATTTTCTGAAATGCAGAATATGAAAATCAAACTTACCATTGCCTTGCACTTGAAGCGTAAAACAAAAAAAAAATGTAAATAATGATCATGAAATTGATGATTAATTATTAAAATAATATAATTTAAAATACACGCCCACATATAACTAACTATATAATTTGTTTTCTCATTTGTTAATCTCACTAAATCTGGAAAACGACTAGACCGATATAAATTATGTTGGTTTTGTTTAATTTCACGTATTTCAGGGAAGGTTCAAAGAAAAACAAAGAAAGGTAAATTTGAAAGATTACTTATTACAGGTTTAGAGAAAGATTATTAATAAAAATATTTAAAAAATGCAGATTTCTTCGATACTTCAAATGAGTGTCGTTTCTAGGTACTAGACTTTTTTGACTGACGAGCTGTGTAAAATTATTATTTCGTATATAACATTTGACAAAATCACTTTTTATAGGAGAGACGTAAAGGAGATTGGTTATTAAGTGATGAGCCTAAATTTGGGCAAGTCAACGTGTGTCGGGTCTGCTACTAAATAATAAGACTTACCGAATACATTTGCTACGGAGGCATGAAAAGAGCAAAAAAAAAAAGATTAACAAATAATGATATATGTATATTTAATACCTAACAAATAGGATCTAAGAAAGCGCACGTTTCATATCGTGCGCTTACTTATAAACTGCTTGATTACGTTTTATCTTAATTCGCCCCACACCTAAATCCTCTGCAATCTCAGCGGACCCTGGAACTACACCGGGATAAACGCTATTAAGAAGAAGAAATGCTTTTTTTTCTGACTATATAATGCGATTGGTCAGAGTGACATTCACAGCGTCAACGAGCGTGGGGTTAAGGGCGAGCCGAGCCTCAGCTGTTCGCGGTGCCCCGGATGGAGCTCCTGATCGAGATTCGGTACTCCACGGATGACTTCTGTGAGGATGAGTCCATGGATACTGTTTGTGGAGGAGTTATGGGACGTAAGATTGACGCCTCGGAGCGCTGAAGCGTGCGGGGACCACGGTGACCACGTCTTCGCCCTCAGGGATCCTGTCTATCTTATGGACTCGGTGTGTTGATCCCTAACCTATCGGGTTCGTTATCCGTCGTAATTGCGTCTTTCGGGTCGTGGTGGACGTCTTTGGAGCGGCTAAGATGTTTTGAAGCTAGGGTATTGGGCGTGTAGTGGCAGGAGCCGACATCTAAAGGGTTGGGGTGTCTGTGGGCTTTCACGAAGAAGATATACGTACTGGTTTGCGGCTGCAATTCAATGAGATGGCCCCACATCTCGCGCACGGCTTGGCTGAAGTATCCAATCTCCGCGTTGGGATGCAAACCGAACACCTCGGGCGTGTTCGCTAGCGGCAGAGTGTCGATGAACTCTGAAGAAAATTAACGGTAGCTTATTAGGGGCCATGCATAAGTTATGTCACACGTTAAAGGGGGTAGGGTATTACCAAAATGGGTCCTAGTGTGACAACGGGCGGAGGGGAGGGGGTCACAAAAACTATGTGACGTCACATGTCAAATTAAAAAATGCAAATGGTTATATCTGTCTGTTTGATCCGGGTAATCTCCGAAACGGCTGGACCGATTTTGATGGGACTTTTATTAGAAGATAGCTGATGTTGTCAGGAGTAACATAGGCTATATCAGTTTTAGAAAAGTAGTAGAAGTTCCCCACAGAAACATAAAAACTGGGGGCTATCATTTTTAACAAAATGTAACAAATTCGCTGAAATCACGCGGACGAAATCGCAGGGTACAGTTAGTTTTTAATAATTTTCTATACTTTTTACGAAACGCTTTAATTTCGTTTAGTGAAACGTTGACCATTTACGTAGCGCACGCAGCGAAAATCTTCAAAAGGAAAAAGAAACCATGATTTTGGGAAATTCTTCATTGATGCTCTGCTTCTATTGGTAGTAATATATAGCCTATAATATATAGCCTATAGCCTTCTTCGATAAATGGGCTATCTAACACTGATTTTTTTTTTAAATCGGGCCAGTAGTCCCTGAGATTAGCGCGTTCAAGCAAACAAACAAACAACATCTTCAGCTTTTTACATATATTAGTATAGATGTAGATATAAAGCAGCGCCTACATAACCTAAAGAAAACTTAGTGAGCAACTGAGAAGAAGAAGAAGAAGAATCGATACCACCACGCACCAACATATTCTTCGCGTTCTCCATCCGGCGGTATAACGTAATCAAAAGTTGCATCCTTGTAGAAGTGGAAGGGCTGGAACTTGTCAAACAGAAACTCTCCCAGATACTCGTCCATGTAAGTCTTTACCACTCTTCTGTCGAAATCGTCTATCACTCGACCGCCGTACATGACCTTGAACACAAATAAAAATTTAAAAGTCCACACATAATGTAAGGGACGCTGTCACTTAGTTCTCGTGACTTGTGTGTGAACAAAAAACGGAGACAATTAAAAATTATTAAGTGATGTAGGGTACCAAACAAATTTTAGATATCAAAACTTTTGTTGAATTCAAACTCTTTTTTTTTTTTTATATAATAAGGGGCAAACGAGCAACCGGTTTTCACCCAAGTGACTACCGACGCCCATGGACAATATATATATATATATATATATATATATATACCTGGAGTGACGTTTTCGGTAGTGCAGTCACATCTGATAGATCTTCAAGTCGACTTCACAACTTTGAGAAATCATGATGATTACATCGACTATTCGCCAGTGAAAGTCCCATCGAAATCGGCCCAGCCGTTTCGTAGATTACCCGAAACATGCAGACGGACAGACAGGCATTTTTTTTTTAACTTGTTGTTTTAAGTAATCGTATACGATAAAATTCTTTACTAATTGCAGATGGCTATATATATGTATATAGCCGTATATAATTAGTAAAAAGAATTCAACGTTACAAACAGACACTTCAATTTTATTTATAAGTATAGATTACTCCCGTGCGTGCGAAGCCAGGGCAACTAGTAAATATGTAAATTTATGTGCCTTCCTTTGTTTCATTATTTAACAACAACCCCGAAACTTTAAAAATATAAGATAGCGAAATAGTATAAAAGGAAACAACTTTGTTATTAACGCGTCCAATTTCCCACCGAGCGATATTCACTTCAAAAGTATTACAGTAACTGCCGCCATTTGCCTAAGTGGGCCCAATTTCTGGAATCCCTTTTTAACAGATTGCCTTAATGCCTTAAGCCTTGCAAAATTTAATATACCTAGAGTTACATCACTTTAAAGTAATTGTAAAATTCCTTGGAACTAAAATATTCTAGCAAAAACATTCTGTACGTAAAAGAGAAGTTTCCATACCACACATCATAAAATTTGTGTATTGTATATGATACTAGCCGTTTCCCGCGACTTTGTCCGCCTAAAATTAAGCTTACGAGAGCCCTTGGACCTCTTTAATCTGATTCTATCAAAAGATCTGTTCTTTGCGGATGTCTGCAAACTATAAGGTCCCGCGGTTTTCGAGATTTCTTGATTGGTGACATATTGCTCCTACACATGACGAACCCGAATTTTGTATAATGGAACTAGTACAGTAATAAGAAATGAAGAGTGAAAGAAAAGAAAGAATGTAACATGATGTATATTTTAAACGGCACGGGCTTTAAGTCTGTGATGAAAATTGATTAACAAGAAAAAAAGATAGTATTATTAATTCTAAGTAAGTAGCTATTTCGAGTTTATGATGACGGCAAAGTTGCAAACTATATGTCGGTATGCGTACCCTCGGAAGATAGAAGGTAGAACAAGATTAAAATCTGCAATGAATCTCTCAACATGATATTTTGCTACCCATTCTGTCCACGCTAAGTCAAACGCGTAGATATTCTTTGGACAGATCAATACTGTGCTTAACCGAAGGAAAAAGAAGTATTTCAATTTGCCAGGAGAGTCTGGCTTTGATATATTATTACTCATTCTGTCCAGGCAAAGCCAAACGGGTAGATGTTCTTTGGACAGATCAATACTGTGCCTAACCGAAGGAAGAAAAAGTATTTTAATTTGCCATGAGAGTCTGACTTTGATATATTATTACTCATTCTGTCCAGGCAAAGCCAAAAGGGTAGATATTCTTTGGACAGATCAATACTGTCCCTAACCGAAAGAAGAAAAAAAATTTAATTTGCCAGGAGAGTCTGGCTTTGATATATTATTACTCATTCTGCCCAGGCAAAGCCAAACGGGTAGATATTCTTTTAAATTCTACTCCATATACGTATATATATATATAAAAGCCAAAGGTTACCTAACTCGAAATTTCGAAAACTGCGGGACCTGTATAGATGGAAGTTCGTAATTTTATGGTCAGTCAGACATCCGCTGAGAACGGATATTTAAATAGAGCTAGACTTAGGAGGTCTCTTAAAAAGGTACTTTAACGCGAATGGAGTCGCGGGAAACAGCTAGTATTTAATAAGTAGAATTGGGTATTTATTGTAATAAATGTTTTCAAAATAAAAGACACGAAGACTAGAGTTATCATGATTATAGAGTTAAAACATTTTTATATACAATCATCATTATCAACGCCACCACCACCACCACCACCACCACCATCATTATCATCATTATAATCCTCCCAATCATTATAACCCTCCCAAGCTCAAAATTCTAATAACACAAAAATATTTGCCCATTTGTGAAACGCCGTTTTCTAGAAGTTGGTTAAAATACACTGAACGCTGCATTTTACGCCGCGGTTCAACAGGAGGGTCTATAAATTTTAAAAATAAAAATTCCCGCTCCAGCTGTATACAGTTGAAACCGGCTATTGAAGTTCGTAAGCACACGAAATTCAATAGCGCTTTCTAACACGGTTTGCAATTTTCAGTACCCTTTGAAACAGAGATGTTAGGCGAATGTAATTTGCTGGAAATCTATACTAATATTTAATGAGGAAGTAGCGGTGTCGTTCGTTGGCAAACACTATAATATCGCAGCCCAGAACTTAACATAATTCCCCTATCAAAGGCAGCCATTAAGTCCTCCTGCAGGTGTTAGGGCACGATAAAAGCTGGGACATCGTTTGAACACCACATAAACAGTTCAGATTGGTGTTATTTCTGAATCTCCTTTTGATAAATTATTTTTAAATAAAAAGAAAACCGCCTTCAAAAACAAAAAGGCGAGGAACTAAAAAGCAAAAAATAAATAGTACTTTCATACGAATGAAGTCAGAACGTAACCAAAATCTCATCAAAGTACATCCTTTCTAATAAAAAAAGAATTATCGAAATCGGTTATCGTGATATTGAGTTATACGGCAATTTGTCATGCAAATACTTAATTAAAATTTAAAATTTTATTGTTTTCTCACGGAAACCTTTGTCAGACCTAGACTAAATTAATATGGGATCAATCGGGGAGCACCAGCTTTCAAATGAAACAAGAACCATCAAGATCGGTGCACCCAGTCGAAAGTTGTGCGGTAGCAAACAAAAAAAACATACGCGTTGAATTGATAATCTCCTCCTTATTTGAAGTCGTTTAATAAAATTGGTATAGCGATGGGTAGGCTACATTTTGTTGCGAAAATGAAGGTGAATTCAACGCGGAAGAAGTCACAGATTACAGCTAGTATAAATATAAATTGTGATTAGTGGAGACGTAGAGAGGAGATCGTATGAGTTTTGATTAAGGCATTGCAGAAGAGAGCATACACGCTTACCTTGAGAACTGCGACGTAAAAATAACAAATATTATGTTGAAAAATTATTAAACTACTTTTATAAACAAAAATAGATAAAACAAAATCTCTCTTGATAAAACAAACTAGCTCAAAGTTGAACGACCTTCCTAATGATCTTTTGTTTTAAAGTTGAGTGCCTAGCTAGGGTTGAGCTATGTATTGAGCGTTGATGCTGTTCATTTAAGTGTGAAAGAGCTGTAAGAAGCCGTCTTTCTATAACGCGGAATTCATCCACCCTATTATAAGGGGGATTACAATGTAAAATACACATAGAAGTAACAACGTTTGTCAGCAATCAGACTGAGTTGGAATTGTAAAAAATAATTTGTCGAAAACACACCAGTCCACTCGCGACAAAAAGTGAATCTGAAGTTTTCGTTTATAAAAGCATTGATTGTCAATGATGAACGAGAATATCTAATTTAAGATTTTCAATGGACTAGTTATACAACAATGGCATTGCGATTCAGAGACGGGTCAATGTACCCAAATAGCAGTAGAGTAGCGCGAAAACGTTACAAGTTCACGATTGACACTGGCCTGAATTTCATTGGTATTTGGTTCGCGCGCTATAATTAAATACTCGTCGCAGTCATACATTGCGTAAATATATCGATCTATCTGATATTAGCTATCGAGTGATGTATTTTAGATTTTGTATATAGATGTATATGACTTTGCATGTAGAGTATACATATTGCATGCTTAATCGTAAATTGACCTAAGTCAAAAAAGCGGATTTTTAGGAAATAGCACAAAATTGGTCATTTACCAGTTATTTCGCTTATAATTCGATAAAAAAGACATTATAGTAACAAATTATGTTATTTAATTGTAATTAATGAAGCGATGGATGATATTGAAATGTTACTTTAATGATATTTTATTGTTTGTCTTTTTTAACTAAACCCTATTTTAGTTAAAAAGGCAAAAATACCTGTATCCGAGTGTTGGATGGAGATTTCGAAATAATTCTTAGATTGGCTGATAGAGGACATTGGAACAATGCTGCCTGTATCATTAACTCACTTTAGACCTAAAACGTAATTGATCAGTTTAAGATTAAGCATGCAATATATGACATTAAATCTCTGTATCACCAATTGTTATATCGAATTTGGTCTAGGAATTCCTCTAATCTACAATTGAATGACTACAATTTGGTTTTCTTATTCTTTAAATTGCGGCCATCCGTAGAATAAATAGAAATTCGTCTCTAAATAACCTCGCATTTGTAGATAAATAGAGTAGTTAAAAAAATTCCAAAACAAGTTAACATTATATTTGCTGTCAACTACATCTGAAATATATATTTTAGCGAAAACTAACTTTCACCTAGTTAATTTTGCCTTTTCATAAAACCACATTAACAGCGCCAAAACGCTCCGACTATCATGGCGTCTTGTATGTCGTAACGTCTTGCCAAACAAACAACTGTACTAGAGTTTGATTGCAGCGTACGCTAATAACGACAATTTATTTGACAAGAGTTAACGTCATGCGCTCAAAATTTATAAAATATTAAAAAATCTGCCAAATTTTAGTAATTTTACTTGAATTGTGTAATATTTCAAGTCCTGTCAACTATCCAGAACACATATTTATTAGGTTCTATTTAAGTGGAAAGTACCCTCATGTATAATAGTTTCCCGTCATATATTTTGAAGAACCACCATATCCTTTTTTTATATAATGAAAATATGTCTAACCCTAAAATTTAGGTCTTGGCGAATGCCTGCGGTCCCTGCATCACTTTTTAGCAACTAGTGCATGTTGTTACTGCCTATAATTGGAATTATGTGTATGTGTCTCTCTATATTAGTTTAATGTTTTTATGTAGTTGTACCTAACATTTAATTCTGTTGGTGCTTCAAATAAAATAAAATATGATTTGGCGTCGTACTAATAGTATATGAATGCGCGTTGCGTGCGATTTTAGTTCGTACGAACGTGTGATTAAACATATTGATGTCTGAAGGCATTGAACTGATGAATATGGGGATAGAACAACAGCATTCTTCTTGATTTTTTAGCGTTTACACCGAAATATCAACGAGCGAAAAACTAGAATAAAAATTAGAATCTTTGTGATCGCATACAGAACAACGAAAGAATTACTCTTTTTTTTTAAACTAAAAGAATTTGATAGAGTTGTGGTAGAATGGGCATTTCCTCGTCTGATGTAAATTGGCCTTAAGAAGTGCCTTAATTGAAGACTATGCCATTGCGTGAACGTCAATTAGGACACTTCTTAGACATCAATATGTTTGATCCCATGTTCGTACGAACCAAGTTCGCTCGCATCGCGCATTCACGTTCTATTAGGACGATGCCTTAGTATAAAGCCAATAACAGTGGCTTCGCTCGCATTATTGTTATGTCTCTCGGGAAAACTATTTCTTCAGGAGGCAAGGTATCCTATGCTTCATTTGTAGTATCTATACAAAATATAATCGGTTCCCGTAAGGGACCCTCAGTCGTCACCGCATCAAATCAGCCGCGTCTCATTATTTCTTTTTACTTAGCTTTTTTGACGTGAATATGCCGCTTATAAACACCGGCTGCTTGCACGAAAAAGCAAAACTTATTGTTACGTTTCTCCTGAGTCAAGCGTGCAAGCGAGTGCGCGGAAAGAACGATACAGAGGCGCGACGAGGCCTAAGCGTTCGGCATTAACACCTAAAATTATCGTACGTAAACCGACTTTACAGACAACCAATTGCGTTTTACTTGAATTCCATGGCTTTGGTGTAAATGTAAAATACAATTAAATGTAAAATGAAATAAAAATGTACATAGCCATCACTTCGTGGAAATAACTTTATAGTAAAAAAATAGTTTTCTAATCGAGTTGGTACTATAATTCCACTAATAATATGAAAGCAATGTCAATATTTTACTTTTCATAAATAAAACAATTTGTCGCTTGTTTTATAAATAGCCCACAAAAATATTTATTTTAGTTAGCTTACGTCATCCAAATAAAGTAGTAAATTATATGCCACTCCCTATCTTTGCGAGGGTGTGGCCACAGCTGAAGGTTTCGCATTTTGTTTATTAATGACTGGCTGTTATAAACGGCTTTGCAGTCTTTGACGAAGGATTTAATTTAAATAATAGGGGTTATAGCTTATGTGGCGAATATATTTGATGTCTGATTTATCTAGACCGCAACTCAAACACTGAGTTACGGTTTTGAGCTTCAGATGTTTGACACAAGCTGAAATTTTAGTTAACCTACTTAGACGGAAAATCTTGTGAATTTAAAAATCTATTTAATTACTAGCTTTTGTCTTGGCTTGTCTCCAGGGAGTGGACCTTCTTTTTTATCTGTCCGATAACTGATCAGATCCCCTACGGGTACGCGACTCCAGATGAATGAGCCCACAAATGTGGGCCAATATTACGACGGTTTGGACTCCAATACCTTACTTACAAAAAACAATGTATCAATGTCATACATTTTGTTGACACATATTTTGTAGGAATGCACTATATCGATCTTAAGCATGTTCATGTGCCGACTCGCGTTTGGTCGAAAATCGGCCAAAAATTTAGTGGTTTGTTTTTCGATGTATTTCGATATTCAAAAAAAATACTTTTTTTAGCGAGTCTTATTAAATAATTAATAATACTCTTATATTTAGACTAATCTTTATTAAGGATCAGTTTTACACGAAAGTTTATATGATCAAGATTAGCATGTCATAGGATCCATTAAGCGAGCTCTATAAAAGTAATTAAATTTAAAGAAATTAGTGTACAATAAAACTAGATTATTAACTTTAAAATGATTTATTAATTATAAAAATATATTTCTTACATTATATCGATTGTAGGAACAATTATATTTTTGTATTGCTAATTTTATACTTTAATACAATACTAGACAATAATACTAAGAATTTTGATAATGGCTTTATAATAAAAGATCTTATATATTAAGGCACAGCGAGGGTATGTTTTCGGTATGTATACAAAAATGGATGATTGAATGCTGTGATGAAATTAAATATTTACTTAATATAATCAAAGTAACCTTTAAAAGGTGCTTTGGAAGTATCACTGTTGTATAAAAGATGTCTATCTATACAATATATTTTGATTTGAATGAAATAAACAGTTACAATAAAACCTACTTTCTAGCCTTCTGTACACATATTGTTTAACAAATAACAATTTGTTCAATTTTGAGAGAAAAAGAAAAAATCCAATTTATATATTCGAGGGGGATTTTTCAATCCATTTAACCGGTGCAGAAATTAATCTTACACACCTTCATGTAGTCACAGTTAATAAATAAACGAAAAGAAGATCTATGTTTTGGTTTATAATTTCACAAATGTCTTTCAAACAGCAATGATTTTGCCACAGGATTTTACTTACAAATTATTTTGATAGACCAGAAAAAACTGGTCCTAATCTTGTATCTACGATTTTATTTAAAAAAAAGTCACAGTGTAGTGATAATATATAAAAAAAACATCGAATAGACAAAACATATAATAAAAAAACAAATTCGAAATAAAGCGTCTCAAGTAGGATGGCTAAATTAGTAGCATCTAACGTTTGAGTCAAAATCGGCTAAAATTTTGGATTTCAATATCAGGAAGACTGATTTGGTTATTGATATTTATATATACGCTGGATATTGGCTAATATTTAGTTTAGGATTCTTCTTTGTCCAAGTTTTTTCTTAAAAAGAATATTAGGAATACTTTTTAGAGCCTCAATAGTGCAACGGTATAAGGTATGGACTGAATTCTGCATGGTACCCGGTTCAAACTCCACCATAACGGGGTATTGTCGCACCCACTCCTGATGCAAGCCTTTAATTTAAGCTTAGTAGGAGGGGAAAAAGGGAATATTAGACATACCTAAAAATTATTTCTTTTAAAAAAAAAAAGTTATGTCTAATATTCCCTTTTTCCCCTCCTAGTAAGCTTAAATTAAAAGCTTGTATTAGGAGTGGATGCGACAATACCCCAACGGCGGTGACTAGGATTTGCCCTCGACTTTACATGTGCTTTCTTTCCATCTATATATATAAAAACGAAAGGTGATAAAATCTTGAAAACCGCGGGACGTACAAAGGTGAAATTTGGTAAGAAGGCAGTTTATGGTTAGGTTAGTAGATAATTTATAATATATAATTTGTAGTAGCTTAATAAAGCATTATTGAAAGAAAAAGTAATGTAGATTTATGGTCACGAAGTGGCGAGAAACAGCTAGTATAACATTAACGTTTTACGTATAACTAAACATTTGTTGAAAAGGTATGAATATTTAAGTATGTTCAATTTTGATAACCGCCAGGTCGGTAATGCGAATATTTTATTATAATTGCGAATGCGATGCGAATATTTCTCGTTAATTTCATTATTACATGAAATATGGACGAAAATCATTTTACGTAGCACTATTTCATTTTCTAAGTAAATTAGCAATGAGATAACGGAAAAATAATATAAGAAATAATGCGTTTATTCTTTAAAAATATACATTATTATTGTACGCAAAACGGTAGGGCAGGTAGCAGGGAGATATGACAGAATCTTAGCACCTTTTAAAAATGCATAACAAAACAACGAATTAAATTAAAGATTTTTTATTTGATTTTGAAGTAGACTACTTTGACACTAGTCAAAGTCAAAATTTCTTCCTTCAATTCGGTATTTTGCAGCACTTTCGAACGTCTTTAAGTACCTATACTTTCAATCGATTACAAAAAAGGAGGAAGTTCTCAATTCATTTGAATTTTTAGACATGAACGTTTACGTCTTATAAGCCGATGAATACCGGCTGCACGCACAAAAAGGTATGACTCATTGTCACGTTCCGCCTAAGCCGATCGTGCAAGAGAACGCGGAACATGTGATAGACACGATCGACCTAAGCGTTCCTCATTATCACGTAAAAGTATCATACGTAAACCGTCTTTACAGGCAATCAATTTTATTTTTTTTAATTTGGTTGCTTCAGAAGTTATGATTAAGTGAATTGATATTGATGATTCGTTATTTATTTGAAAACTGGTGCTTCGCATGCGGCCATTGCAATTTGGTCCAGTTCTGAAATTAAAAATATGTTTCTAATAACTACAATCTGAGTTCATGAGCGTTCCTCGCTCCCCGATCTGAGAGGAGCCTAAAAAAAAATCATTCGGATATGATATTAAGAAGAATCGTTTGAATTTAAAACCGCACGACCCCTCATATCCGAAGATTACCGAACGCCGAAATTTCGACAGCTGTTATTCTGTGTAATTAAAGAAACACAGCGGCATTATTCTTAGACAATAGAAGGTTCGAGAAAGGGTCCGATCCCATGTTGATCTTTCCTATATAAATTCACCCATTCAATGAGCGTGACTTTGATGGAAACTTAAGAAAATCAGACGCTCCCATTGTTTCTTTTGTAAACATAAAGTTATCTCTGTAATTGTACGAGTTCGTGTAGATCAATTAGGGCCGGCCCTACCATAGAGCGAATGAAGCGGCCGCTCCAGGTGCCAAGTCTGAGCTAGGAGCGACTTTTAATATGCGATTTATTTAAACATACAGGCTGTAAAAGACATCGTACCGGATACCCATGGGTTCAGTACATGATTCTAGACTCCCTTTTGAAGAATTTCAGTATAAGGATAGATAGAATCTTGGGGAAGGACATTTGTCGCGAAAATGAAATTTTAAAGGGGTGAAGTACGGATTAAACATGTTTATGAAAGTCGAAGGAAAAAAGCAGGCAGAGCTGCGGGTTCAATACAGTTGTCTATAAAATTTAATTTTTCTCCCGTTTTGTATCCTACCCATTTCAATTTCTTTTATACTTACTATGAAACGGCTTTTAAACTCCAAGTATGTTATATCGGGATTGCCCGACTATTTTCAAACCCGTACGGGGTTCTTCCTCATGAGCTCGCTAATAAGCGGTTCCGCGGCGAGATCTGAATTCTCCCTGAAGTCTTAGAATAAAGGAATATGTCCGGCCTGGATGACGAGTCAATAACATCCTTTGGGATTTTGTAATGCTTTTAATATGTATCCATTCAAAAGAGCCTAATCAGATGCAGTATCTAAGTAATCCTAAATGTTTAGGTTTCAGGACCGGATATTTTTGGGAGACTCGTACCAATCGGTGCACATGAAGCATCCTCCATGTATTCGGAGGAGAAGGCCAAATTGTTACGGCATGTGGTCAGTCAGGCTGAGGCAAAGAACACAGAATTAACAGAATTCATGTCGTCACTGCAGCTCGATCAGTTAGATATTTTGGATTCTGACCAAAAGTGAGTGTTATCTTTGAAATATAAAATAACAATTTGTAGATATAATTTATTAAAGGTACTTGAATGTTCAAAATATTTTATTACATTAATATTTTTAATCTATATTTAATATATAAAGCTGGCGAGTTTGTTTGTTTATTTGTTTGCTTGAACGCGCTAATATCAGGAGTTAGATAGTTCATTTCTCGAGGAAGGCTATAGGGTATATATCATCATGCTAAAATTGAACTTTTTTTTATAGAGTAATTTTACACGGACTAAGTCGCGTGCACAGCTAGTATAGTATCATTTTCTTTATAAATATGTAACCGACATATATCTAAAGTGCATCTTTTTTATGTTTTGTACATAAAGTCCATAACGGCTTATTTTGTTGGATTCAGAACAACAAATAAAGTGTACTCTTATACGATAAATACATGAGTAACACTATTCATTTAGCAATATTTCATTTCTTATCAGATTTTATCAGTCTTTGTTGTGGATCGAGGAAGTCAGTAACCTCAAGCTAAGCAATAATGATAGGAATAAACGAATTTTTAGAATTAACTTTATTCATAATATTATTAAAATTTTATTTTTTCCATTTTTATTTATTTACTGATATTAGTTAAAATGCGACAGCAACGTGATTGTATATACTATACAAGAGAGTCTAGATAAGGAAGGAAAGTTATATTTTAAGCTGGCGGGACTATCTCTAAATAGTTATCTTTTTGTATCTGTATAGATTAATTAACTGGTTGGTCATACAGGTTTTAGTTCTATATTTCTATATAATGTTATATACTGGATCATTAGCTTCTTACAAAAACAAATCAGTTGATAGTTGAAGTATATCTTTTATCATTATTTTATTTTTATTAACAGCCTATTTTTTCCCACTGCAGGGCAAAGGCCTCTGTACCCTCTTCCCATAAGGTTCTGTCAAAGTCTATGCATTGCCAATCTCCATCGAATTAACTAATTCCAATAATATTCTATTTTATTCTATCATAATACAATACTCACAATACCCAATCTTAATTAATATATGTAAACTAGCTTCTCGATATGTGAGAAAAAGTATTACTGATTATAGTAATTTTTTTCTTATCATTTTACTGTCACCGTGACATTTTATAATTATTTCAAGTTAACAAGAAGCTCCTGCACAACCCATGAATTTGGATTTTATTATAATCATCTCTAATATTTAAGCCCTCATTGCGTCATAATTAATCTCGCGCCGATATTTATAATGTGTATACTGTGGTAGTGCCAATATTTAGTTAGTTACTAGCAATGTGTACAAGTTCAGAAAGAATCGCAAAAAGTCTTCTTATATGAAAACACCACAGACCGCCTGATTGGCTCGACTTTGACCAAAAGGTTATTTATCAACATCCGTATGAAGACATAGAGCGACAGGCTCGTTTGTTATTACCAAAGAAGCGATAACTCCCGATTGACAGTCCCGTCCGCGCCCGCTTATACAATGTTGTTATGACCTTATTCGGTGTTCGGCAATCATACTTACAATTAAAATGTTCTCTGATGTAAAAAGCTACATAGTCTAGACGTTTCAATACGAGAAAAGAAAAACATTTTTTTAAGCACGGCTCATAAAAGGAGAGTTAGGGACTGTTTTATGATCAAAAGTGTTTTTTTTTTCGCAATTTTCTCATCTATTCTTAATGTAATGGCTTTATTACTGATAACACTGAAACAGAGTACCATTTTAAACATAATTTAATGGAATTTAATTCTTTCAATAAAATTTTATGACTGGCCCGTTGGCACATTGGCAGTTCGCTCCGGGGTCGCGGGTTCATTTCCCACCTCGAATCTGAGCGTATTAGATTTATATGTATGTATTTATATATTACGAAATATATTTGTGTATAACAGGCGGCTGTCACCTACAACACAGGTATTAAGTTAACTTAGGAACAAACGTCCGTGTGTCATATTGTCCTATATATATTTATTTGTTACTAGAAATCGCTTCTTTATTTTTACCTTACCTCCTTTATTTTACCTCCAAAAATTAATTAAAGTATCGGAAATATTATTAAAATAGTCCGAGAAGCTTTACGGTCAACTAGTAAGCTTTTTGGTCAACTGATAAGCAAGCAACGTGATTTCTTGAGAAATGTATCTTTTAGGTTTTTTTTTGTTAGAATAAAGAATCAATTATTGTAAATCAATATAAGTTATGCACTTTTGGACTTCGAGGCTAAATTTTAATTAATTTATTTTAAGAATATTGAAAATATTTTTAGGTATATCAAATACTTTTGCAACCACTCCAGTTACGCTTTGATTAACATAGTCTCTTGCGGAGTTCAGGTTGTACTTTAAAAAAAAAAAGATAAATCAAATAAAAAGATGTCATTCAAGTAGAATTACTTTTACAAGATCTTTTGAATCGTCAAATATTTTATAAGCCACCACTGACTCGGAAAAGTTGATCCACAGGAAGAATCAGCAGGAAACTCGTTGGCAATTCTTTTAAAAAGTAGTTCTTCCAAAAAATGAATTTAAAACAATTACATATTAACTATATAGTACAAAGCTGTAACGACTCAACTTTAAGGTTACAAATAAACGTAATGTGTAACAAGCAAAAATGAGCCTTCTAACTAATTGACGTGCAAACGACATTCGACCTTAACGTCGCAAACCAATTTCTTGGTCGACTGTACAAAGACATTTTTATATTTGACAATTACCATATATGGGGTCGTCATGGCTATATAAGGAAATAAAAATTCACGATAATCTTTGTTAAAAAAAACCACTTAAAATTGTCAGAAATCTAACAAATTGAAATAGTACCACAAGGGAAGAAAGAGCTTTTAAATAAAATAAGAATCATCAAAATCGGTTTGCCCAGTCGAATTTTTCCGAGTTAGCAAACATTAAAAAAAATACAGTCGAGTTGTGAACATTCTTTATGAAGTTTGTTGAAAATAGAGTTAAATAACACAATAAATACACATGTGTGAAAAAACTTACAATCAAAATGGTACAGTTTTTTTACAGCTGATTAAAACAACTATCAGAGCCTCAATAGCTCAACGGTTATAAGGTATGGACTGAAATCCGTAAGGTACTCGGTTCAAACCCCACCGCCGTGGGAGTATTATCGCACCCACTCCTAATACAGCTTTTAATTTAAGCTTAGTAGGAGGGGAAAAGGGAATATTAGACATACCTAAAAAGTATTCCTAATATTCTTTTTTTTTTTAAGAAAAAAATTGTTATTAACATCAATGATAAAAAGAACGATTTGATTTTTTTTTAATTTTTTTTTTAATTTTATTAATATTTGGGAAACAAACAACATAATTAAAATAAATAGCTATAAAAATAATAATAGTTCTTATGTCAATAAAGTTTCCACTATAAGGTATACAATAAACAAGATAAGAGCAATTATAACGATAAATCTACTTAATTAAACTTTTAATTTAAACTATTTTTTGCCAAAGTATCTGTTTCCTAAGTTTAACTTTGAAAGAAGGTACTTTTATATTAAATAAATCTAGGTCATGAAATCTAATTTCATGACTTAAAAAGAGTATGTGTTTACACAATACTTCAAAGCTTTTACAATAACTTTTGCATACAAAAACACTGAAGGATGATTAGATTAACTATCTAGGTAATTTGTTTTAACGCGTCTCATTTGCCACTCGTCGTAATTAAAAACTCACTTAATTCATTCTTTAATTTCTTAAACTTCTTTTGATTTATCACTTTAATTTGTCTAAAAAACACTACTATCATAATAATGATTTCTGCAATAAAATAGTGCATTTACATAACTCAAGTCCAAAACACTATATCAATGAGTCATTCGTAAATTTTAATAATTATCTTGCATTGAATATTAACGTGGTAAATACGAGGATTTCCTAAGTGTTTTTAATATAATAAATAATTAATACACCGCTCTTCATCCATGTATTGGACCAAACAATGCAATAGGAAGTAAGCGTTCTGCAGAAGGCGTACGACACTTGAATCTTACTCCTTTATCGAATCTAAGGACAATAATAGTAACAGTTTCAATACAGTGGCCAGGATATCGCCGTTTGCCTGTACCTTAATCCACACAATGAAACACGAAGACAGCGCTCTACGCAGCCATACGTCAAGTTTGACGTTTATCCAATATACTACGTGCGGTGCAACTTGATCTAATCGTTCTCTGTAGCTCAACGGTATAAGGTATGGAATGAAATCCGCAAGGTACCCGGTTCAAACCCCACCGCCGTTGGGGTATTGTCGTACTCCTAATACAAGCTTTTAATTTAAGCTTAGTAGGAGGGGAAAAGGGAATATTAGACACATCTAAAAATTATTCCTAATATTCTTTAAAAAAAAAAATGAAATGAAATGTGAAAAATATTGATTTTACAACAGGTAAAGAAAACAACTTGAATTTTTTTTATCCTAGGATCTGACTAGAATAACCTTTTCTTAACAACAATGTTTTCAACTTTTATAGATAATAGTGGGATCACATGTGTTAGGTACTGTAATCTCCCTTATAACGCGGTAGATTTATTCCGCGTTATAGGAAATCTCGTTGTAGAAAGGATTATCTCGCACAACGCGCATGTACGACCCCAAATGCGGCTAATGTATTATGGAATAATATTAATGTGTTACAAGAGTACCGTGTTATAGATGGGCTTACAGTATGTTCACTTTTTCTGACTGGGCTTAAATTAAAAGTTTCTGTTAAGGCGTCAGGGTAAGAACGATGTACCTTGAGACTTTCAGTCCATACCGTCTACCGCTGACTTATTGAGGCTCTATATTAACACATTATATGCTTATTGTTTGAAACTTAATGTTTGTTGCGGCCTAAAAATTACCCGACTGAGTCTGTTGCGGGCTCTTCTCAGTGCAGGGCGAGGAACCCTTGTAAACTAAGTTTTTAAGTCGTAAATTTTATCGCCAAATTGTTATATGATTTAAAAATATATATTAACTTTATACATTACATATACGTTCGTATATATTACAGATACGTACGTATTATACATATACGTTCATAAGTGCTTACAAAAAAGTCTATATGAATAAACGATTTTGACTTTGACTATGTTTTTAAAAATAAAAGATGAAATTAATTTAACTTTCGTAAAATTTATACTATTACAGGCGACGTGGATCGCGCCATACGATATTGTGAGAACGTAGACGAGAAATCAAGCGCCAAGAACGTGGATGTTTATGTGATATTGATGAAAATACTCATGAACCCCGAACAAACCAACGCCCTCACTGGGCCACTGTCCAACGTGGCGAGACACCCGAAATCCAAAGTACCCGATTTGGAGACAGCCTTTAGCATATTAGAAAAGCACGCGGATAAAATATCACCTATAAAGGTATGTACGAATAACCGTTTTCTTTTATGTATATTGTATACTAACTGTAACCCGCGACTCCGCCAGCGCGAACTCACTGGTTTTGTTAAAGGTTGAGAGGTTTTATTCTTTTGTGCGGAACCCTATTAATTTAGCTAAAAGCAAAGTAGCCTATGTTATTCCTTGTAAAGTCAACTACCTGCCAGTGAATGTCGGTCCAGCCGTTTCGGAGATTACCCGGAACAAACAGATAGACAGACAAGCGTGTCTGAATTAAAGTAAATTTGTCAATTTCCCGGAAACGGTTTGTTAGCCATATATATGTTTTCTTCTTCTAAGAGGACGAAAACGACGTGACACGAGAATTGCATATATATGCCGGTTTGTAGATTTTTTGTACGTATAAGTCGATGCACACGGCTCCGACGTTATATAAATAAAATCGTGCGCGTCCGTCGTCAATGTGTAAATGTCACGACGAATAGGTTGTGCTTAGTGTTAAAATATATATATACAGAGCGTTACGTAGTCGATGTATTCGTGGCTTAATTGACCAAAGAGTGCTGCAATGGTAAATGTAATTTATAACATATCGTGTCAAAAGTTCATAACATAATATTTGTTTATTATTATTTGTGAAACAGAGTGGACATGGTTGACGCTAAAATTAAACTGATTGAGTTCACTACATAATTATATTCTAAATAGGATTTGTATAAAAAACAAAAACAGTGATTTCACGTGATTTTTTTTTTTTTTTAGAGACTAGTACTTTCAGAAAAATAACTTTTACAAAGTAACTTGTACAAAAACAACCTTTCGGAGAAATGTTTTACCTGAAGAACTTTTCCGGGACATTAAATATTTGAAAGTTCATTTAAAATATTCAATGATTAAATAATGAGCTACCATTTCGCTCTGTACTTTAGACTGATACGTAAATGTCACGTTGCTCAAATCGCAGCCTTTGTATAACGCTTGTGCCTGCTTTAGTATATAAGGGTTTGTAGATATCAACTTCTGTTAACGTAAACAATCCTGAGCTGTAGGTTTTTGATGCGACGTTTCTTATTACTTGCCCCTTAGTCAGCTTTTACGACATCCACGTCAAGAAAGCAGTGGTTTTATTCTGAGCTTAATACAGTTACCGCTTTTGGATCAAAAGACATTTGACTGTATAATTGAAATTGTCTAAATTTTCAAAATGTACCGTTTTTCATCTGAAGGTCTGAGCTCGGATTGTTGACGACGATTGTATTTAATGTAGGATAGTAAATAAAGAAAATTGCTATGAGACTAGGAAAAAAAGTATTGCTTGCGTGAAACTCTTAGAAATGTGGAACTTTGTTGATCCTTAAATGAAGAGGGAGTTATGTATAATGTTAAATATGTATTGTAAATTTAAATTTGGCCCAAACCTCATATTTGGCTACTATGTTAGAACCAGACATAGCTCAGTCTTTGTAAATTTTTGTCCTTGAAGACTACAAAGTTCTACAAAACTTTGTACAGTTACACAAAGTCCCCGGCGACACTACATGATCATTGAAATGAAGCTATATCTGGTTCCGGCATTAAAATAAATGCATTTAAAGTACTAATCGGTTTGAAATTAAATCTTATAGTATTAACATAGTCAGCACTGATTATTGTTAATAAATATTTATGAAACAATCGTCTGAATTTTGGCCCGACTTTTGTCATATATAGCTATAAATGTAAACTACTGCCACGTTATACTCAAATATACCTGAAGCACAAATATTGCTTGTTGAATATTTAAAAGCACAAAACTTAATAAGTAACCTTTGTAAACCGTTTGTACACTTTTGTATTTTATAAATATATAAAGTGAAATTTTAAAACGTTTTATGTCTTTTATTTCGCTTGCTTCGTAATACTGGCAACAAAAAATACTGAAGAATTGTTAAACATAATATGTGTAAATTAACTTAATCAAACTAGTCGATAAAAATGCCGTTTTGTATTTCCAACGTGATAACATCTCTTAAATCGATGAACGTCGCCCGCACGCTCTAAAAAGTGACTCATTGTCACGTTCCGTCTGAGCGGGTGTGCAAGCGATAGAGGCAAATGTCGCTTGTAAACCAACTTTACAATATTTTTTCACTAACCCCTAGATTTCTTGCCAAATTAGAATAGTATTCTAGTTGCGTAGTAGAAAACAATTATTTCTTAAGATTTCACTACAATAATATGGGTATATAAATACTTATGAATGTTTCTTCAGACATATACAATTAACATTTGTAGAAAGAAGAGAGCAAAATTTTGACGTTGTTTTGAGATTAATTAATATAATTCTATTAATAAATATATAAAAAAATGTATTTACAGATAACTAATACAAATTTTTCTTACGTAATTTATTACGGATCTCTTAAACTGCTGTTTACTGGCAGCACGGTATACCCAGCAGTGGGATAAAGGTTGTTCGCAAAACTAGACCTCGACTGAGATTTGGGCAAAAACACAAATATCCATATCGCAACAGACGCTAGGAAAACGCACAACGAAATGACAGCTAACATTACACCAATTCGACGGCTAGTCGTACCACATTTAAAGTACTTTTCGTTCACGTCGAATATTCGGCTGTTATATAAATGTGTAGGTGTGAAACATCTGAAAAAAAAAAGTTTTAATTAGAGTCATTCTTCAGTGTGTGGTTGTACCTTACTTTTAACTGACTTCAAAACGTCCACCACGTTCTCAATCCCGACTGTATATTCTAGGTTTTTTGTTTTATGTTACAAAGGGCAAACGAGTAGGCGGTTCAGGCTAACAGAGGCGTTGCCTTGCGTGGCCTTTAATTACGAGTTTAGGCCACCGAGAAGTCAAACGGAGCGAAACTCGACAACAACCCCATCACTTGACGTGACAGCATTGCGGCCACTTTACACCGATCTCATGTGAGATTGATGTACTGGTACCCGGACGCACCGGCCCAATTCGGCTGAGTGTGGCGCTACCTCTAATTAGAAAGACAGGAATAAGGGAAAGGGATGGAACAAAAGGAAATAAAGGTAGATGGGGAGGAGAGAAACGATGCGGATACTGCCGCGGACGGTTTGGGGGGAGTGACAATAGCACTTAGGGTGTCCGGGGTCGCGTACTCGTGTAGTGGATCTCTAGGATCTAGACAAAGGAAGATCCACCCTCTGGGTTAGGTTTGTTTTATTTACATTTTATAACACACAAGTAAAAAGGGAACTCCGGTATATTTATCGAGAAACATATAATCCTTCAAAGAGCCGCAAGCTGGCCATCCCTAGAATATACTATACATATTATATTATTCAACTGTAGACGCGCAGATGGGAGGATTTTTTGAGCGAAGCCGCGCGCATTCATGCGAATTAGATACTCAACGTGACTAGAGCTGAGGACCTGCCTTAATTTTAAGTTATATATACTAGCTGTGTCCACGATTTCGTCCGCATACAATTAGTTTAAAAAATGATTCAATTTTAGCGTTATGATATAGCCTATAGCCTTCCTTAATAAATGGGCTATCTAATACTGCAATAATTTTTCAAATCGGACCAGTAGTTCGCGAGATTTGCGCGTTCAAGCAAACAAACAAACTCTTCAGCTTTAGATATTACTAAGTATAAATATAACAGTGACGTCATAGCATACCTTAAATGTTCATAATCCGTCGCTCGTATTTGCAATTTTTTTATCCATTTTAGATTACAGTCGCAATTCCAGAGGTTTCCTTGTAAATCTAATCGTATCAATTGCCCAAACGGGACTACTAGCCGCTTGTCTAAGCCAGTAAGTCTTGATCCCTTGAGTGAAAGTTTCTCAAGTGCAAAATCGTCTGCATCTTCTAATATTTCTCGTCCAAATGCTGTAGGACTGAAGTTAATCAATTTTTGATTTCTCTCTATTTCTAAATACTTGAGAGCATGTAGTGGGGCGAACAGATATGATGGTATCTCTGTTATCGATAAATTGTTTAACTTTAATTCTTTCAAAGCCACCAAATCCGAGAAGTCTTCTTCAGACAGTTGTTTAATAGGATTATCTGATAGATCCAAGTATTCCAATGTAAACGGAAATTCAAATGTGTCGGTCAAGTTATTGTTCGCGATGCTCAAACTCTTCAAATCGAAGGCATCAACGAAGAAATTTTCGTGAACATTTTTCAGATTTATTCCATTTATAGATAACGACTTAATTTTATGAGTCAATCCGTATCCGTTTCGATCAAACAGATTATTATTTTCTAGGCTCTGTCCTAAGTTATTGTTGTCCAATATTATTTCTTTTAAGTCCGCTAAGTGATGAAAACTGATCTTTGCAAAAGTCGTAAATTTGTTATTAGCTAAATTAAGGTACTCCAATTGCTTTATAGTGGCAAACATGTCGTCATGTATAAATTCTAGTTCGTTGTCGCTTAAATCTAATGTTTTGAGTTTCGTTAACTGAAACGCTCTGGGCTTGATTTCTGAGATTTTATTCCTATTTAGGAATAGTTCTACAAGGGTTCCTGATACGAGTATATGCGAAGATTCTATTTTGGTCAAATTGTTTCTTGATAAATCCAGCGAATAGGCGGTGTTGGGCAAATCAAACCCTCTTGTCAACACGTGAGGGTCATATGAGCACTTAACTGTCTCACCAAGAAGATCCCGATCACTTTTATTATGGCGACATACACAAAAATCACTATCACAGAGTATGGAACTTTCGACTTTAAAATTCAATGCCGTAAGTGCGAAAATCAGATACACAGTGTGCATTTTGTTAGGTGTAGCGATTCGTCAAGTTCTAAGCGCAATATGATGGTTCGCGGTGCGATTGTTATCAGCAGTAACGTCAGATAGTCGTTATCACTGATACCTATATGATTGTTGTCCATTTCGCTTTGTTTGGTTTATGAAAGTAGGTGAATCTTATCGTCCACTCGGTAGATAACAGCTAGACAAAAGTAAAACAACGCATTCGATTCAATAAAAATTTGAATTTTAATACCTAATTACTAAAGAAAAATATAATATTGCTCTTACTCGCTACTCATAAGATTAAACCAGTATTAATTTCAGTAACTTAATATCACAACGAATTTAAATGAGTTGATTGTAGTCTTGCTTATTAATGGCTCTTCCGGGCTTATATAGAAATACATATATCCATATAAGAGTGACCGAAACCAGCATCAGATATAGAATGATGCCTATGGTTGCACCCACTCCAAAACCGCTCATGCCTCCATCTGTCTTGGGACAGATGAAATCTTCAGGATGCAAGTCGAAAACTTTCCTGTTTTCCAGATTTGGTGGAGCGGCGCACCTGAAAACAAACGTAGTTTCGGTAATTTTTTTGGAATCTCGCAATATAATTTAAAAAAAATTGTCAGTAAAAAAATCGCAAGAAAATTTCGAAAAATCGGTATTTATATTAACTGCACACGTCTATAGGTTATGGCAGCTGCGTCTATGCAAAGAGTGTGTAAAAAACACATAGAATATAGATAAATAGCGTGTAGTCCTTGTACTTAATATTAAAGAATACTGTAATTATATTCTTATTAATGCGTTCTTCTTTAGCAATAAGAACGCATTTGCATTACAGACACATATTGTTCATACGCGCAAACGATATGAAATACTCCCTATATAGCACATTTTATGCAATAAATATAATAATAATTTTTAACAGCACTAAAACACAAGAGCAAAAAGGTGACCTTGCCGTTGAAGCAGTGATTTCAATTATGCAACCTTGAAGTGGAGGAAAAGAAATATTATAACAGGGGAAGGGGTGTGCCTAGACTATTATTGAGAAAAATTGAGAAGATTAAAAATGAAAGTGTGTTTATGGATATTAAACGTTCTATTTACAATCACAAAATTACAAGCGGAGCGGAGGAACGATATACTTTTAGTAGCAATTCCTAGATTTAAAAAAAGGACTAGCGGACTCGCCATACGTCTTGGCCGATATTAGGCTCGTCGCTTATTAGCCAATTAACCAATCCCCTATAAGTCTTTTCCATATGACAGTTGTCGAACGTTATGTAAAATAATATTTTTATATTCTCATCAGTCCAAAGGTCTAGGACGAAAGTCATCTATTTAAATAAATATATATATATATATAGGGGACTATATGACACGCGGACGTCTGTTCCTACCATAGACAACTTAATGTCTGTGTTATAGGTAACTGATGCCTGCTATACACAAGTATTTTTTAGAAATATATAAATACCTACATATAGATAATACACCCAGACTCGAGGTGGGAATCGAACCCACGACCCCCGGAGCGGAAGGCAGGGTCCCTGCCGGGCAAACGGGCAAGCTGTTTAGCTAAGTCAATACCGATGTGACATCTGTCCCACCAGAAAGCTCGCAGATACGTCGATGCTACCTGGAACTTTCACAAACGTGACGATAAGACGTGACAGTATCGCCGTCACTTCACACCGATCTTATGACTGGGCGGTTGGCGCAGTGGGCAGTGACCATGCCTTCCACTCGGGGGTCGTGAGTTCGATTCCCGCCTCGAGCCTGTGTGTATTATTTATATGTATGTATTTATATATTTAAAAAAAATCGTGTCTAATAAGAGTCTGTTACACAGGCCTTAAGTTGTCTACCTTAGGTACAGACGTCCGTGTGTCATATGGTTCTATATATTTTTTTATGTGAGAAAGACACCAGTACCGGGACGAGTTACATCGGTACGATTCGGCTATAGAACAAAAGCACTGCAAACGTAGCACTATATCTAATTAAATGCATCATACAGCTGTGATTAAATATATCTACACGGATAATGTAGAATTAGTAATACTCACAGAAGCTTTAAATACAAAGAGGGTTGTTTAAACTACAAGTTATGGTTTCGTATCATAAACTCTAACATTGTCATATTTCCTTTATGCATGGGCCCTTTATGTGAGTTAAGTTCCAATTTACGCCGGAGTAACTGACCCAAATAGCACAGAAAGTTCGGGGTCCCTTTATAGGACCCCGACTGCCCCACGAGAGCTGACTCGACGCTTTGCAAATCAATTAAGCGAAGATTACCCCGTCGTTATTTATGACGATGCTCAATCTTCTCATTAAAACTTCCTGATACATTTTGTTATCTGTTTATTAAATAAACTTTGGTTTTTCGCCGACTTAAGGGGTACATTTTGGTAGATATTTTGTGTATAAAATCAGTTATTTCACGCCAACTTACTTTTTATTTATACTATACTTGTAGCAAAGTTAACTTTCCGTTCCATTTTACATAAATTTGGTGTATAAAATTTGGTACACTTATATTTTGTACAGAGGATGGTATGTGAATGATAATATTTTTATAAGATATACATAATAAATATATTAAATTCTTACAATTACGCACACCAAAGCCTTATACCACCAAAGATTTATACACACAGGTAAACGTTTTATTATAGGATGGTTGCAAGCGTATTCACGACAAACGTGTGTTATTTTAATTATCTAATAGAACAATAAATTTTTTTGTACTAAGCATTTGTTACGGAAATCCAAAGATTTGTGGCTGAATTTCGACCAGCCAGAGATCTCTAGTTATGTGTAATGCGTAATATAAACGACAAGAGTCACGTTTAAGAATAAGTCAGCTGGATGTTTAATAAAACCTAAAAAATTTTTGTTCTGGGTAATAGACAGAGGTTTAAATATTACATATGTAAATGAAATGGAAGTACTAAAATATGTCAGAAATTTTTATATTTAAAAAACATAAATCAATTAAGTTAAAGACAAAATCACGTGACCAGTTCTTAAAGCCAAAGAACTGCATAATATTCCTGATTAAAAACCTAAAATGCGAAAACTCATCACAGAAAAAACAGAACTTGGAGTGCCAATTATGTTAGATATAATGTTCAAGTATGGGACTGACTTGACAGATTGGGGATCAATTAGCCGCTCGTTTGCCCCTTTAAAAAACTAGACTAAATAATATATATTGTGTGAGAGGAGATGGTCGTAGCTTAATAAGCGGCGGATATTTGAGTCGATCGCTAGGTTAAGCAGCTCTTAGTGCGGCCAGATGATAGATAGGTGATCAATGCTAACAATAGTTTTCGTATATCTGACCTCCTCCGTGTTTAGGAAGGCACATATAACAGTGGGTTCCGTTTAATGTCACTTGGTCACGTAATCACACAACTTATATCAATATATTGCGGGGATTTCCGTGGGATTGCGGGGATTCCGGGGATGACGTCAGACGGCAGCCGAGCATTTTAACTCGCCCCACAGTCACTTCCTATGCAATCTAAGGGGACCGAAGTGGTGGGAGAAGAAGAATAATATTTACTAGATATAGCCGGCTGGTCGAAATTCGCCCACAAACCTTTTTGAGTAAAACTACATATACTGTTCTATTCACAGAAAAAGAAAATTTGACAATTAATATAACATACGGTTATCACGTTCACGCTTTGACATCTCCCAATACATGTGTGAGTAAATGGTGTAAATCGTTTGTCATTGGTGTGCGTGTGGTTTTATTTTAATAATTTCGTATATTAATATCGCATATTGTAAAAAAATATTAGCATTCGCACACCGTCCTCTGCATGGACTAGAATTGTGCCATATTTTATACTCCTCCGTCCGCGCAATTTTCGTAAAAATGGTACCTAAAGATTTGCTTCACGTAACTTATTTACATATATAATAATAAATCGCAATATGTGTTGGTAAGCCCATAACTCAACAACGCCTGGACCAATTTTACCCATTATTTTTTTTAATGTTCGTTGAAGTCCAAGGATGGTTTTTACGGCGTGAAAAAGTCGAATAATTGCCGGGAAAACCTTTAAAAACAGCCCTTTTTTCCCATACAAACGTTTTCTAACAAAAATGTAGAGCCAATTTGAACTTTATCGCTTTTTCATAAAGTTCATACTAAATTACAAGCACTCTCTGTTGTCTAAGCAATGTAGGTGTGTTCCTAACGTCAAAGAGTCAATGTGCACTTTATTACCGCTGCACAAAGCAGAAACGATTCGCAGTGATTCGTTATTTCTAATAATACAGAAACGGGAACGGGGATGATATAGGTTAATAGAAATAAGTAGCCCAACGTTCCGGCAGGACATCGTCTGCCGGGTTCGCTTGTTAATATGTATGTAAATATTGCGTGCGAACGTGACATATGAATGCAATGATTTTCGTGATAACCGGCACATCCTTGACACGTATGGAGACGTATGATTACGTGCGCGTGTTTATTTTGGTAGGTGATTGTTAAGTAAGAATTATTTGAAGAGGCTTGTAAACATCTCGAAGGTCTTTTTTAATAACGACCAAGGACCTCTTAAGCGATGGCGTTCTTTTAATTCGCGACTTCAATGCAAATATAGTGGCCCAGAGCGTGTTAAAACACGCTTAAGTAAAAGGTACGCGATAAACGCATTTGTTTAATAACTTCAAAAGTTGTTGTCTGATTTCACATTTCATGTGTTTTTGAAGTACCTACATTTAATTCGATGCGAGTCGCGTGCGGCGTGGCGTCTCGCTTCATCTAAACTCTACGGAAACTATAAGTAAATACTTTTTTTTTTAATTTTAATTTAGGGTGAAGCGAGCAAACAGACAAACACTCACGTGCCTGTGCGCCTTCTGTTGGTGTAGGCGGGGCGCCATGTTGTTTCCGGTGTACGCGACGCACTTGACCTGCCACTCGCCCAGTTGCTCGTTCCAGTGCACGTACTGCTCTATAAGCGACTGGAAAAAAGAACCGGAAATGTTATTCCGTTACCAACAAGCCAGCTTCATTTGAATGATCATTTTGTAGCTGCCGCTACACAACGAGATGGCAATGATGTCGAGTGAAAAAGCTTACACCAAAGCAAACTAGATGGCGCTGTACGGATGACGACGACCGCAGTACAAGCGCTGAAAATCTCCATACAAACCAACTCACGCTAGCGATGTTTCTATTTTCGATTACTATATATAGACCTTCCGACAAACAACTGTCTGTCAACGGGCAACCCCAATTAGCCCGGACACGAAGACCTTCCTTTGCGGTGGTTGAGCATATCGACCTTCGCTCCCACCTTTTATTTCTCGCCGAAACTTTAGCCTGGTAAGCCTTTCCACAAATTCATTGATTCATTGAGTGTGGGGGACTTCGTGTAGCTGCTCAAAGTTTTGTAGAACTTTGTAGTCTTCAAGGACAAAAATGTAACAACACTTTGAGCTGTGTCTGGCTCCGGCATAACAGACAGGCCAGGCGGTTCATCTTAGTGACCACCACCCACGGACATCTACAACATCTGAAGGCTCGCACATATGTTGCCGGCCTTTAGGAGTATGCTCTTTTCTGGAAAGTCCCAAATCGAGCCAGTCCGGAAATACTGAATCTGTTAACTGATTCCATAGTGATATTGTGCGAGAAAATACTTTGAACTATGTCTGTCTCCGGCATGAGGATTTGGAGGAGGTTGTGACCTTTTTTATATAAGACAAGGGGCAATCGGGCTGGCGGTTCACCTAAGGGACTGCCGACGCCCGTGCGTTGCCGGCCATTGAGAAATGCTCTTTTCTTGGAAGTCTCTAACTGTTTTCCGTTCGAAAATACCGAAGCTGGTAACTGATTTCACATTTTTTTTATAAGACAAGAGGCAAACGGGATGGCGGTTCACCTAAGTGACTGCCGGCGCATATATATATAACAATTTTAGTAATATAAAGAATTCTAACTATAAAGAAATTTCGCAAGCATTATTTAGCTTAATTTAGATATAAGATTATATTATACTTATAGTAGTATAGTTATCGTATAGTTTAATGCTCAAAAAATAAACGATTTCATTTCAGATATTTATTTAACATACTTTTAATACTATTACTTGTTATCTTATCTGTTAAAGTGCGTCTTTGATTTTACATTAAAAACGCTGCACACACACAAGCAAGCGTTGCAATGAATTAGTGGAGGGGCGTGCACATTTTGACTGAAACATCTACAGCAAGATAGATTAGCATTATAAAATTCACAAATTAACAAATAGTGGATTATTGCACCGAGCGGGAAGTGGGTGATTCGTTTTTTTTTTTTAATAGTTTAAGCGGGCAAACGTGCAAACGGATCAACCGAGATCAGGTGATCAGCGTCGCCCATGGACACCTGCAGCACCAGAGGGGCTGGTAGTGCGTTAGCACTGCGAGAAGGCTCGCAGATGGGTAGCCGACCTTTAAGAAATGAATACGCCCTTTCTTTAAGATCCCTATATCTATCTATGTGGAAACTCATGAAAGTTCATATTTCTATAGCCAGCATTTTCATAACCGCTAGCAAAACCAACTGATATTGCAAATATACTCGGCAAATCGCAAAGCAAGCTTTGAAAAAAAATATAACTGGTAAATAACGAGAATATTAAGCATATCTCATTATTGTTAGTTATAAAACAAAAAGATTTGCCATATCCATTTAATCAGTATTACTTTATTAGTTTCGCACATCCGTGTATAATTTCACAGAGTGGTTTCTGTGAAACGGTCGCAGATTAGAACGGGTGTCACACGCGACGGGAGTCGGTCCACAACCCACTTAACTTAAGCCGCATCAGTGCTTCCCTAATATGTTCCCGGGATCGGGTCACCATGTTACGTAGTGAGAATTACTAATGGTTACAATATAATTATAGAAGATTTGATTACTATTATCACTACTGGCAATGCAAAGTCATAGTCAAAATTTCTATATTTAATTGAACCACCTTTTTAAGCAGTTGTAATGGTCATAATATTTTTTTAATTTATTTTAATGAAGAATACTAGACTGCAACTAACATCGAAATACAATAATATAAAAACAAATATATATATATATCTCTTTTTTAGAATACAAGAAATGCTTTTTTGAATTTAGACTTTCCTGAGCTTCCCAAAAAGCCGTTTATTTTAATAACTAAATAATGCTTTACGTTTCAATATATTCTAGTATAGCAGCATTAAGTATAAAAATGCACGTCTCTTTCAAACAGCTAAGTCGTTTGACCTTACAGTGCGCGGTCGAGTTTGAGTTTATAATAAAATCACTACACACACACTAACAAGCGTTGCGATTAATATTATTCACGCTTAAAAATAATGGATTTTAATGGAGGAGCGTGCACTTTTATACTGTACACACTATTATACTTATGGGCATAAACTATACCCTTTCAAATTCAGCGTACAGTATATGCCAGTCTATCTCTTACCTCGCAGAGATATTTTTGCATCCACTCTTTGCACAAATTTTATGTTTAGCTGGAGGAGAAAAATTCGGAATTGTTAGATGTGCGTAAAGGAGAACTAATATTCATGCCAAAAATAACTAATTCTGGTACACAAAACAAAATTTTAATCTACAATAAAGCGAACGAAACCACGTGGTAAAGCTAGCGTTTAATTACACAAAAAAGTACACACATCACGTGCACATACGTTAAATGTTTACGTTGAATTAACCCAATATATAACAGAGATGTTATTTTAAACCTGACCGTTAGCTAAAATAACTGACTCAAATCGTCTGCAAATAACAAACAGAGAGAGCAAAAAGACACGTGTTTAACATGCGGTAGTTTTGCACGTGAAAGTATTGGTGAACCTGGTCCATTTAGGACGGTAGAATCGAGGAAGGAGGCGTTCTCGTCTGCCACAATAATGAAAAACAGCGGCAATTGTAGACCAACCAAGGCCAAAATGAACCATGGGCTAAGAGTTATTTTTTGGTGGATCCGAAAACACAAAATAAGAATTTTCAACACCTAATGAGCAAGGTCTGTTATTCTATCTCCTGATAATGCTACGGTGTCGAAGCGAAACTTGCGTTGAGGCACATCGGAAAGTCAGTGTAGTTCTGTGCTTTGGTTGCGGATTCGGTGGTGTAGCTTTCGGGTTCCAGCATTACACCGATTTTTCTTCGTATTCATTCGCGGATTAAAGCGAAGTAGTTTTGATTCTCATGCATTTCATGGATTTCCGCAAAGTAACAACTGATTCTATCAATTATTTGAAGACGGTGAGCTTGATTTAGACAGATGTTATAACAATCAATTTAAGTAGATATTGGTGAACGTAGACAGTCACATCGTTTGCAATTAAAGCAGACCTTGGTACTAGACCGGGATAACGCTAAGAAGAAGCTGTACGTAGAGGTTATTGGAAACTAGCTGTGCCCGCAAGTTCGTTCGCGTTTAATTAGGTATCGCGTTAAATTAGGTACAAAAAGATTCAATTTAAGCGTGATATAGCCTATAGGAAGGCCTCGACTAATGAACTATCTAACACTGAAAGAATTTTTTAAATTGGAACAGTAGTTTCTGAGATTAACGCGTTCAAGCAAACAAACACTTCAGCTTTTTATGATAGTATAGAGCAGTGATGGGCAAGGCTATAATATATCATCACGCTGAAATTTTTCACCTAATTTACGCGGATGAAGTCGAGGGTAACAACTAGTATTAGTATAAGATGTATGACATAACTCATCAGTCCCTTAGTGTGAGTACGTAGTAGATAGTCTGCAATGTATCTATTCTTTGCATATTGCGAATGACTATATGCGCCTACGGCACGCGTCCATTGAAGAAAAAATGCCATGAGTCATGCGCAGACGCATACCTGTCGCGTTCAAAACGATGCGGCGTCTAGCAAAAAAAGTAAGGAAAGTTCCGGTGAAATAGCTGTCTCATATTTAGAGCGATTGTAAATATTTTACGGGTTATCGATAAATGACGTCACACTTTTAAGGGAGGGGGGGTAGGATATATAATGTGGCATTGTGTGAGAATGGGCAGAGGGGTGTGGGTCAAAAACTTAGTGACGTCACATTGGAAAAAGAATTTTAAACTGCTAATTTCTTTCATTTATCTTTAACTAGTGGACTCGACAGACGTTGTCCTGCCCGAACGTTGGGTTACTTACTATATACTGCATTCTATTGTCCTATAATATTGTCCCCGATCCCGTTCCATAATGCTTCACTGTTTTGGCGTTAATGGCTGAAACATGAAAGATAGATATATGCTGTCGCAGGCTTTTTGTAGAACTATTTAAAATAAACATTTTCTTCATACACTATATACGTGAAACTCTGATGGTTTTTTCAGTGCACACCAGAATAGTTCGCATATGGCAGAATGTTCTCCTACTTACTTGAAATTCGTTCTTAATCGTTATATTTTGGACAATTCGCACTGTATCTTTATACTTCATAGCCTGTGTGTCAGTCTGACGTATAAACTATGTTATTGTTTGTAAAGTTTTATTAAAATCCATTCAATAGTTTTTCCGTGAAAGAGCTTCAAACACGTGTACATCCATGTGTACAAACTTTCGGGATTACAATATATCTTATATTATAATCCCGAAAGCATACCTGCATAAAATTTAAAAATATCTAATATCACAAAAACGGCTCGACTAATTCGGTTAATGGTTTTTTTGTATGTTTCTTAAGGTACACGGAAAGTTTTAATAATGTGCAATAATATATCGCGAGTTATGTTAGCTGTATTCAATACGCGTTGCATTTTTAAGCTGTTATATTTGTGCAGCTCTCACATTGAATTGTACTATTGAGAATATGCGTTGAAGCGAAAGAGAGCGTTACATTTTCACTTAAAGAATGTGTGGATAACAATGAAGGCTCTTATATAGGTTTTCTTATATTGGTAAGATATGTTAAGTACAC
Organism: Charaxes varanes; assembly: GCA_024363005.1. Lineage (NCBI taxonomy): Eukaryota > Metazoa > Arthropoda > Insecta > Lepidoptera > Nymphalidae > Charaxes > Charaxes varanes. The sequence continues at coordinate 452,310 of JANCMC010048705.1, read as the reverse complement.
GGAAAAAAGTCTATAATTAAAGAAATCAATGAATATAACACTAGTTAAAGACTATACTTGTAGTATTATTAGTATTACATATATATCACTTTAGTGACGACCTCCCGTGCCCTCGGCAGAATGTTTACGGACCATTAAACACCCTCGAAAGGATGACCTCTATAAAATTATACCAAAACATATTATTTATCCAACCTCAAATGTTTCGTAAATGGTTATATACACAAGAAAACAGGAGTAGTGCTACTCTAAGCTCACGAGGTGACGTTTAATATGCGTCTTTAGATTCAAATTTATTAATAATTAAATTTGGCTGGTCCGTTGGCCCAGTGGGTAGTAACCCTGCCTTCTGCCCCGGGGGTCGTGGGTTCGATTCCCACCTCGAGACTGGGTGTATTATCCATATTTATGTAATTATATATTTCTAAAAAAATATATATTTGTGTATGACAGGCGGCTGTTATCTATTACACAGGCATTAAGTTGTCTACCTTAGAAGAGACGTCCGTGTGTCATATAGTCCTGTATATATTTATCTATTTATTTATTAAACAATTGTGTTTTGTACGCGTGGGTTCGTATCGCATCCTCGTCGCCAATTTATTGTGTATTTAATTATTAATACCTTATTTAAGTGTAATATTATATATAGAAGAAGTAGAATAAGAAAAGACAATTAACAGTTGATATACGCACTCACGTATTCTTTTATTTTTCATATCAGAATTACCTATCAAACAGGTTTACATAAATAACAGTTTTTGCAAGCGACAACACCGTTTCAGAGTTAATTTAACACTGAAGTTTACAAGTCAGCGTATATATTGAAGCGGAATACAGTAGACAAAATTAATTCAAACTTTGTCCATTACCAACTGCTAGATATAATTTGCATCATAGCATAAATAAAATACATTAAAATAAATCTTTTTAGAGAGGGTATCATTACGGAATAAAAACGTCCTAAATTAAATATTGTGTTTATAACTATCGAGACTTTTATTTAGGTATTCTAATATTGTTTCGGTTGGTGTATGTTAAATACACGAGACGAATGTCGATAATGAAATAAATTAATGAATATTGCATTTGTTATAGACTAATAAAATAAACAAATACAATAGTCAACATCTTGCACCATTATAATGAGGAGGTCGTCGCCTAAGTGGCTGGCATTTGAGATGATCTCTAGGTTAAGTCGCTCTTGCTTCGAACGGATGATAGATGGGTGATACATTGTAACAGTGATCTATATTTGATATCCGACCTCCTCCGTGTTTCAGAAGGTATGTAAAACAGCGGGACCCGATTAATGTCACTGACCGATGTTAGTCGGGAGGTCTCCCTGGGTGTTCCCACAATCCTATGACATGCGGATTCTTAAAGGGTGGATTAACAAATTCCTTAGAAGCCGGCAACACATTTCCAGCTCCTCTTGTGCTGCAGATGTCCATGGGCGATGCTGTTCACCTGATCTCGGTCGATCCAATTGCTCGTTTGCCCGCTTAACGTATAAAAAAATCGCAGCCGTATTGATTGAAAAAAATCAACATCGATAGAGCAAAATCGTTCAACGCGGCCAAAGTCGCAGCTAATAGCTAGTCTCTCTCAGAATCACTTACTCGGAGGGTTGTCTTCGGAAAGTGAAGTTCGCTGTACATATAAGATCATTCAAAGCCATCTCGAAGTTTACCGAACTGTGCATTATACAGACGAGAATGAAAGTTTATGACATACACGCGAAAAGGTCATCGGCCTCTTTTTTGGATCATAATATCCTAAAGAGGATATATCGTTGAAACTCAGAAGTCTACATAGAGTTTTATTTGAATGACGCGAAACGTGAGGTGATTGCCTGAAAAGTACAAAAAATATTCGGGACTTTTTTTATATACCCTCCTCCGTGTTTCGGTATTTAAAACAATGGGACCCGATTAAGGATACTGAGTAATATTAGTCGTGAGTTCCTAGGATGACGTCAGATAGCATCGGTCATTTTAACTCGCCCTACAGCCACATCCTTTGAAATTTAAGCGGACCCTGGTACTGGATCGGGATAACGCTAGGAAGAATAAGATTCAAAATCGTCAAACTCGTAAGTTGGGTTCTTTATATGATTACTTAATATAATTAGCGGAATTATTAACATTTGCATTAGGTTAACGTGCGAAACCCTCGATAGATCAACGCAAGAAGCACTTGGCTTCAATTCAGATCCCGCTAGGCTATCATCCTTTTTAAAAAGCTTATCTTGATAGGTAGAGTATAGGAAGAACATTAGACCTACCAAAAATTCTTCTGCGTAAAATTATTATTATTATGAGCCTATCTTTTCCCACAATAGGACAAAGGTCGCCATATCCTCTTTCCATGAGGTTCTATCTAAGGCTATGCGTTGCCAATCGCTATTATGACGATCTAAGTCATTCCCCCATCTCATTCTTGGTCTGCCGCGAGATCGTTTCCGATCTGGGGTCCATGAAATGGAGATTTTGGCCCAAAGATCATTCAGTATGCGGAAGACATGTCCAGCTCAATAGTACTTTAACTTGGCCGCAGTTTGGGTGATTTGTGTTTTGGAGCAAATAAGATTAGATAAAAAAAAATAGATTCAATTTTAGCGTGATGATAGCTATAGCCTATAGCCTTCCTAGATAAATGGGCTATCTGACACTGAAAGCATTTTTCAAATCGAACTAGTAGTTCCTGAGATTAGCGCGTCCAAGCAAACAAACAAACTCTTCAGCTTTATACATTACTATAGACATTCTTTAAATAATACCTAACCAATACCATCTTCTTAAGACGAGCTGAGCAAAGTCGAGGCAATCAGCTAGTATCTACATAAATTGCTCCGGCATTTGCAATCCAATTCAAATGTCACACTCTGTTAAGATCTGCTCACACAGATTATCGTACCACGAGCGAAAAGCGTATCAGAAGTGGAAGATGGCACACAGATAACCACACGGACGCCTGTTCCTAAGATAGACAACTTAATGCCTGTGTTATAGGTAACAGACGCCTGTTATACACAAATATATATTTTTTTTAGAAATATATAAATACACCCAGATTCGAGGTGGGAATCGAATCCACGACCCCCGGTGCAGAAGGCAGGGACACTACCCACTGCGCCAACGGGCCAGCCAGCCATTCTATACTTATGATTTTGAATTAAAGTTAAAACTTATTTGACATGTCTTGATAAATCTCGCTGAAACTCGAAAACAGATTGTCAGTATTAAATTCTGCTTATTTTATTTCATTCCCTGTATTTCAGGGCAGGTTTAATGGAAACAGTACGAAGAAAAGTGGTGAGATTACTTAAAAATCCAAGAAACGCAGTTTTGGACGCTACCTGAAGACTTCAAATAGATTATGGCTATGCCTTCTGGCTGATGTGCTGTGTAAATTGTTAATTGCCAAGACAAGATCTTCCAGGTCCGCTAGGTTAACATAAATACAGGTCACCATGATAAAGTAAAAAGAATAAATATAAAACAACGGTAGACTGAATGAATATAAATAAAACCGTTTGAATAGATTATTATGAGCCATGTACGGTTAGGGGATCTCAAGCCATTTTTAGACGACAAAACAGAGAGCGACGCGGCCTGTAACAATAAATTCAGCTAATCCTAACTAAGTGGTCCATTCAATTGAAACGTTGCGAAAATGCCCCTTGTTGCTTTACAAATTGTGGCGGGTTGGCGAAATGTTGGCGAAGGAAAGGGGGAAATCTGAACGCAGCGTGTGCTCCTAATTTAAAGCATCGCTGCTCTAACCAGTCCAGTTAGGCCGACCGTCCAGTCACATAGATTGAATAATGTTATTGGATTAAGTAAGAAACTTTCTTGCTTAATCCTATAAGAATCCCTTGTTGCGTTACAAATTGTGCGGGTAGGCGAAATGATGGCAAAAATCTGTGCACAGCGTTTGCTGTTACTTCGCCACTCTAACCAGTCTATTTAGTCGCAAGGACTGAATAATCTTATAGGATAAAGTAAGCAACTTTCTTGCTTAATCTTATAAGAATCCCTTGTTGCGTTACAAATTGTGCGGGTTGGCGAAATGATGGCAAAAATCTGTGCGCAGCGTTTGCTGTTACTTCGCCACTCTAACCAGTCTATTTAGTCGCAAGGACTGAATATCTTATAGGATAAAGTAAGCAACTTTCTTGTTTAATCTTATAAGAATCGTTTGTTGTATTACGTATTTTGCGGGTTGGCGAAATGATGGCGGAAATATGACCTCAGCGTGTGCTTTTTCATCGCAACTTTAACCAGCCTAGTTAGTCGCGAGAATTGAAGGATCTTATGGGATTAAGAAAACAGCTGTCTTGCTTAATAATCTCTATTACGAATCGTCCCGTACGAAGCTTTATTACTTATATGAATCGGTAAGGAAGCTCTACCGGCGACAGTAGAGCTTTAAGGTGTTGGCAAGCGCATTTTATCGCAGATAGTAACAACGCCTTCATTATCGACAAGCATAAGCTTGCAAATCTTTAAAAAAGAAATCGCGAGAAAAAAGAAGAAATTGAAATAAAAGGCGAAAAAATCTTATGATAAATAAGCGTCTAATAATGTTGCAGATTGTCTGTTATTTCATTGAACAGCAAATTTTAAAGGTGACTTTCAATATTCAGTATCGTAAGTATGAAATGATCCTTTACCTCACGTTCAGTGCTAAATACCAGTACACAATTAAACGTCACCTTAAACAATTTCTGTTAAGTAAACAAAATAATGAATATTGCGTCTAAAGCCATGAATATACATAAAAATACTACATGCATATCGTTTATGTAAAGTTTATAAAAATTATTACAATAATGCTACCCCAGTGTAAGGCAAATTTGATTTTCCTCAGTGGCGTTACCCAAACTTAGATCTCAGCTGAAAATCAGCTTAAATAACATTTATCAGCATTAATAAGGTGTTATGGGAGATATGCGTGAGCAATGCGAAATTTTACTGATTTCATGAATTCGATGCGATCTTTGGACGATAAATTATATACATGTATAAACAACTTTAAATGTGTTATCTCCATACTAGAAAGCTATGAGTTTAAAAAATACGTTTTTTTTTATATATATAAATTGAGTCAAAATTATTTATGCTAGATTGCGTGTTATAGACATAGATTCTAAATAAATACAACCTTACCAAAATCTAATATGCATGAAAAACTAAACTACATTTCTTTAACCCGCGAATGAAATAATGAAAAAATCTAACAGATGTTTTGCTTTCGAAAGATCAAATGACACTTTTCGAAAAAAATAAATATATAAAAAAAAAATCATTAACGGATTAAAGCAAAGTAGTTTAGTTTTTCATGCATGTCATGGCTTTCCGCAAAGTAACGCCTGATTCTATCAGTTACGTAAAAAAGGCATTCGTATTCGAATTTCGAATCAAAAGATGTTTTTATACAAGTAGACCTGTACAAATTCAATCGAATCCTCAACTATTTTAAAATCTACCACTGGTGCGGAAAAGTCCAGCCATGAGAAGAACCAGCAAGGAACTCTTTATACAAGCAAGAGACTCGTTAGCCAAGGCACTGCCACGCGTGGAGGAGGCGACTAGGTTACCTCCGAAAATCAGCGTTGAAAGTGGGAATTTTTCCTCTTCTAACAAAGAAGCTTTTTGTGCATCTCACTGGGTATAGATATACATATAATATATAAGGGCTTTTTTGGTTTTTGTGTGTTTCTTTTATTAGGTATATCTTCGTACAGTGTTTTTTATGCCAAATAAAACTTTTTCCTCTTCTTCTAATAAAATCAAATATAGAAAAGTGCAAAAGATTCAATTATTAATAATTGAAACGAGCGTTTTTAATTTTATTATTTAAGCGAGCGTGGCATGTCTATAGTAATATACAGAGGGAAAATTTGATCGTTTGTTTGCAATCTCTAAAACTACTGAACCGATATCAAAAATTCTTTCACCTTTAGAATCCTACATTATCCCTGATGAACATAGGCGATAGAATACTTTCAAAAAAGTTAGGGATACGTATGCAAACCTCGAAAATGTAAATTCCCGTTCGAAACCGAGGCAGGCGGCTAGTATACATATAAGCTGTTAAATTACTAAGATAAATCGGTACCGGGGTTTCCCTTGTAAAAAAAAATAAACCCGTTTACATGCGTGGTTATAAAAAATTGGTAGGGTTTCCTTTTCTAATTTTTAACCACCGTAAATTATAAGAAAAACTTGGTAAATGTATAAATATTGCAATTTAGCATGTTTAAAATTGTTCACGTGTAAATTGAGCCTCACAGCACAATGGTGGAAGCGATGAAAAAAAAAAAAATGAAAAAATTGTTTATTCTTTTCAGCGAAATCAATATTATAGTATTAAACGAGGTTGGGCCCTGCTCCTTGCGCTTTCGATTTGCCATTCCTTTTTTATTATACAAACCTTGTCCCAACATTAATGAACAAAACAAAAAAGAAATTATCCAATTTGGTGCAGCGGTTCGGAAGTTATGCACGTGCATACATTTCAGCGATTCATTTTAATTTGCGACTATAAATTGAGATGTAAGGTATCCTATCTTTCAAGTTGAATCAAACTGCACACGGTGTGCAAATTTGATTAAAATCGGTTAAGTAGTTTAGGAGTCCATCGCGGACAAACAACGTGACGCGTGTTTTATATAATATTAAGAATGATTATATTTACACGCCAGTATGGCATGACACTTCTAATAAAACTGTAAAATAGACAATACCTACAATCGGATAAATAAATTATTCGATTTGATTTGATTTGATTCGATTCGATTCGATTCGATTCGATTCGATTCGATTTGATTTGATTCGATTCGATTTGATTAAGATTGAAAGAAATAACGATTTGAAAATAAATGTGTCTTCAAGTAATCTTGCTTCATTAAAGATTACATTGATTGAACTCGTACTATTTCTTTTACCCTACGCCTGCCTTACGTCACGTTCGAGCTTGAAAGGAAAGGCTCGAGTCGTGCAAATTTCCAGACACTGAGACTAGACATCCGAAGACGCATTGTCTTTGAAAAGGCAGGGAAATGGCAGTCGTTCGATATTCTCTCCACTGTTACTCGACTGTAGCTCTCAAGTGTGGAAAAATACAGTTGGAAATGGCGTGTTTTTATCTTAACATTCTCCAAGGTGGTTTCAATGAGGGGTGCCCATAAGGGTCTTGAGAGTCGGGGAGCGAGATGTATGGGGTTGACGCCTATAGCCGTGTCGACATATTGTACATCAATCATCCAAGTAACGTCGCACCGAGATGGTAACTAAGAAATATTTTATACGCTTATACGAAAAAATAAATTGTGTACACGTGTTTGAAATGAAGTTGCTTTAAAGATTTATATTTAAAGGCTGATTGTTAAATGAATGGCAATAATAATTGGAGGGCACGAGGACAGCAAAGTTCTCTTATACTAATATATAAAGCGGAAGAGTTTGTTTGTTTGATTGAACGCGCTAATCTCAGGCACTACTGTTCCGATTTGAAAATTCATTTAACGTTAGATAGTCCATATAACGACGTAGACTATAGGCTATATGTCGACACGCTAATTTTTTAAACCTAATTAATAAGTAGTTGTGTGTGTGTATATAAAATCTTCTTCCTATAAACATTGGGAAGCAATCGTCAACATTTTGTTGACAATTGCTTCCCAATGTTCACGATACATTGCGCGCTCAATAATGGGATGACGATGGCACTATCTGTAATCTCTCATTTCGGAGATGAATGATTTTTGTGATTTTATTTAGGACATTAAATGTAGCCTTATCACAAAGTTTGCGGTACGATGTCTTTTCGTATCTAAAGCTTTAGATATTCAACGTGCAAAAATTTGTAAAAACACCGTCACAGAAAAATACGGTTCGAATATTTGGACAGCATTGCCGCCACTTCACACTGATCTTAAGTGAGAAAGAGGTACTGGTACACGGACGCGCCGACCTACTTCGGCTGCAGACCAAAAGGACTACAAGCGTGGCGGTACCTCTAATTAGATTAATAAATAGACCTTAAGGAAAAAGGGATGGAGTAAAGGATGGAGGTAGATGGGATGGGATGGGAGTAGATGGAATGGAAAACAGGATGCGGATACTACCGTCACGGTCGCGTACCCGAAGATGATCTAACTAGTTATCGGACAGTTAAAGAGGAAGATCCACCTCTTGGATACTGGACACATTTGCAGCTAGGATAAATACGGAATATTTAATTATGGACCATAACTAATTATCCATATCATAATAGGAGGAAACTCTTCTGCTTCCAGTTTTGTACAATATAACTGGAAAATAGTGTGTGCTGTCGTTTTTGGCTGTGGTATATCACTTCAGTTACGTTTGTAAAGTGCACGCCCGGAAAATAAAGCAAACTTAACAAGCTTTTCGCACACTCCATTAGCAAAGTGTGAAACGTTGCCAGCAATCCCCTAAATTTGCATTACGTAAGACGTATACAAGGTAAGTTTTGGCTACACATGTATAATTAAAATATAGGTCTTCTGTATTTCTTCCATATAAGAATCTTTTTAATAAATGTGTTGTCTTATGAAAATTTTTATTTATATGTTCATAGAGTTTTTTGAGGTTCGCAGGGAGCCGCTAGACATCAGCGGCCCAAGATAGATTCTTTGTGGAAATCCATGGAGGTGGCCTACGTCCAGCAGTGGACTCCACAAGGCTGAAAGAAGGAAGGAAGGAAGGTCTTATTTTTTTTCGTCTATGATATGACATTAGATTGGCAATCGCGAAAAGCTTTCATTAATAAATTGTGAAGGATAATGTATATTTTTTTCCTCAGCGTTGTTCATCATAACAACCGCGTTCCTTATATGCATCAATTCCGCAATAAAATTCGTTTTAATATCGAGGAAGTGTAATTTAATGAATAATAATCGATTGTATATTTGTATCATACATTATAACTATTATTTTTTTACACTATATGTTGTTCTCGATAGCCTTAAAAATGGCCTCTAAAATAGATATATAGCAAGTGCTTGCTATAAATCTATTTTTGAACACGAACATGTGATAAAATTTGCATATTCGTTAATTGCATAAAGAGGATAAGTAGGTGTATATACACCTACAGTTCCTACAGCTTTACTTTTCACAGCCTTACGGAATCAAATTAAGTCAGAAGACCTAAAAAATATGAAAAATCTTATTCAAATTGGCAAATAGCTAAACCTCAACATGAGCATACCTTTGCATGAAATATGAAACTTAAAAAAAGGACAAAAATGATAAAAAAATAAAATATGTACTGTAATAGTATTAAAACAATACCTTTTAAAATTGGTCTGAAAATTTTGTCAAAAATACATAAATAAATTATATAACTAGTTCTATCATAATTATACGAGATGCTTAGTCCGAAGAGATTAGTAACACATATGTATGTACATATGTTACTAATCTCGCAAATTGCGCGAACGGTGTAGTATTAAATTTGGCACAATTACTGTTTACTAGTTATTACCGTAAAATTAGGTGAAAAAATTATCGTGAGGATATATAGCCTATAGGTTTCCTCGATAAATGAGTTATCTAACACTGAAGTAATTTTTCAAATCCGACCAGTAGTTCCTGAGATTAGCGCGTTCAAGTAAATCCAGAAACAAACAAACTCTTCAGCCTTATATATTAGTACTCTTGACGACCGTATGTATATTAACTGTCAAATATAGCAACGTCGTTGTACAAAGTTAATTTATGTATACAATTTTAGATAAACATGCTTTTGATACGCAATTATTTTTTGTTTCGAAAATTAGTAAAGTGATACATAAGCAGTACTGCATATTTCGACCATATCATACATGACGACGACCACTGAAAGTCTCAATACAAACTTATTCACGCTAGCGAAGTTTCTACTTACGATTACTATAAACAAACCTTCCGACGAACAACTGTAGGCGAGGGCGGCCGCCCCGGGCAACTCCAACTAGCTCCGACACGAAGATCTTCCTTTGCTGTGGTTGAGCATATCGACCCTCGCTCCCATCTTTCATTCCTTGCCGAAGGAATTTCCACGTTGGTGTGCCTTCCCACATATACATGTATCTCTTTTCGTATAAACAACCGCATTTGTCTCGCAGCCTTTGCCAGAAGAGGCTAAAATAGTTCAACAAGAAGGATTAAATCAGATCCTCATAGATTTCAGTCCAGCTTTTCCGCCATTTGGCTATTGTGACTCTTCAATTCTAATCTCTAAATTATGCATGCCCAGTTTCGCATCTAATTTGACGCCAAAACTATCTCACCACGAAACGTAATGGCCAATTCGTGTACTAAAACTATGTAGAGTTCGTTGACCCGCATAATTGTATCACTGAGGTCTGCCCAACTATCTTGTGGCTTATTTGAGCTAACTTTGGTTACCATGTGGGGTTGAACTAAGTCTGTGTTAACTCCCCAAAATTATGTATTCTAAGGGCGCTGAGAAACGCTTGGGCGGGAAAAAGAAATTACTTGAGTATATAATATTAAAATAATTAAATTAAGTTTGTTTTAAAAGTAACTGTTACTACATGGATATCAATATCTTTGATCAACTTTAAAAATAAGCCACTCTCTAAATTTAAGTCTAACTTACATAAATGGATTTTAGAAGAATGCCTCTGTTCTGTAAAAGAATTCTTTAACTTTAATTGACTGAAAAAAAAATATTATATGACCAGGGTCCGCTTTAATTGCTCATGGTCTTCCTATCGATTCAATGACCAACTTCATAAAAATAACAGTAGTGGCCCAGAAAGCGGCCACATCAATGGCTCTATCTGATGCAGTCATTAAATCCTCCCCTGTGCAGGGCAAGCAGGGCACGACATGAGATGGGACATCGTTTGCACTGCACCTTATAGACAACCCATTTAGTTATCACCCGCAAACCAACCTAAATCGTATTGCTCATGAAGTTTCCGTAGGATGACCGAGAATCCCCACAAACTCTTCAATCCTTGAATTAGAGGTAGCGCCATGCTTGTAGCCGAATTGGGCCGGCGCGTCCGGTTACCAGTACCTCTTTCTCACATGAGATTTATACGCATACTCATTTATACTTTTATTCACAAACAGTAAAAAGACAATTTAGAATGTGAAATTAAAAGATGAAAGACGTCCTTTCTTTTCCTTTTCCAGTACATAACAAAGTGGATGATTTCACTATCGACTCGAATTTAATCGAACCGAGAACACGTGTTACGGGAGGATCCTATTAGTTTAGCGAGAATTAATCTGTATGCAAATTAAAGTATTCTACGTAACGAGGTGCCACCCATTAATTCATCCCAATCAGTTTCGATGAATCGCTCGAGACTTTGGTTAACACTCTCTATTAATGCATATTTTAATGATATTAAATTTTTTTCTTATCTACGAGAATTGTTAGCGACGTGTTGGTTGATTGGTGCTTTTGGCTTGTTTAACTCCTTTACCAAAACAAAATCGTGTCTCATTCTGGTACGCGTGGATTTTTAAAACTACGCAACGGATTTCAGTGCGGGTTTCATCAATAAACAGTGATTCCAGATTAAGGTTCATATGCAACTAGCTGTTTCCCGCGACAACGTCTGCATAAAAATGCGAGAGCCCTTATTCCTCTTTATTTCTATTCTTGTATACATATTCAGTCTGTAGTATATAGTAATATTTTCTATAATCCCAATTTTCGACTGGCCTATTTTGTTTTATTTTATTTCCATTTTCTTTTTTATTTTAAATAGCCGTTCCTTAAGAACTAAGACGTCCCGGGGCGTCAGCTGAAAATCAGCGCAGCATGTCTGATAATAATTGAGCTTGCTGCATAGTGCTGAACTGTTCTGCCCTTTCACAGTAGGTGCACACTGCTTGACGCATACATACCTGGCCTGCAATTATGTTAAATTTGTTTTAGCTATATTTATGTGTCTAGGCTGTGTATATGATATGTGAATAAAGGATTTCTATTCTATTCTTTAATCTGGTCCTATCGATTAATCCATTCTTAGCGGATGTCTACTTGCCTAATTTCATCTTTGTAGGTCCTGCAGTTTTCGAGATTTCTTGTTAGCTTACCTCTCGCTTTTATTTATTACATTGCATATGTGCCAAGCCGGGGCGGGTAGCTAGTTTATTCTATATTATTTTCTGACTGTTCACAGTTTGGCAAATAATTTGTGTATTACCTATGCATTTTTAATAGATATGTGGCCAAACAATACTTTAAATTAAAACTGATTTATAATTAGTACGACTTACCAGTTTTCAAGCAAATGTTGAAGACAAAATTGCTGCTGTTGACCTGTAAACAAACAATATTTGTCTAAATCTTTGTAGAAAAAATTGTTTTTAATAAAACCAAGATTGGTAAACTAACTATGCCAATGATGTTCATTTAGAAGTGTGCCCATATAAGGGCGTCATCAAGGGAGGGGCAGCTGCCATCCCCTAGAAGTTCAAAAAATGTAGGCAAATCCAAAGAAATTTAGAGAAGTTCTAGTCCTGAGTCTACTGGCATGACTTGTTTGACCGATGAAGAAAATCTTTATTTATTTATTAAAAGAATATTAGGAATACTTTTTAGGCGTGTCTAATATTCCCTTTTCTCCTCCTACTAAGCTTAAATTAAAAGCTTGTATTAGGAGTGGGTACGACAATACCCCAACGGCGGTGGGGTTTGAACCAAGTGCGTTCCAATAAGCGATCGCAACGATTTAATATAGTCTTTCAGATATTCGACATCTGACAATCGCGATCCTTATCCCTTTCTCTACTCCCCTTCTACCTTTATATCCTTTTACTCCATCCCTTGCCCTTACTCCTGTTTTTCTAATTCGAGGTAGCGCCATGATTGTAGCTGGATTGGGCCGGCGCGTCCGGGTACCTTTCTTACATAAGATCGACGTGAAGTAGCACCAACGCTGTCACGTCAAGTGATGGTATTATTTTAGCGTTTTGTTCGGTTTGTGAGACTTCCCGGTGGTCTAAACTCGTCACTGATGCCGGCAACGCATCTGCTTGCAGCCTGGTCGTGTACAGTGCAGCTATTATTTAAACATATACATACCAGCTTCGATACGTATTAAATTCACTGAGGAATGATGATGAAGCGATTATACAATTTCAGCACTTAACGTTTAATAAATAGGTACCGACAAGGAACTCCTTTATATAGTTGAACTAAACTGTCACACTACAAATGTTGATAACCTAAAGATCAAATCGAAGCATTTATACAGTGATATAACGTGATTTATTTGGGAATTATTTTACCGACTTAGAAAAGAGAAGGTTTTGCATTTTGTTACTTTTGCATATTTTTTTTTATGAAAACCAAATATAACTTTTTGATGGATTTATAGGCGAATTTACAATGACATGTTTGAACTCTCGCATCTCTGATAAAAGTTAACCCCGTCATATAGAACTCTATTATAATATTGTATAATATAATTCACAATTTACATATATAAATAAATAAAATTGTAGTGTCTTTTATATATAACATGAGGCAAACGAGCCGGCGGCATTCACGTAAGTGACTACCGACGCCCATGGACGCTTGCAACACCGGAGGGATCGCGGATGCGTTGTCGGCCTTTGAGAAATGAGTGTGCTCTTTTCTTGAACGTCCCAAAGTCATATCCGTTTGGAAATAACGAAACTGGCAATTGATTCTTACTAAATGAATATAGCCTATAAAAGCAATTTAAAACATTATTGTATTTCTGTGGGTGTGTTACTGTTAAATATCATTTAGATAAACTACAAAATCAGCAAAAGAATAAGGGCTTCATAGACAAAATAACATTAAAAATGATTGCAGTACATCTGTAATCACACAAACGCAGAAAAACTATTTCATCGAAATCGGTTCAGTCCTCTAGGGAAAATTCACTGACGTACATCTCTATAAAGAAGGTTAAAATCTGTTCTCATTTTAAATGCTTTATAAGCAGTGTTAAACGTCATTATGTGTATGACATTCTGGTGATGAAAGTTTCGATTATAAATAAGATTTTGACTTATTACGTTAGTTTCTGGTACAAAAAACCGAGTCAGCTTATGTCAGGCGCGGATCTGACTTAGTGGGCAAGATGGTCATGCCCGCCAGCCTAACATATTTGTGACTTTATACTTTCACGGTCTTTATTGAAAAGTTTGAAATCCCAATTTTACGTTCATATGAATAAAATAGCTTTGCCCGCGATTTCTGCCACGTAAAATTAGGTAATAAAAAATAGATTCTATTTTGGGATGATAGCCTATAGGCTTCCTCGATTAATAAGCTATCTAACACTGAATGCATATATAAAATTCTCGTGTCACGGGGTGCGTTGCCAAACTCCTCCGAAACGGCTCGACCGATTTTCATCAAATTTTGCGTGCATATTGGTTTGGATTGACAATCGGTCAACATCTATTTTTCATTCCCCTAAATGGTAAGGGTGGCCCACGCGGACGGGGTCGCGGGGCGCAGCTAGCTAATATATAAATTGGTCTATCACGCTTTTATAGTTTGTGTACAAAGTCTATATGATACAAGTATATATGAATCTATTATTTCCAAAAACAACAATGTCCATTTTATTAAAATAGTATAGCATTAAATCATATATTACAGTTCAAGAACGTTCGTAAAGTATAGGATAATGCTTTTTTGGCAGCATTGTTTAATTTTGTTTGCTGATTTGCACGGCATTAAGTCGTTTTAATTACCCATTGAGAAGCGATAATAACGCATTTTCGTCTATAGAATCTTAGACCATGAATATATAATTTTGGATAAATTATAGATATTGTTATTTTTGAAAGTAATAGACTCAAATAATTTTGATTACCTGATAAATCTGCCATCCCCACTCCTGGTACGTAGTGTTACCAGTAATTTGGTACATGTACCACAAGCTCTCGACAAACTCCGGACGTAGGAGGCTGTGGGCATCCGCTGTTTTTGTGTACATATCATCCGTAAGACTTGCCTATAACATCATAACGGCTTAAATTACTAAACCATTAAAATACACATCATGGATTTCCGCCAAGAAACACGTTGTCTTATCAATCATTAGGAATTTGAGCATACAGGTTACGCTCTACATTAGATTGACGAATTCACATCGCTTTGCGATTCAAATTTGTGGTTTGAATCGCAAAGCGATGATTCAAATTTGTGGTTTAGTGAACAGTGTAAAGAATTTAATGCGATTCCTAACCATATTAGGGTTCCATAGTACCACAAGGAACCCCTATAGTTTCGCTCAATCCGTCCGTCAGTCTATCTGCCCTAACTAAATTATACAATTAGAAACACAAATGCACGAATTCAACTGTAACACGAGAAATCGTACGCCTGAGATCGCAATTAAGAAAATCCCAAAAAACTTAACTAACGGAGGAATCCCGTCACTAATATACATATATCATAACAATATATACACCTTTATTTGTTTAGTTTTTGTGCACAGCTTCGTCTGCATTATTTTTCTCACTTTGATAACAGTACATTTTTCTGAATAAAAGCTATTTTGCGTCCATTAAAAGTCCCTATATATACTTCTGTTGAAAAATAATGACATGCAAATAAATTCTGTTAAAGTAGGTACAGTTTACAAACTATCACATATATTATGTGTGAAAAGTTGATGGTGGAACTGAAGTATAATGATGCATGGATTTTATTAAATGTGTCAAAAATTCAGTTATAATTATCTGCCAGTGTTCCTAAGTTAGATATCCTTTCTAATAAAGAACTTATGATAGTTCTTGACAAGCTAGTAGTATAAGTCTCCTTCAAACAGTGAATTCTAGAGTAAGTTAACATTTTTTTTTTTTGCTTTTCAAAGTAACAATATGTCTTACCATGTTAAAATGTGTAATTTCCGGTGCCAAAAATGTAGGGTGAGCCGCGTAGGTCAGGTAGCAAGTGTAGAACTGTCGAGAATGTTCGTGCTAGGCCCTCCGATAACGCAACGGTAAACGGATATACTGAAGTCCATGGAGGTGATCGATTCAAACGCCTCTGTACAGACGTCCGTGTGTCATATAGTCCTGCTATATGACACACGGACGTCTGTTCCTAAGGTAGACAACCTAATGCCTGTGTTATAGGTAACAGACGCATGTTATACACAAATATACATTTTTTGTATTATACATACATATGGATAATAACAAAAAATACATACATATGGATAATACACCCAGACTCGAGGTGGGAATCGAACCCACGATCCCCGGAGTAGAAGGCAGGGTCACTGCCCACTGCGCCAACGGGCCAGCCTAATAAAAAATTTACGCAGACAAAGTAGCGGACAACAAGTAGTTACAAATGTTTCTGACAATTTTATTCAGGTGCATGAATTTATGAATGTACTGTCTATATTACAGTGCCCTAGCAGTCCACGTGTCTGGAGCAAAAATCTATTGGTCCGACAGTAAGACGAAAACTATAAATCGATGTTCCATCAATGGTTCCAACATGGAGAAGATACTAGAGGGGATGGGTCTAGTCGAGGGTAAGTTATATTTTTATTTCCTTTAAGAAAAATCGGGCTTGCCTTACTAAATGCTAACCGCGACAAAATGATAGACAGACGGACTAACTTTTGTACAATGTTCGGGTAACTGATCATATAAAAAGCTATTTAGGTTTATCAAAAGGCATATAGTAAGAAATTTTGTAATGTATTTAGACACTGTAAATTTATTGTATTAATTTTAAGTGATACTGTACAACCTCGATATAACGAAGCTCAATGTATGTAATAATAATAATAATAAAGCTTTATTTATTTCCCTTAGAGTATGTTTTTTTTTTTCAGTATAATTTTTAGAACTATGTTAGTGAATGTTGATATAAGGTCCGCCTTTTGCGGTAAAAGCCTCAATAAAAAAAATAAAAGCTCAAGTTATGTACTTAAAAGTATTCGTTATACCGCTTAATATGTTACAATGAGATTTGTTGTAAAGAGGTCAGATTGCATTACGATTTGTTTTAATAAGGTAAACGTGTTTAAAACTGTCGAAACATGAACGACTACTGTACCATAAAGTGATTGATTGGATACGTTATGTTAAGAATAGGTTGAAAAATTCGTAAAATGGATGTAAATCAATGGTTTCCATCGATATTCTTCAGTCGTTATAGAAAGGACTTAAATTTAATAAATATTTTCGTAATGTAAAGGTATATTTTGCATTAGCTGCTGTGGGCAGATTAAGGGGTTTTCGAAAAAGTCGTTAAATCGAGAAATTCGTTATATCGAGGCTTATTTTTATTAAGGTTACACTGAATATATTTGTAAGTTTATGGACACGATATAAATAATCTTTATCTTTTATCTTTACTATATTTATTCAAATTTCAATCAAGAAGGTAGATCATACTTTTCTTCAAGTGATTTTATTTTTGTTATATTTTTTTACCTTGTATTCTATATCGGCTAAATTACTTTCCATAAAGCAAAACCATATACCAGAGAAGATCTTTTGACTATCTGCAGGTTTGGCTATAGACTGGTCAGGACAAAACATATACTGGACAGATACAGCATTGAGGCACATCGGAAAGTCAGTGTAGTGCTGTGCTTTGGTGGCGGATTCGGTGGTGTAGCTTTTGGGTTGCAGCATTGCACCGATTTTCCCTCGTATTCATTCGCGGATTAAAGCAAAATAATTTAGTTTTCATCCAAGTCATGGGTTTCTGCAAAGTAACGCCTGATTCTATCAGTTATTTGGACAATTTCTTTTTTGTTGTGTTCGTTAATGTTTGGATAAGATTTGTATAATAAAAAAGGAATGACAAAGCGAAAAGGAAATGGAACGGAAACGGAACGGGGCCGTCCCCGTTCCCGTGAACGGGGAATAAAGTTATGGGATAATAGAATATGGTAATAACGCAACGTTCGGGCAGGACAACGTCTGCCGTGTCCGCTGGTAGTATAAAATGTTGGTAAAGTTTAAGGTTTAAAAAAGGTTTTCCTGTGACATTCTATTCATCAAGCACAGAAATTTTTCTTACATGGCAGATCCGTTGGCGCAGTTGTAGTAGGGGAGCCCGTAATGCTAAATTTGTAGTCACTAAAGCGTTGTGGGGATCTATGATATGGGTCATGGGTTCGATTCCTGCCTCGAGTCTGCGTGTCTTATTTAAATGTATGCATTTTTACATTAAAAAATATATTTGTGTTTAACAAGCGGCTGTTACCTATAAAAGAGGCATTAATTTGCCTACTTTAGGAACAGACGGCCATGTGTCAAATAGTCCTGTATATTCATTATTTTATTTATTTATAACTGTATTGAAGGTGACATTAAATCTCCGAAAATATAACACAAAACACTTCATAACTCTTTGTATAAAGTTGGGTAAAAATAAGTCAACTTACGAACAAATACCAAGTATTTTGATGGAATAAAAATATTTTATTTACATGTACAACTGACGACAATTTCACGGATTTCCGCAAAGCAATTGGTTTTTCCCTGCTTGTCATGGAAATCCACAAGGTAACGTCCGATTATAAACTATGCTTTAACACAAACAGAACGGCATATTATTGAGTTCCTAAGTGACCAATCAGGCTGCCCTGTTTAAAGTCACATTGCAATGTCTCCTGACAGTCAGTCTCCTTTTTAGTCAGTAATTTCATTATCCTTGCCTGTCAAGGATATTTACAGAGTAACGCCCGTTTCTATGATACTTTCATTTAAATAGAACGGCATATTATTAATTTCTTTAGTGGCCAAACGGGCTGTCTTGTTTAAAGTCCTATTAAAATGATTATGCAATGCCTCCAGGCAATCATTCTCCGTTTTAGTCAGTATTTTTAATTTTCCCTGGTTATCAAGGATATCTACAGAGTAACTCCAGTTTCTGTAATAACTTAACTCAAATAAAACGACATATTATTGAGTTCCTTAGTGGCCAATGGGGCTGCCCTGTTTAGAGTCACATTACAATGACTATGCAATGACCAGGCAGTTACTCTCTGTTTTAGTCAGTAATTTTAATGTTCCCTGCTTATCGAGGATATCTTTGGAGTAAAGCCCTTTTCTAAGGCACTTTAACTCAAATAGAATGGCATATTATTTAGTTCTGTAGTGGCCAAACGGGCTGCCCTGTTTAGAGTCACATTGCAGTGACTATGCAATGCCTCCAGGCAGTTACTCTCCGGTGCATCTGCGGGCCGACATCTGCACGACCATTCTGGTCGTGCAGATGTCCATGGGCGCCGGTAGGCACTTCGGTGCCTGCTGCCTGCTCATTTACCCCCTTGTAAAATAATAATAATTAAAAAAAAATTGTGCAACTACGAAATATTACAATTCTCATTATATAAAATTTCAACAAAATAAACCGAATTCAAATTGTTAGAACTGGATGAAATTGAAATTGGAGCACACGAGAAGGACCAGCTTTCCAATAATAAAGAATCATCAAGATCCGTTTACCCAATCGAAAATACAGAGGTAACAAACTAAAAAAAATACAGTCAAATTAAGATCCTCGTCCGTTTTTGAAGTCGGTTGAAAACTCATTTCATCTGGCGTACTCAGACTATTACATTAATGAATAGAACTGGAATATTTATATCATAACAATACGTAAGCAAAACATGCTACTGCCGTAGGTACAATTCTAAGCATAATTATAAAAAACCTACGTATGCCTCTCGGGACACTCAGTAGAAGTGATAACATATACTATTTTAACTTGAGACTAGCACTGTGGGTTAGTGAGAGACAAGGCTCCTGCCTACAGCCTACCGCTGCCGCTGCTGCTGTTCCCAGACTGACTGGCACCGTTACGCGTTACGTAACGCAGCGGTTTTTTTTTCAATTTGTACTCAGCGTGATTGTTTTAGACTGTGGTTAATTGCCTCATTTAGAACGGATTCGGGATCCTATGTTGAATTTACAATGAAGTGATTCCAGTGACGGAAGACTTACGGAACTTGATTGTTTTAAAATAAATATATAGGAATATTTGACACACGGACGACTGTGGTGGGTTAGGCATCTTAATGCCTGTCTTATAGCTAACAGTCATCTGATATGTTAAACATTTTTTGTATAAATACATACACATATATATACACGATACACGATCCCGGAGCAAAAGGGGGTCACTGCAAACTACGCCAACGAGCTAGTCGTTTTAAACTAGGCATGTTGCGGAGGTTCGAATCTGATTTCAAAAATTTGTAAATTCCGATTGATTTTACACATTAGGTTTCGATTACGGTTCTAATTTTTAATCGGAATTTATATCTAGGGATGATGTGGATGCTGGCTGGACGATATTAGCCTTTAAGAAATAGATTGGACGGAGAAAAGGCTGCAAGGTTTTTTCTTTATTAACTATCTCTTTTTGTACATAAAATCGCTTCATTGAACTTTATTCAATTAGATAGACTCTATAGGATTTTAAAATTTACTTATTTTTTAGTTTTAATACCCAGGTTACACGTTTATACCTACTAATTCTTATTATTAGTAGAATAAATAGCACCTATTTATTCTACTAATAACAAGAATGTAGATACTGATAAATAATGTGTACGACGTTATGTATTGGTTACAATTCCGATTCCGGTTCTGATAAACCAAATCGGTTACGATATAACGCTTCCGTAGTATCCCTATTTTAAACTCTTGTTGCTTGTTTCTTAGGTAGCATGAGACAATATTTTTAACACTTGAAACGAACTAGCCTCGATTGTTCAATGACAACTTACCTAGCACTTAATATTGTTGGTGTAGCGGAAATTCAAGCTCAACCAAAGAGGCTAAAATGCAATGGTTTGGGTGAGGTGGTTTGTGATGGAGAAGAAAGTGAAGAGAGAAGGGGAGGGGGGGGGGGGGGGGGGGGGAGGGGGGGGGGGGGGGCGGTAAAGGAACTAGTCATTCGCGGTAGCTTCGCACGGGTGCAATTGCAATATATATACACTAGCTTTGCCCGTGTCTTTGTCCGCGTAAAATTAGGTAATAAATAGATTCAATTGTAGCGTTATGATATATAGCCTAGAGCCTTCCTCGATAGGTAGAACACTGAAAGAATTTTTCAAATCGGACCAGTAGTTCCAGAGGTTAGCGCGTTCAAGCAAACAAACTCTTCAGCTTTATTTATTAGTATAGATATTAACCAAAAGTAGTCTATAATACTCTGGGATAAGGTTTGATTTATATCGCATCGGTTGAACTGCAACAGAACATGCAAAGTAACATGCTTATCTCCTTCATAATACTAGTACAGTGCGTACAGTCTAAAAATGCACACCCCATCCACTAAAAACTTGAAAGTAAATATTAATTGCAACGCATGCTTGTGTGTGCAGCGACTCTATTGTAAACTCGAACTCAACTAAGGTCAACTAAAGGAGTTATAGCGCGACTAGAACGAAAAAGAAAGAAAATCATTTAATCTTTATAAATACTACAAACAGCTAACAAATGAATATATAACAATAAAATAGAAATTTTGCAAACAAACACATGTTGACTGCCTGTAGCAGTTTTAAAGATGGGTACAACACCTCAGCATTTTGCAATGTATTACGTGCAAAACACATAAAACATTAAACAGACTTTCAGCTGTAACCCATGATACCGTCACAGTAATGGGCGAAAAAGATAATGTATACAAATTAAAAATAATTATATTTCACACAACTACTACTAGGAGGGTCGTGCATTTTTAGATTGAACGCACTCTACGTATTATTAAAAAAGAAAGTAGCACTCAAGGAGTGCCGACAGAAGTCAAAACTAGGACATACAAAGGTGTCGGTAACGGTAACAGTGGCGCGGGTTCAATTGTTGTTTCCCATCTCAAAAAGTGCCAAACGCGCGAAGAACGCTGCTTTTACGTAAAAAAAGAAAAAAAAAATGCTGACGCATTAGCATTGTGTAATAACCTCCTTTGACGCACGACGGAATGGATCAATTCTGGGAAACCGACATTCGTCCCCTCAGAATAAGTAAAGCTGCTCTGATTTAAATTTATAATGTAGTCACAAGTTGGCACACTCTTTGTTATCAAGATCGAAAAAAATCTATGCATTAACACGTGAAGCGAAAACTTTCGATACCATTTTACGAAAATTGCGCGGACGGAGGAGCATAAAATTTGGTAGTTATAGTTTATAGAGATGTTGTGCGAATGCCTTTATTTTTATTAAATATCACTTAATTATATATTAAGTTATTAAAATAAAACCTCACGCACATTTTGCTACAAGATGGTGTCAAAGAATATTCATGCCGACCGTATGCATCTTCTTCATCCTTATTCGTTATCCCGGTTGAGTACCAAGGTCCGAATAGATTGCGGAGGATGTGGCTGTGGGGCGAGTTAAGGTGACAGATTGTCATCTGACGTCATCCTGGCAACCCCCACTACCTCTGCAACTTCACGACTAATATATGTAGCGCTGTATATCTACATAGCGTTTTATATCTATGTAATGTTTTATATTTATATGTAGGGTTGTATATCTATAAAGCGTTTTGTATTACATATAGCGTTGTACATCTAAAGATAAAATTTATATGGGGCCATCTCCCAAGTATTGTCTACTAAACAAAAAAGAAACATCGAAATCGATTCAGAACAAAACTACATACAGTCGAATTGAGAACCTTCTTTTTTTAAGTAGGTTAAAAAACCTCATATGAGTACTTAATAAGGCTTAGTTATAGATAAGATGATGTAGATTTGATGGTTGTAGTTCAGCCATTGAGCTCACCTCGTCCACACAAAGCCCGCAAGCCAGCACATAAAGGACGCGATACCGCTCGCCATACATTTTGTTCGCACCGGGAACATCTCCGCCACCAGGATCCATGGTACGGGACCCACTCCTGCACGTTGCATATTTCAGGGGTTAATATGTATCGATGCCTCTCTCGTTAATTGTTGTTATCCCAAATTCTTCACAGTAAAGCATTACCAACATGTCAATTGAAATAAGAACCTCATTATATAACATTTGTGTATACAATTATGTATTCAATAGTGACTGTTATATTGCAATTTAGTTGTTTGTAACGCTCTACTATAAAGCTGTGAATATGGAGTTACAATAACTTACGTGGCAGGTATCGTTATGTATATACATATGTATAGAACGAAATAAAATATTATTTGCCTGTAACGGCCAAAAAAACGTTATTTCACTAAATGCATACGATCTTATATACGACTAGCTGAACCCCGTGGCTTGGTCCGCATTACTTTGTAAAATTTTGAGGGTTTTTATTTTCTTGTGAGGGACCCTAAAAGTCTTTATTAAAGTAGAATAGCCATAAATTTAGAATAGCCATTTACATAAGCTATCTGCGAATGGAAGTCCCGTCGAAATCGGCACAGTCGTTTCGGAGATTACCCGGAACAAACAGACAGACCGACAGACAAAATATTTTTAAATTTGTGTTATTGTTATTTGTATATTGCACAGTACCTGGTACATAGTGATATACATTTAATAAAAAAAAACTAATTTCGACCTTACAAACAGACCCTTTAATATAAGAATAGCGTACAGTCTAAAAATGCACGCCCCAAAGTATTCACCTCTACATGCAAAATAGCGCATAGACGCAAAAACGCAAGCTCATCATTATCAATGGCTTACAGCGCGTGGTTAAGTTCGAGTATACAAAAAAAAACACCGCACACATAAGCAAGCGTTATTAATTATTGGAGGGGCTTGCATTTTTAGACTGACCTGTAATAGAAAACAATGTAACTTATTTTCACAGAACGCTTTTTTGAAACAGGCAATTAATGTTAAAATTAAAAAATAACTTGCCAAGAGTAAACAGAACCATGTAGACGATGAGGCAGAGCAACGGAATGAAGGCGTAAGCCTCCACATCGTACTTGTAGTGCGAATCCAACAGGGCGTATATACCTATTATACCCTGAAGCAAATTGTTCAAAATTACATACACTTTTTACTCCCAGGGGTGGATCTTCCTTTATCTGTCCGATAATTGATCCACTACGGGTACGCGACCCCGGAGTGCCCTAACTGTTATTGTCACGCCCATTATGTCCCACAGCTGGGCAAAGGCCTCCCCACTCTTTGACCACTCTCTTCTATCTAGAGCTAAACCGATCCACTCCCTTCCCGCAAAGGCGTCCAAGTCGTCGCGCCACCTCTTCTTCGCCCTACCCGGTCCACAGCGGCCATTGGTGAAAAATAGATTAAATTTTAGCGTGACGATAGTGGCCTATGCTTTAGCCTTTCAGGATAAATGGGCTATCTAACACTGAAAGATTTTTTCAAATCGGACCAGTAGTTCCTAAGATTTATAGCGTGTTCAAGCAAACAAACAAACAGACTCTTCAGGTTTTTATATTACGTACAGATTCAAAAATATGTACGTATAACTATTTAGTAACCAGTTAAAGATTCTTATTGCGTTTAATTTAGATAAGATACCGATTAGAGAATTGTAGTTGAATAATTTCGCACGTATCGTAGCTAGTAAAGTGATCTACTTAAACAAACTTTATTCTTAGTTCAGAGAATTTTATGCTAGGAAACACAAGTCCGTTACGGAGTGCGTAAATAAGTTTTACTTCAAAAATAATAAATTTGGGGTAAAAACATTTTTTTTAGATTTTTTTTTATTTTGGCATAGTGTCGTTTTATTACGGAGATCCTATTACGACCTTCCAGCTCCGTCTTCAAATCCTGGATACCAAGGACAAAGTACTCGCACAGACGAATTATACGAGCCAAAACTCGATGGAATTATGTCGGTTTATAATGGAGTTCCTATGGAGTACCTTTCAAGCTTCTTTATCAGATCAGCTCCATGTCATCATAATAATGCATTGTCATCCGATGTACGTATGTGTGCAAAAATTCAGCTAAATTTTGAAGCAGATATAAGATATCTGTTTCAAAATTGAATTGTAACAACCCGAACAAACATACCTTGCAAGTTACATAGCTTTTAAAAACCGTAGTGTAATACGGGAGCCAGACATAGCTCGACAGAGCCAAACATAGTCAATTTTTGACCTTGAAGTCTACAAAGTTCTACAAAACTTTATTAAGTTACACAAAGTCCTCGGTCACACTTCATGATCACTGAAATGATCATTCAAATGAAGCTATGTCTGGCTCCGGCATAACAGAATATACACAATATACGTAATACTGCACACAGAGGCCGTATTCCCATGAATAGTGATAGCACGTGTTAGTCATCGTGGTATTTGGATAAAAATATCTGTTCCAAATATTTGCTCGGCTCAGGTGAGAGGCGGTGATATAACATGCAATTATTGTATGCAGTTTGTAGGTACTGCATCTAAATTCGTTTATATCAACTAGCGCTTACCCGCGGATTTGTTCGCGTTATTTTGAAGATCAAGTCCACCATTTTGAGATTTTTATTCCTTACGTGCGGAACCTTCTTTTCCTAAAAAGTAAAACCCGCTATGTTATTTGTACCGAATATAGTATTCTATACTAATATATATAAAGCTGAACAGTTTGCCTGTTTGATTGCTTGAACGCGCTAATCTCAGAAAGTACTATTCCGATTTGAAAAATTATTTCATTGTTAGATAGCCCATTTATTAAGAAAGGTTATACATATATCATCACGCTAAAATTGAATCTATTTTTTTTTACCTAATTTTACGTGGACGAAGCGGACACAGCTAGTACTAAATATATTCACCATATATGTTTTTCGAAAAGAAAAAAATTTGCTTATAAAATCAGACGCATCGCTTTTATGCATTAATATTTAGAATAGATGATGCCAACACAGCTTAATATGCACAATGCAAGATATTTCTAGTTTCGTAGTTTTTATTTAAATTTAGTTTCTTTGAGAAAAAATAAGTCCCTCTATATGTGCGCTTAAATTCGAGTCATAACTTACTTTTACGTTCGAAACCGAACGTCAAGTGAAACATTAATCTTAATGTTTTACGCAACTTACTTGGTAAATATTACTAGCACGAACATTGCCGATAGTTTTACTTACTTTTACGTTCGAAACCAACAATGAAATGAAACATTAATGCTACCGTTTTAGACAACTTAGTGGCTAAATATTGCTAGCACGAATGAAATCAAATTCGCACGTATCGAATCCTCGATGTTGAATGAAAGCACGAACCTTGATTTGACGTTTCGTTTCGAACGTAAAAGTAAGTAGAACTATCGAGAATGTTCGCGCTAAGTCCTCAGATGAGCTGCACAGCTCAGCTTCATTAAATATCTAAGTCTTGCTTGTATAAGAAGAATAATGTTTTTAACGCTAAAATATTGATAAAATTAAGGAATGAAAAATTTCTTCCAATGAATTGTTGAAATTATTTCAGGCTTCTTTATTTCTCGTAAAAAAATATATAAGGACTGTTCGACATAATAATTTATGCAGAAGCGGTAAGTTTACAGCCGAACGTTTCCCGGTGTGATAAATGTTCATCCCACATCGGACCATTTGTATCGCGGCCACTTTATTGTGTAAATATCTGCTAGCATTCGATCTAGGGTTGCTGCTTTTTTTTAAACATGTTATTTTATTTCCATCTACACCACTGGGCAAAGGTCTTCCTACATTTATTATCTGTCTTTGACAGAGTTATCGTATGTATAGGCATTTGCAAATAGGGTTAAAATTATGTACAAATAGTCACCCCTATCACCTCCTAACGGGAATACGTCGAATTACCAGTAACCCTGTACAGATGAGTAGCGGACCCGGCAGACGATCCTGCTCGAACGCTGGGCTACTTACTGTTTACTTCTATTATCCTATATCCCGTTCCCGTGCCCGTTCCCGTCCCTGTTCGCGAGAGACGTTTACATTTTACCATTGACAAATTCAATGGACATTTCATTCTTTAAAACTTCCAGACCTTTATTTTTTCCCTTATAAAAAAAAAAATACCCAATACATTTACGCATTTAAGGAAACAGTCCAGATGATTTATTAAGAAATGCGTTATGACATTATTAATATAAGGATATATAGTTTGCAAACGTCTACCATTGGCCTTGACCCTCGCGCTTATAAGAATTGTTTGCATGTACCTACGTTTATTTTACGGGTTTATTAATAGTGGCTTCAACATTCGACATCGTCCGCGTAATATTCTTCCACTTTCTTCTTCACTTCACTTCACTTAACAACTTTCAACCCTTAATTCATGCCTTTAAAATTTATTTTTTGCGACAATAGGACTCTATATCGTTCTCCAAACTCTAATATATCTTTGTGCCAAAATTCATCAAAATTAATTCGGCGGTTTAGGCGTGAAATTCAAAAATATATGCAGCGCATAACTTCCGAATGACTGCACTAAATTGGATATTTTTTCTTTCTTGTATTCGTTACTGCCAAATCATAATGTTTGTATACAACAATGTCTGTCTGTTACGGGTAATTTTCGAAAATATTGGCAAAGGGAACGGGAACGGGAATACTATTATGGGGTAATAGAATGTACTAAATGGTAAGTAACCTAACGTTCGGACAGGACAACGTCTGCCGGTTTTTACTATTAGCAAGGGTAGGGTTCGTTATTACAAAGGCAGTTTACAACCCTGCACGAACCAGATCCGATTATTGTGTTAAACACGTTGTGCTGTAGCGCCGAACACCAGCGTTAGACCTTGGCGCTTACACAAATAAACAATTTTTGCACGTATGTTTAATTTAATTCGAACGAAGCTACATTTCAATGACCATTTTCTATTAAATCTATAAAGAGTAGTGTTTCTCGCAAGTATTTGCGTCCAGTAGCCAGTAATGCTAAAAGCTTTAATATATTTTAATTATCATCAACATCACCATGAACGTATTCGGCCACGGCGAGTACCTGGCAATGCTTGTGTGCGTAAATCGTACTCTTCTGTGGCTAAATTAACCGATTTTGTTCATGAAAGTGTGGTCACAGTCATTAACACGTTTCACGGTCACGTTCAGTGTCAAGTTGTACACAGCGCATTTTTTCAAAGTCTGTCACTTTTGTCACACTTGAAATTTTAATTTTAAAGAAACTCAGCAGCAAACAATAGTGCGATTTTCTTAAAAGCACACTCTAATGAAACTCTAACAACATCTTCTTAGAAACCAATGCCAGCTCTAATGTTTCCTAAAGAATTACCCCAAAAAACAATTATATATCACACGCTTAATCATATAGTGACCTAACTCAAAAAAGCTGATTGTTAGGAGATCGCATAAAACGTTTTGACATTTACAGCTTATTCCGCCTATAATTCGATATAAACGGCATTACAGTAACAAATTATGTATTTTAATAATAGTTAATAAAGTGATTAACGAATATTGATATGTTATTTTAATGATATTATTTGTTCGTCTTTTTTAATCAAAATAAGTTTTAAAAAGACTTTGAAACGAAGCTGCCTATATCATAAACTCAATTTAGACCTAAAACTTAATCTGTCTTTTTATGATAAAACGTGCGATATATTCATTTTCCAAAAGACGGCCTCACACAAGTTTTAGTAGGGGAATTGTCTTTTAGCATCCATATTCAGTCATGTCATCAGCTCAATGTCAAGTTGTCCTTTCTTATCTAAAAATATAGACATAGAAGTGATAGGACTTGAAATAGAACTAAAATTAGGGGTCACATAACATAAATTACGTCACATGATTGACAAATTACGTCCCTTGATGTGCCTCACACACACTTTTCCATTTTATGCACATACTAATAATAATTAAAAGAAAACAGCATTGTTCTTCACGTGTTTTTGCGCATTTTTAATGTTGACATATGACGTCACAAAGCTTTGCCTGTTGACACACAATGTCACATTTTGAAGATACCCTATAACGTGTGACGTAATTTACGGATGACCTCTAAGTGGCAGCTAAATATTTCGATCACTAAAGCACACGCTATATTTTTTACTTATTTCTTAAATATTATATCAACAATTAATTATATTTTGTCATATTTTGACTAAATTAAATTTTAAAAAAATAATGGAACCATTCTAGCATGATCTCTGATATTAACACAAATTGGTCATAGACAATTATGAACTTTTAGCGTCGTGTGGTTCACACACTAGGGAACTCGTTCTTTTAATGAAGAGGATGCGAAATGTACCTTACTTAATTTTTACCTTTTATTATAAAGGGTCGTACATTTTAATTATATTGATTGATTAGTTGCCACAAACTGGTTAACAACTAATTATATATAGCAGTTGAAAGCAACAAAAACCTTCTTCGGACATAACGGTCCAGACATGCAGCTGGGAGTGGTGACAGGTTGCTAATATTATACCTATAGCTGCTAAGTACATATTGTGGTTTCGAGAACTGGTTACCAGTGTGCCCCACACTAAAACACTGAATAAAGATGTAAGTAAGCAGAATTGATATAAAACAAAAAAAAATATCTATACATATAAACAAATTGAAGTGTCTATTTGTAACAATGAAATTTAATTCTTTTAATAATTGTATATGGTTATATATCGGATAGCTATAACAGAGACACGAATTAAAAAAAATGTCTGTTTGTTCCGGTTAATCTTCGAAACGGCTGGACCGATTTCGATGGTACTTTCACTGGCTGATAACTGATGCTACAAGGAATAACATAGAATATTTTATTTTTAGAAAAATAAATAGTTAATAATAATTATCGCCAGTGCAACAAAGCACAAAAACTCCATGCGATTCCATCTTAAAAATCTTTATCTTTGTTTAAAAACACAAGTCGATTCACGTTCTTGTACGCTTAGATCTTTTAAACTATGCAACGGATTTTTATGCGGTTTTCATCAATAAACACTGGATTCAAGAGGAAGTTTTGTATGTATATTCCGGAGCCAGATATAGCTTCATTTGAATGACCATTTCAATGATCATGTAGTGTGGACGGGGGACTTATCATCAACTTATCACTTATTTCTTTGTATATTTAAGCATTAATTCGTGTTATGAATTCTGACTATTGCAAATTTTTTGGAGCGTAAAAAGATTGCCTTTTTTGCAATGCAAAATAAAATTACTGTTCAAAGTGATGTATCTGGTTTAGAAATGGTCCGTATTAGCTTGGCTAACCAAACAGATCCCTCGAAAAATGCAGGTATGGTATTGCGGAGCAAAAGTTGCTTTAAATACGGTATTTACATACCGTATTTAAAGATTCAAAAATTTAAAAAGTCTTACCTTGGGAACTGCCACGATCTTGTTGACGGAAACAATACGAGCTGGCGCGGAGTAGGACTCTATGATGGGTCCGTGGCTGTGTAAGTCATAGGAGCTGTGACCGAGCTCCAGGCCACTGCTGAAACCACCATGAAGGAAGCCGCGTTTGTCTCTCTTGCCCTCAGGAGCGGCGAGAGCTACAGCTGCGAGGAGTACAACGCACACCTGGTACAAGAGAACAAACAAAACATTATGTGATAAATATTTACATTAATAAAGCGTATATATAATACGGTCTTCTAAACAAAAAGGTTTCAAGAGTATTCTGGCA
Source organism: Charaxes varanes (assembly GCA_024363005.1). Lineage (NCBI taxonomy): Eukaryota > Metazoa > Arthropoda > Insecta > Lepidoptera > Nymphalidae > Charaxes > Charaxes varanes. The sequence continues at coordinate 421,770 of JANCMC010048705.1, read as the reverse complement.
CGGTTCGAAGTAGTTACTAGGGAAGTAGTCACGCTTTACACTACACTTAAAATGTGACAGGAAATTCCCAATCAATCAAACATTTATTTGGATAGATATATAGAGAGGTCTTTTGATATATAGAGGTCTTTTTATGTTAGATTAAGTTATATCGTTATATTCATATTTTGTCGTTTCCGACGTAAGATTTGGAGCGAAGGAGAGAATCCTAAAGAGTTCTTAGTATTATTAACTTGGTAAAAGTTTTTTAGGGTTTTTAGCGAGGTTAAGAACTTGGAAGCTTAACATCGGATAGGTTATTTGAAATATGCCGCGAATAACAAGGCGTGGGTAATAAAATGAGACAGTTTAAATTGAATATACCGTGAATAGTCAAACTATTTGCGTTACTTACGAATGATTTCATCTTGGTTAAGATAATCTGTTAGATTGTTGAGAAGATATTGTGGACAGTGGGCAGTGTACTGATGTATCGGGGCGTGTACCAACGGTTATATACGAGTTAAGGAGACCTCGGTGCAAGCGACGCCGGGGTTCTTGCGCAAGCTTCTTACTCTTATTATAATTAATTGTGGTTTACAGTAGATACGGCAACGAAACAAATGTATTTAGAAATAATCTGCTGGTAATTTGAGAATATTGATCAATGAATGTATGAATATCTGAAATTTTGTGTTTCTTCAGTATGCGTCTATATTATTCATTGAATTGCAATAATTAAGTCATTTCGATGAGTTTGTGTTGATAAATTTTTTCCACTATTTCTGATTGACTGGCACTTTTTTTGATTGATTGACAAGTCCTGATTACTAAACAGATGTAAATGTTACATCATAATATTTAGGAACGTAAAATTTTAAAAACACTTTCTTTTTTTTAAATTATACTAGCCGTGCCCGCGACTTCGTCCACGAAAAATTAGGCAAAAAATAGATTTAATTTTAGCGTGATGACATATAACCTATAGGCCTTCCTCGATAAATGGGCTATCTCACACTGAAATAATTATTCGAATTGGATCAGTAGTAAAAAAGATATATGTAAGTTTATATGCTACGATTTTCGAAAATTTTCACTGATGATAAAAAAGAAATATTTTATATAACAGGCGGTTGTTACCTTTACCACAGGCATTAAGTTCTCTAACTCAGGAACAATCGTTCGTGTGTCATACAGTCTTATATATTTATTTAAAAAGACAAGTTCTTAAGAGTACTAAAATAGTGCTTACGAACAACATGCACGAGTTGATAAAGATCGAAGTGAAAATTAATACTCAGACGCCGTTAGAAGTACGTCATTGGAAGATAATTGAGGCTTACGCGACCTGAATCTAAGGTAAGACACGTGTCGTACACAATGGTGTTTCAACGCACCTTTTATTTCTATTTTTAAAGCACGTTCTTCGCCGCACTTCCATTTCTTTTCTATTTGGAAAGGTAAACGCGTGTATCGATACCTTTTCAATTCACCGCAAATTTAAATATAAGTCAATATTTGTAAATTTCATCAAGTTTGTTGTGTATTCCTTAATGCATTTATTGCAAAACTTATAAAATCTATAAGTGTAAATGTAACTGAAGTGTCCATTTGCAAAGTGGAAATTAAATTATTTACTTATGATATTATTAGGTGAAGTGAAAACTTTCGGTACCATTTTACGAAAATTGCGAGGACGGAGGAATATGAAATTTGACACTATTATAGCTACTAGCTGTACTCCGCTACTTCGTCTGTTTGGGTTACTCTTATCGCTTAGGGGTTTAAAAATAGTTTTTGCATGACATTAATACTATCCTATTTATGAAAACATCTTCACATATAATGAATTATTTTAGAACAAATTTGGTTATTTTTATTTTTTTTTAATTTATTTATATTTTGGAAATATACAGTACAATAAACATTAATAATTAATATATATAGAACAGACATAAACCATAAAAAAAGGTTATAATAAAAAAGGTTATACTGAGTCAGCCTTAAATGACAGACATATGCTGTCGCGGACTTTTATTCAGAACTGTTAAAGGGGAACAATTCTGTCGTACATAATTTTTGGGAGAATTTAATCATTTACCCAGCGCACACAGCGGAAGCTCTCAACAGGGAAAAAGAACTCCCGATTTTGAAACATTCTTCATTGGTGCTCCGCTTCTATTAGTTCTAGCGTGATGATAGAAAGCCCATAGCCTTCCTCGATAAATGGGCTACCTAACAGGGAAGGAATTTTTCAATTCGGATCAGTAATTCCTGAGATAAACGCGTTCAAGTAAACAAACAAACTCTACAGCTTTATATATTAGTATAGATACATTGTTTATCTTAGAGTATCCGTATAAATTATGTCGTGTTATGTAATATTTAAGAGCTTCGCTGCAAATTGTTCAAGACACGATAACTAGGTCAAGATGATCATCTTGACCTATATCTTCTATTGCGCCTCTTTTTACGTCATCGATGCAGGATTAAATTTCATAAGTAAACGATCATCAATTTATACATCCCATGAGCGGCCTTGATATTTAGATTTTTGTAATATAACACGTATTTGATACTAGTGAAATGGCCCGGCTTCGCATGGGTGCATTATAGAGCCTCAATAGCTCAACGGTATAAGGTATGGACTGAAATCTGCAAGGTTCAAGCCGCAGGCGGTAGAGTCGGTAGAGACGGTTAGAGATGTCACTGGATGGGTGGGTGGGTGATGTGCGTACAGTGCAACGGCCACTAATATTATACGCACATGATTTCTTGTTGCACCAAAACCAATAGCAATTAGATCTTGATCTTCGTCTAAAATTATATCGGGGTCAGCCAACTTTACAGGAGCGACACTATCACTAAAAGTTAATTTTCCCTTCAACTTAATAACCATTATATCATACTCAGGTTTATGAGTTCGATATTTGGGATGAACTATTTCTTGTTCGACATCGTATTGTTGGCCTTGGTTCGCAAAATGAGTTCCCACTGTGACGCGCATTTGTTGTGTTGTACTGAAAATAAAAATGAAAATACAATTATAAAAATTAATAGGAAATCTGCTTTATATAATAAATATTTGTATAGGACAATACTACACAGGGACGTCTGTTTCTAAGATAGATAAATTTAGCCCTTGTTATAGGTAACAGCTTTGTGTTAAACACAATCTATTTTTTGCAGATATATAAATATATACATGTAGATAAACTCAGACTGGAGGCGGGGATTGTATCCATATCTGCTGCAGTGAAAGGCAGGGTCATTCAATATTTAGAACACATTGAATTATTTTCCGCAGAAATTGTGGGGATTCCGGGGATAACGTGAGGAGGCAGTCGATTACCTTAACTCGCCCCACAGCCACATCCTCTACAATTTAAGCGGACGTTAGTACTAGACCGGGATAAAGCTAGATAGAAGAAAATATTCGGGTTTTTTATACATACGTTGATTTTCTTCTTGCGCTCTTCTGATATTACTTCACAAAGTAAGTAGAAGAAGATACAAAGAGCCTCAAGAGCTCAACGATATGAAAGAGTTGACTTAAACCGGCAAAGACATGGTACAAACTCCGCAATGGTATATACAACAAGGTACAAATGGGCAGGCGGTTACAGCGACTGCCGTCTGAAGTCATCCTCGCAACCCCCAAAATCTCTACAATCTCACGGCTAATGTCACTCAGTTACAGAGACGGTCGTATATTTGACAACCAGTGTTAGAATGGGTCACTCATCCAACATCCGGCTGCCAGTACACTTAACCTAGCGATAGACTCATATTCCGGCCACTAATTAATCTACGACCTCTTCTAGCAAAGTCCACCTATACTAGTCTACCTTTAATATAAAATATACTCATGGTAAGTACTAGCAATGCGCCGCAGAGAGGAGGAACTGATCGCTGATGATGGTGGCGCCGCAGTGGAAGGTTCTACGGACAGGTTTGTAGAGTGCCATGAATGGAGCCTGCTTAATTGTGACCGGAAAACCGTCGATGATGCGGCTTTCATCTGTGGAAGCTATATTATTAGTGAATTTTCTATCCAAATATTTAACCTACTAGCTTCAACCCATGACCCCAAAACGATATTTTGTTCCCCGAAGGTGTAAATATAAATTCAGAGCGAAGTGAAGGATACCATAGTCATAGTAGATTCCCGAGCGTAGCGAGGAATTCATAATATTCCACCCGAGAACAAAATATTTTGGCCCCGAGTCCGATCAGAAAAAAAGTTTTTCTAATTTGCCTAAGCGAGTAATCTAATTGGTCTTTGTAATTTCATTCGGATGTAATCCAGTCACTGACCCCAACATAAAGATGCATACACGGTATTATAAACTTGAAAACGCTTCGTTTTTTTTATTAAAATATTTTTAAATTAAATTAAATATTGATGTTTTTGTTCATTGAGTCCTTTATTAAAGTGATTAATTTTACTTGTATTGGATAGAAGGCAAAAGAAAATTTCAATAGTTCTTGGTATCAAAAATCCTTTAAAAATGTAAGTACTGGGTGCTTTTAAAACACTGTATACATGTCCTATAGGTTTGATTAGCTATTGCATTAATAGCAAAAAAATAAAAATTATGTAATCTATATTTATATACAAGTACGTATACTTGCGGACGCGACAGAGGTTGTCTAGATGAAAGGTTCAGTACAAGAGTAATTTATTGGAAGTATTCCGTTACAATCTACTCTGCAATTATTAATATTTTGTAAATATTCTATTGAGTTTTCCCTTCTTTATTTATATTTAAACTTTCCCAGAAATAATTCGAATAAAATAAAACAAACGAAGAGAAGCAGGACAGAGACAGAGATAGCAAGAAACATACCTAATACGAGAAATATGTTGGTATATTGTTTTCTCAAAAGACGATAGTTGTTAATGGCATATTTCATATAAAATATGAACCATTCAAGCTAATATAAAAGCTTAAATGATAATAGAGAAAATATGAACTAACATTTACAGCCAAATCTTCCGCAATAAAGCGGACCCTGGTACTAGACCGGGATAACGCTAAAAAGAAGAAGAAGAAGACACAAAAAAGGGAGTCTTGAGCGGCACGAGCGGCATGAAGGCATCTGAGCATCATGCTGTTTGCCATAATGGCAATCCAGTCAAGGCCAGCCAATTTAGCAGCCAAGGCGCGCCAGTACAAAAGTTCAAGAAGAAACAATTTTTTAAAAGAAGCTAATCGATCAAGGCGTAATGAAGGCTGTCGCCCAGTGAAAGCTATAAAATTTAATTGGACCGCGCGAGAATGTCATCGCAGCGATAAAATTACAATTCACGAAGGCGCCAGATGCACGCGATTTTATTGCGGGGCCGCAAATTGAAACCGCCACCGTTACAGACAATTGTTTCAAAGTTATTGTTTTTCTATTAAAACTCGATAGCAATTTTCGCGTAAAAATGTGGGTAGGGAAAGATATAACAAATACATATATACATATATAATAGCAACAAACATAATTATGCTCGAAAGTTGACAATAAATAATACTGGAAATATGTCGAATACCTACTCTCTGATTGACGGGTTTTGTTATAATTTAATCTTAAATATGTACAAATCTCTAATTACGATGTATTTTCGCGACACACTGTGAAATTACTGACCCGATTTTGATCAAATGTCGTTGTTATTAGTAAATTAATCTAACTTAAAACATAGGACTGTTTTATTCTCGATTTCTTTACCATAACATTATTTATTGCAAAGCAAGCCAACGTCCCGGCAGGACAACGTCTGCCACAGTCGCTATTAGACCATTATCATACAATATCGCTAGTATGTGTATACTAGTAAACCGCTCCGACTTTGCACGGGTGCAATATAGATATACATGTTTTATACATATAAGCCTCTTGAAATACTTTGTTTTGTCCTATGCAAAAGATAATACACCCAGACTCGAGGTGGGAATCGAACCCACGACCCCCGGAGCAGAAGGCAGGGTCACTGCCCACTGCGCAAACGGGCCAGCCAAATAAAAATAAATACGTTTGTTATGCATTATGTATCTTATTTTATCAGATAAATACATAATTTAAATGAATTCTGATTACTGTCGTCATGCATATTATAGATAACAGTATAAAATTACCCCAACGGTAAGATATAATAGTTGACCTTGTTTTGGCGTTTAAAATTCTAAATAATAGCAGCTCATTCGGCCAGGGAAAGCCTTCCGGGTTCGGTGTTTAACTATAATTATTCTAATTGCAAGTACTATTAATTTCCGCGATATAAATTTAAGGAAAAGTATGTTGTCAGAAATTTTTCTTATCGGCGAACACAATAAATACCGAGTAATATTTTCTAATATTTAACGACGTAGGTAACAAACTGAATAACCGTTTAACACGCATACGAGGGTGTCCGAAAGAGTGGTTAAGAATAAATGATTGATATTTAACACGAACCAAGTCATTGTGAAATCAAGGGTTAATTTATAGCTCCAGTACAACCTGCTGTGAAGTGGGGGGACCCATAAGTCTTAATAACGTACACATAATATATTTTTTACTTAGTCTATATAAGCGAACAACTAACACGAAATATTAAAAACCGTGAGACGATGAATCCATTAATGTCATACAATAAAACAACATAATTAATCAAAAAATTCCCTCTTATGATCTCGGAACGAATCCTCTAAACACTTTCTGTGTCTACTTTAATGGAATCCATATTTGTATTCGTGTGTAAGAAAGAGGGAGGTATGCCTCAAGGATGCATTTTAGTAGAATCCATATTCCGATGAAGGTATATGTGAGAAAAAGGGAGGGACTAAAGTGTCTTAAAGATGCAGTTTAGTAGAATCCATTTCTATGTAGATATTTTTATATGTTAGGAAAAGGGAGGAATGGCTCAAGGTCATAAATAAACATTAAATACTGAAAACATCGTTTGCTCAGTACATAAACGAGCTTCGGGATAACAAGGGTCGGTTCGGGTATAATTAATTTTGTATCGTAATTGCTAAAATACAAATTAAATCCACCGTCGACTAAATGTAGGTTCGGCAATGGCCCGCAATAATGATATTATGTATATAAGACACTTTTGTAACATACATTTTATATTACACTCGCTGTGCCCGCGACTTCGCCCGCGTAAAATTTGGTAAAAAAAATTTTAATCAATTTAGCGTGATGATGTATAGCCTATAGCCTTCCTCGATAAATGGGCTATCTAACACTGAAAGAATATTTCAAATTGAACCAGCACCTACTGAGATTAACACGTTCAAGCAAACAAACAAACAAACTCTACAGCTTTATATATTAGTGTAGATAACATTGTGTTACGCGCGACTTCGTGCGGATGAAATTTAATATTGTTAACAATTTTCATATATTTCATATTTTTGCGCGTATTTTAAATCTAACTCTTTTGTTAAAAATAAAACAGTGTATCATAAAACCAAGTGACAGTGAATGTTGCATTAAAAACCAGTGCAGCTGTTTTGGAAATTAGCCGGTTCACGTTGAGGAAATAGTTCTTTTAAAAGATCACATAGGATCACATGTATGTAGGGAATCCTAGAGGATTTTTTTTTAAATAAGTGTAAATGCTTTTAATAAGATGAATGCATCACTTACACACTCGTGACTCCATAGAAGGCCCCGGGGTCGTCTAGGTTATTTGAGTTAAGGTCCGCCCAGAATTTGACGAGAAAGAATGCGTTCCGAGGACCCTTCTCGTAGAGCTCCTTCAGACCGCCTTTCTTTTCGGGGAATTTGTCGTTTATCTGTTGTACATCTACTGACTGAAAACAATAAATACAATAATTAAATTGATAATTCTGTTAACTTATTAAGAATCGCATTTCATCATCGCCACAATCCGTGCAACTGGGTAAAAATATAGACAAATCAAATTATTTCTTTTATTTTATTTATATTTTGGAAACATACAGTACAATAAACAATCATAACTAACATATATAGAACAAAAGTATACCAAAAAAAAAAAATTTTTTATATAGGTTAAGCGGGCAAACGAACAAACAGATCAACCGAGATCAGGTGATCAGCGTCGCCCATGGATACTTGTAGCACCAGAGGGCCTGGTAGTGCGTTGCCAGCTTCTAAGGAATTTATTAATCCGCCTTTTAAAAATTCGCATGTCATAAGATTGTGGGAACACCCAGGAAGGCAACTGATTCCATAGTTTGCACGTACAGATGTTTCCAATAAATTTGAAAAATAACTTATAGAAGCATAATTACATTTAATACAGACATAAATTATAAAATTGACGGAATTAAATTAATAAATTGACATAAAATTCCATCCAAATTATGTTTTACTTTTTTTGATAGTTGTTGATAGTGGTATATGCCAAAATATGTTTTACTTAGATAGTTGAAGCAGATGCGATATTCCTCTTTTAAGTGTTCGAGCTAAGTTAGAGTTCGAATGGCACTAAAACTTATCCATTTTAGTGAACATATTTCAACAAAAATTCTTAAAGAGTTGGTTAAATATAGTTAAATCAAGGATAAATAGCTACCTCTAATAAAGGATCTGCGTATGTTACAGTGCCACCTATATGTACGAATAAATGTTGCGCGGGCGCTGTGCTCGGCGGATACTGAAAAATAAAAACATTAATTTTATTTTTTTAATTTATTTTATTGATAAATTAAAACCCAAAAAACATTACAGTTTCCCAATTGGTTTTTTGTGGACAAAATACATACACACAGATTTCTTAAGAACTAATACATAAATTTCTCAAAACTATCACGGCTGGTTAGTAAATTCCAGCAACATTTTTATTTATAATAAGGCCATACATAGATGGACGATGAATGAGGAGTGGGCATCTGAGTTGATCGCTAGGTTAAGTAGTTCTTACCGAGGCCCCGTGATAGATGCGTAACCCATTATAGCACTGGTTTTCAAATATCCCGACGTCCTCCGTGGTTCGGAAGGAACGTAAAACAGTGGGGCCCGATTACTGTCACAGAGTGATATGGTTCGTGAGATTGTGGAGATTGAATTTTGGAAGGCACGTAAAACAGTGGGACCGATCACAGAGTGATATTAATTGTGAAGCGTGAATTTTATTTAATGGAATACACTAAAATAAAAAGTCTTCGCACGTCAAGGCTTTGATCATTAGCTTTGTAATAAGATTATATTCATAGAATCATCCTATTCCTACTCGCCTGCTCTTCGTTATCACTTATTCGCAATTCAGATAAATTTAGAACAACGTTTTCCGAAGCTCCAATACACGTCAATTATCCGAACAAATCAAATAGCCACAACTTATACACTTAATCCGCTCCACGCCTATAACATAAATTTATACTCTTTCGTATATAATAATGAATACAGGAAAACCATTTTATTTTTTTCCTACAAAAATATAATAATTAGGTATACAAGTAGAGAGGAGGTCCTAGTTTCAGTCATCACTGGCCGGCATTTGAGCTGCTCGCTGGGTTAAGTAGTTTTTCCGTGGCCGGGTGACATATGTGTAACCCATTTAATACTGTTTTTCAAATATTCAACCTGGAAGGCATGTAAAACAGTGGGTCCCTGATGTCAATGATATTAGTTGCGAGATTGTAAAGCCTTTGGAGGTTTTGGGGATGACGTTAGACGGGATTCAATCATCGCAACTCACCTCACAGCCACATCCTCTGCAATTTAAGCGGACCCTGGTGCTAGAGCACGATAACGCTAGGAAGAAGAAATATACTTGCAGACATATCTAAAGCTCCCGTTAGCACTCTAGGTAGGATTTTTTTAATGCTTGTATTGGGGGTAGCTAAGACGATGACCCAGAAAAAGGGTTCAAAAATGGATCTGGCTTTGCACGCAGTGTTGCAGTGACTTTGACAAATTAAAACAAATCTTACGAAAAGTTTAAATTTTAAAATAGCCCGGTAAAGTATTACGGGATGATACGGATCCCTTAGTACGCGAGACAAACTCGCAATTGTCCGGTTTATTTTTTTAAAATTTCAATTGTTATCTATTGCTGAGCTATTGAGATCTCAGAGTATTTATACCTTGATCATTTGTCATCTCCGTAACTTAGTTCGTAATTTATATTTTTATGAACTTAATTTAATTTTACTTAATATCAATAACTATCTGTACTAACCCAAACATTGGTCCTTTGAGCCGGATCAGAACATTGGTACAGCCAAAAAAATATCCTTTATAATATATGTAACATCGATGTCTGTCAATGCTTTAACGATAAGCTTTTTTCGGACTCGGCAACAGGATAATAACTTTGAGCACTGTAATTAACTGATGCCGTTAAAAGATCAGTTCCATCGCGAATGCTAACCAGTATCGTAAGCGAAAATTTACATACAACAATGTATTTACAATACTGGCTAACTCCCGCGACTTACTCCGTCTACAGTCTGTCTCGTTGATCACTATCTAGCATATATTCCTACATACTTCTAGTACAAGGTACAGTCGATCTCGTTAACCACAATTTAGCATCTATTCCTACACACTTTCCCATACAAGGTACAGTCGGTCTCGTTAACCACAGTTTAGTGTGGCGGTATCACCGATCAAATGGACCGCGTCGGGTTCGCATCACACCTGTGGCATCAAACGCGCCGCCCCCACCCCGCCGATCACACGAGCCGCCTCGCGATACACTCCCATGAAAACTAAACAACGATACGTATATGCAACACTGGATGTGGCTTTAAACTTTTTCATGAAGTAAGTAGACAAACAGACTTATAGCGCTCATAAGCTATCCTACGAAAAAAGAAGTTGGTATTTTAAAGTCACATTGTACAAATACTGCAAAAGATTTTCATAATTTAAAAAATAGTATTTTTTTATATTACAAGGGGCAAACGGTTAGCCTGTTTACCTATGTGGCTACCCCTGGAGAAGAATTTCGGCAAACGCGAAAACCGAACTTGAGGTCGTTAGTGCACCACGACTTCCATCATTGGACGGTCACAGGTACATACGTCAGTGCTTAGAGCCTCGTGTGATGCCATTCGCCGTATGTGTCGGGCCAAATATCACTTTGATTAATTAAACACGTCACTGTGATAAAGCTAAATATTTGATTTCTTTAAAAATCCACACTACTCTTGCCCCTCAGCAAGGCGCATACTGGACTCGTACCCGACCAGAGGATTGACCAATAAATGAACTTGAAAACTGCATAAAAACTTATTGCTCCACCCACATTTATTTTAGCTAGGGACGTCAAAGATTAGGTTTTACTGCCATATTAAGTGTGCATCTCGGTAGGTCCTTTCCATTCTTGACCTTTACATCTTTTTCATTTTATTTTATTGACCTCAAGAAATAATTTTAAGGAAGACACTGGGGGTCATCACTGCACACGTACAAGGAAAACGGCCATTGCTCTTCGTAGTATGGGGACAGCGCAGTGTTCCGTCAAGACCAAAGTTGTATGCGTTAAAACATTACCAATTACTATTTTTGACCTCAGAACCAGAGTTTAGTATTATCTTCCAAAAATATAATATAACCTCAAACTGAATGTAAGCTATCTGTCCCTAAATAACAAGAGATTGTCGCGATTCGCTTACCTCCTCGAAGGTTGTAATAAATCGAAGACTCTTGTAGGTGCGAGTGACGTGATAAGCATATATATGCACGTTTCTCGGTACCCAAAAACAGAAATTGACATACCGGTTGACTCTGTGGGGAAATGGTCAACGCCCAACAACAAACCTAGCAAAGAAATTAGCTCGCATAACTGCCAGCCGTGATCTCTAATGAAAAATCGGTCATCGCGTGTATATCGATTCTGAATATAAATTAAATATTTTATGTAACTATAGTTTATAAATTAAAATCGTAATCGAACCAAATATCGATTTAAATCATATATTTGTAGTGACAACAAAGTTTTATAAAAGAAATCTCCGGTTCAAAATAATTTTATAAAATGGCAAGATAGCTTTAAAAATAAAGAAAATAATTTTCATATCATTTTTATGTTGACGCAACAGAAAAAGCTATACCACGAATGGGCATTCCGAGCAAGCGGGTCTCTCCTTCTTTTATCGTCTTGTCTTAATAAGGTTCGGAGTAAACCGAGCTTACTAGGATATAAATAAACCTAGAGGATAATTAGGGGGTCGGGGGGTCGGTGACCCGGCCGCGTACCTCGTCCTTGTCGGCGGCGGCGGCCGGCGCGAAGGCGTCCTCGGCGAAGGGGTCGGCGCGCGACGAGAAGGCGTCGCCGAAGCCCTCCTGCGGAAGCGATCGTCGTTCCGAAATTTACCGAGCGCCCACGGAGACGGACGAGCGCCCCGGGCGGCCGCGCGGGCCAATTTTTATAATTTAATTAGAAAAAAAAAAATATTTTTCTTTTGGGATAATTAGTGTAAGATTTTATATTTACGTAAATCAGTGTTGGAAGTGGGACTTGTCCCTCTTCCAACAAATAAGCTGAGAGGCTTACCTTTTTGGGCATCTCACTGTGTATAGATATACATATAATTTATAAGGGTTTTTTTTTTGTTTTTTAAGTGTAAATTGTGTTTTATTATATAAGTATATTTATGTACAGTGTTTTATATACCGAATAAAAGTTTTTCTTCTTCTTCTTCTATGGATCGACTCAAATACAGACTACTGATCAAGCCATGACCTCCTCTAAGGAATATAATTAATGAAATTGCCTAATTAAAATTGACCCGCCAAGATAACTGTTTGCGAGGTTGTCGTCCGCTTACGTTAAAGCGGTCAAAGGGGCCTTAACATTAACTAAGATGAATTAACCGAGCATCTGGAAATTGCATCCGATTTATTTTAACCCTTAGCTGTAATCCCGCGACTTCATCCGTGTGATTTTCTTAAATTTTAAGAATTTTCGTTTTTTGGGCAGAACCTTAAATTGTTGGTTAAATGTAAAGTAAGTAATATAAAATCATATATCTGCTAGTAAAAGTCTTGTCAAAATCGGGCCAGCCGTTTCGGAGACTGCCCCGAACAAACAGACAGATAAAAAAATATTAATTTGTGTTTTTTATATGTATTCTATTAGTGAACGAATTTAATTATCACGTTAGAAGCTGACACTTGTTGATTGTTATCACCCGGAATAAACAGACACACCGATAGACAATTTTTGTTAATTTGTCGTGTATATAGTCATATGGTAATAAAAAAATAATTTCGACGTTACAAACAGACATTGCAATTTTATTTATATATATCGATAAGTTTGTCAGTTAATTCGCAAATGCCACCTGTTGTAAATGACGGAGCCGCGACAAAATATAAAATAATACATCGAGAGGTTATTTTCATAAATTCACCGGGTGGCCCTCCGCCTCGAGCGATGTGATGTAAAGTATGGTTAACAAAGATAGCTGAGATATAGCTAACTAAAGCTAATAAGAACAAAATTTAAATTTGGAATCGTGTAAAATTTGCTGCAAGAATTTTGCTCGGCGTAAAAGGTTCTACGAGAAACAGCTACAGTGTAGACTGTAGAGGATATAATATTATGGTCTTTTCAACAACCATGCAAATGAAATACCTAAGCGTTTTTGAGCCCGACTTTACAATTTGATAAATTATATCTTATAGTCATTATAAGATAAATTGTTTGTGTACCTGCTAATATTATTTCTAAAGAAGTAACATTTTTAATTATAATATACAACATAACAAGTTAATTATCCATACTAATCCATATCCTAACTAAGATTGTAAATGTGAAAGTAAGTCTGTCTGTTACGGTGTCACGCCTAAACCACTGTACCAATATTAACAAATTAAACTGTAGGGATACATTAATTCTTAAATATTGCTTGGTATTTGTTAATTCCTGTCGCGAAAAGCAAATTTTTAAGGCGTAAAATAGGGGTTGATAGTCGAAGACAACAATGCAGACGAAGTCGCGCGTTTTCTTACTTAGTTTGTTGTTATTATTAATATCTATGGTTTTTTGCTATTGTTAAATTTGCGTTCGGGCAAAAATAGCTTTTGACCAATTTTAAAATTCGCTTGAATGAACTATTTTTAGACCCACATTTATTAAAGTGCTTTTTGAGGCTTTCATACCTCGAAAAGAAAAAAGGGACTCTTATAGGATCACTTCGCTGTCTGTCAAGACACCTTTTTTCAGGAACGGAGAGACCTACAAAATTGAAATTGATACCAAATACTGAGGTCTGTAATCACTTGAAGGTGTGAACATTTCAACTCTGTAAGTATACGCAATCAAAAGATATGAGTCGTTTATGTCACACTTCCCATACAATAGCAACGGGAATCGAAACCTATAGTGTGCTTCCCGTTGATCTAGGATTATGAAATTTGGCATGAAGCTACATAATGTAACACAAGTAAAGGAAACAATCCGAAAACTGTAAATTTGTTGTTGCAACAGTGTCTTTTCGTCTATCTGTTTGCCTGTCTGTCCGTCACGATCCAGTACTAACGCCAGCTATTGGCAGTATTCGAAAGATGCTAAGAATTATGTATGTTTTAGCATTTTTTAAATACTCTTTGAGTTTTACTGTCGTTTAGAAACATACTCAATTTACATTCCGACAAGGGTACTACATACCGAGTCCCAAAGTGCAAACGATCTACGAATCCCTTGGATTATACACACAAAATTTTATCCAAATCGGTCTACCTGTTTAGGAGGAGCAAAGTGACAAAGATTTGTACAGTCGAAGTATAAAGACTTTTATATGCGGGTTTATGTAACATATTTTTGTAACACAATGTAACGACTTAATTCGGTTTGTTACTTTGTGTTACAATCTCGTTATAATCGAGGCTATGGATTAACTCTAATTATTACAATCCACTCTCGTGGAATAACTTTGTATGTCACAATAGATACGATAACTGAATACTCTAGCGCTTGCTAATAAAAAGCATTGTCTGTCTGTAGCTTTGAAATGAAGCTTTTTATGAGCTTTAAAGTGTTTTCTTTCTATTGGTTTAACAATCAATATAACTTAACAGAATTGAAATGTTTATTTGCAACAATAATATGAAAATCTTTTCTACTTAGCGTTATTCCAGTATAAATTGCGTTGGGGGGGTTCAACTTCTTCTTTTTCTAAAGTGAATTTCATTCTGCTTACTTGTAGAGGAGAGAGAGGAGAGGAGGAGGCTGTGGGTCAAGTTAAGATGATTGACTGTCGTTGACGTCATACCCAGAACCCTCACAATCTCTAAATACGACTAATATCATTCAGTGACATTAATCGGGACCCACTGGTTCACTTTGATTCCGAAACACGGACAAGGGAGGACATTTGAAAACTAGCGTTAGAATGGGTCACCCATCTATTATTCGACCGCGGTGCGAACTGCTTAACCTAACGTTCGACTCAAATGTGGACGATCAGGAGGCAAGCAGTTGCGTTGCCGGCCTTTAATGACGAGTTTAGGCTACCGGGAAGTCTCAACATCCGAACAACACGCGACAACAATACCATCACTTGACGCGACAGCGTTGCCGCTACTTTACACCAATCTTATGTAAGAAAGAGATATTGGTACCCGGACACGCCAGCCAAATTCGGCTACAAGCATGGCGCTACCTCTAATTAGAAAGACAGGAGTACGGGAAAGGGATAGAGTAGCAGGATATAAAGGTAGATGGGGAGGAGAGTAAGGATGCAGAAAGTCCACCTGATCGTAAGTGGTTACCGTCGCCCATGGACATCTACAGCATAAGGGGTGCTGATGCGTTGCCTGCCTCGAAGAAGCCGGTAAACACATGTTATTTCAAATTATTCTTTATTTGAATAAAAACTTTTCTAAATAGTCAAAAATGTTAAAACTCAAAAATTGCTTCGTAATAATCTTCTTTAAATATTTATCTTCCTAAATATTAATGGTAAAGCCACGCTCGTAGTTCTATAAGCTTGCAACCCAATCGAGCCGGCGCGTTCAGGTACCAGTACCTCTTTCTCACATAAGATCGGCGTGAAGTGGCGGCAATGCTGTCACGTCAAGTGATGATATTGTTGCCGCGTTTTGTTCGGCTTGTGAGAGTTCCCGGTGGCCTAAATCCTTCTTTAAAGGCTGGGGCATTTGCGAGCCTTCTGGTGGTGCTCATGTCCATGGGCGTCATTTAGGTGATGAACCGTCTGCTCGTTTGCCCCAAATAAATTTGAAAACATGTTTTGAATCGTCTTGAATTTTCTAATCAACTCGAATATATATATAACATAAAGTCGAAAATACATACATTCTCGCCTTCACTGCTAGTGGTCCCTACCCTGTCCATTCAAAATTTGATTGATCCTGCTAGTGTGGATTTAGATATATTTTCTAATAGAGATTTCATAGAAGATCTAGATAAGAAAAGTATTCTTGAGAAAGGAAGGAATTCTTAAAGGAGTGGATTGGTTTAGCTCTGTTCTGGATAGAGAAGAGTGGTCTAAGAGAGGGGATACCTTTACCCAGCAGTGGGACATTACAGGCTCATTAAAAAAAAATCTTAACAAGTCAAGCTCTTTACCTTCCTGTCCGCGTAATATTGCGAGGGCCTTAGACCCCCCCCCCAGTCATCGGATGCCTACTAACTGAAACCTACCTTGCCGAATTTCATCTTTGTACGTCCCGCGTTTTCGAGATTTTGTATTGTGACCTTTCCCTTTTATATATATCGATACTTCTATAATAATTTAATAAGCTGAATAGTTTGTATGTTCGTTTGCTTGAACGCGCCAATCTCAGGAACTACTGGTTCGATTTGAAAAATTATTTCAGTGTTAGATAGCCCGTTTATCAACGAAGGCTATATCATCACGCTAAAATTGAATATATTTTTGATACCTAATTTGACACAGAAGAAGTCGCGGGCACAGCTAGTAGATATATGTATACTCTTATAACGTGTCGCTATCCAAAACTGGGTTGACTATATCCTTCACAAAGGACATTGAACCCAACAACACAGATACGTACAATATATGTACTCAATTGTGTTCCTCAAACAGAATTCTTCGAGAAGAGCACTTGGATCTTTTTCTTAAGATCAGTTCACGCATGCGTGGGGCAAGCCACGCCTTATCCGAGCGAGATAAACACAGATTTCCTAATACAGATTCATAAATGCACTTACTGATTTAAGAATTCATATTAATTAAATAACACATAAGATAGAATAGCGTTATTTCATTAAAAACAAAGTAAAATAGATGTAAACTAGAGTCCAAGATTTAAAATTCTTAACAACAATTATCAGTTTTATTAGATAGTATTAGATTTGAAAGATAACATAATAAAATAAAAAAGGTTTGTTACGGAACTTATTGGAAAGGATGTTGCATTAAGAATTAAACTGAAAATATTAATAAGAATAAGATAAATTTTATAGGAATAAGAAAGATTCCAATAAAGTCTTTCTTGTTCTTATAAAATCTCATCAAAGACTTCCAAACTCTAAGCATTATAGAGAAAAATAAAATATAATTTAAATCCATACGAAACTTTTTGTTTTTTTTACAAAAAATGTGTATCATCTAAATTAAAAGAATTTGCTATTCTTCAAATTTTCTTTGGTCTTTGCAGAAGTTTTATCATTGTAAAAATGTATATGAGCAAGTTGATGGCCAATTTGGGTTAAAAACGAATACACGTCAATTGTAAGTTATGTTTATTAAGTAAATTCTCAAATACCAAACCTCCTTAAAAATATTATCTTTATATTAAAACAAAATATTTTAGTAAATCTTTACCAAGACCAACAGAATCATGTATACTTAAATATTTGAAAAAACTTTCGTTGTTATTTAACTCACACTTAAAATACTATTTTCATTCCAAAAAAGAATAAATGAACTAAAAATGCATTCCATACTTATTAACTCAAATTTCGAGCTCCTGCATAATAGCCACACGAAATTAATTAAATTAGCCAACAAGCGCATTTCATGTACACGAATTCGCTCCGTTTCATTACCTTTTGAGTCCTTTGCAGCGGTGTACTTATTTTTTTTACACTTTCATACCATCAATTCATTACTGTGGTCCAAAGTTTCTATTTTAATTAAAGATATTCACTGAAAACCCGCCCCTGGAGTTTGGACTCACTGAGACGTGGTTGGCTTATTTTTTTTTCGACACTCATTCCCGCCTCTGCGAACCTCCCAAACAAACAGTTCTGTACTTTGAAAACAAATTTCTTCAATATCAAAATCGAAAGTTACTGTTCTTTATATAAGATTCAATTTCTTCTGAAGAGTACTGTCGGTTAGGCCGTTTTATAAATGAATAAGTTGACTTCATTTTGTAAAAGCAGGCTCAGAATGTCGTGAAATTCAGTCAGTTGACCGCGAACTTTCGCGAGAGAAGACGTTTCTTGGGAGTAGTGTAGCGCGACTCGTGAAAATTTTCGGAAAACTTTACGACCTTTTTAACTAAATAGCTAATTTAGGTGTAAAATTCATATAGTGGTTTATAATCGATAGTGGTTATTAATTTTGTGAAATTAATTAATTTGGTAAGTTTAGTTGTTTTAGGAGTTAATTAATATACTGAAATTAGATATGGATGGAAATTTCTTCAATTAAAATTTAATTACTAGGAGGTATTTTTTTAGAAATGTTTTTCTTTTAAAGTTTATTTTTAATTAACGATTGGCTGCGAGAAAAATAGTTTGTAGAATTCGAGAAAAATAGAAAATATTTTTCATCAATATTTTTTAATAATATTGTTGCCAATAAAAATGTATATGCCATTTTTTTCTAAATACAAAAGCTGTCTAAAGTATGTTGATTATGCGGATTTACTAACAACGCAAGAAATAAAATCTTATATTCTTCTAATATTAAGTATCATTTAAAAACACATATATTTTTTTTCTACTTTTAAATTACACGAGGTTACAGTAAAGTAATGAACAGCGCGTATATTATTTTATTCTTGTCTCGAGATATGGAATTTATCTAAGGTCACGAGTATAATAACGAGATATTATACTTCTATAAATGTATGCATCTAACATATATATAAAGAGTAATTTCTATTAACGCCGACAAATTACGCCAGCAAGAAGTGGCGGCCATGCTGTCACGTAAGGTGATGGTAGTGCCGCGTTTCGTTCGGTTTGAAGGAGTTCCCGGTGGCCCAAACCCCTCCTTAAAGACCGACAATGCATCTGCTAGCCTCCTTGTGGTGCAGATGTCCAGAGATCCGAGTAGTCGGTAGGCACTTCGTTGAACCCCCTAGCCTGGCCGTTTGTCCCTTGTTAATTTAAAAAGAAAACCTGAAATTTCCAGTGGTTAAATTCAGCTGTTAGTCCGAATAATTCCTGAGAGGACTCCCCTTAACGCATGCAGCAAAAAAATGCAGAGTGATCCAATATTTATCCGCAAAGCCAAAATAAAGTGACACTATATTTATTCAGATCTACTTTTTACTTAATGTGGAGATTATATGAAATAGCAATTCAACGCTATGGAACAAAAGAGACTAACAAAAGGGCTAAAAATAATGAATACAGCAAAGCTTAGTTATCATTTTCCGCATCGGATTCAAAAGCATAATTAATATAAATTCTAGAGCAAATTTAAATCCGTGCTTTAACCTGTGTGTGTGTATTTATATCTATTTTATTTTGAATAATTTTATAGTAACGAGGGTTAGTTTGCTGGAATCCATGACTAGCAAGATCCTCTTGTCACGTTGTACGACATCTAAATACGTCGTACAATATAGATCTAGTCTTCGCTACAGATTTTTCTTCTTCCAAGCGTTATCCTATTATAGTACCACGGTCCGTCTAAATTGCAGAGGATGTGGCTTTGTGTTGAGATCACCGACTGCCGTCTGACGTCATCCTCGGAACCCCCACAATCTCACGACTAATATCGCTCAGTTAGATAAATCGGGACCTTTTAGGGAGATTTTACATGCCTTCCGAGACACAGAGGAGATTGGATATTTGAAAACCAATGTCAGACTGGGTCATCCGTCTATCACCCGGCCGCGGTAAGAACTACTTAACCTAGCGATCAACTCAAACACTAACCACTCAATCTACGATGTCCTCTACTAATTTTATTTTTTATTTATTTATTTTAACAAATAACAGAATCTTCGCTACAGATTAGGGAAGCTGATTAAGATACTTTAAACTAAACCAGCGAATAAAAACCTGTGCAATAATGTAATCCGTCTGCACTATCTGAAATTGTGATTGACTTTGTAGAATTAGTGTCTTTTTTAGAGTTCCATAGTACTATAAGGAACCCTTATAATTTCGCTCTGGCCGTCTGTCTGTCTGCCCGTAAGGTGGTCCCCCCCTAGTATTTCCTAACTATTAGACGTAGAGACTTGAAATTTTTCGTGTTAATAGAACATGCTAACAACTCGTTAGGAAAATTAATTTCAACGAAATCGGACAAAAACTATTAAAGTTAGTTAACAAATACATTTATAGCGAAGCAGACACGGAGCCCCCTACTATATATAAGCGTGTATTGACTCGTTTTAGGCCATTTTATTTTAAATGTAATTTATTTAAGGGTCTCAAATCTATTTAAGATTATACCAGACCCATCCAAAATAACATATACTTCTTACATAACATACTTACAAATATGACAAATGAAATGCGATACATATCAATTTTCACACTTGTAAATTAGTTCAAACAAAGTTACCTCGCATGTCGGCCTGGAGCAGAATAAGTGTTATTGGCGACCAATTGAATATAGTAAGAAATTAAAAAAAAACTGGGGCGAAAATATTTTCGTATAACGTTCGAGCTGATGAGAAAAATTGATTAAGTTAAGCATTGGCTTAAATATAACCTGATGAACCCTACTCCGATAGGAATCGACGCCATGCGGGCTGTGACGCACAGTTATATTCTTGGTATATGAATTAAATTGAGCAATTCACAATTTATGGCGAATTGAGACAAATTTCTTAGTATTCCATGGATTCAGCGTGCGGCTGCCGGGTCCATCGCGTTGCAGAGAAAGGAACCATAGCAGTGTCCGGGACTTATGACCCAGGTGTACGTATAAGAGCGCTCTTTCTAGTGGGCACTAACACTCGCCTTCACTGTCAGTGTTCCTTCCCCTGTCTAACCAAATCTGGTAGGATCCTACTAGTGCGGCTTTAGATGTCCTTTCTTAATAGTTCTTGTCAAACAAAAGACCTTCTTTTAGTAGGTTGTACAGGGAGTTTTCTGGTGTACCCCCCGCTTCTACCTCTACCAACAAACAGAAAAGTTGTATTTATGCTAAATTTATATATGTATAAATTTTACTTTTGATTCTCCATGTTTATATTCTTCTTCTTCTTCCTAGCGTTATTCCGGTTAAGTACGAGGGTCTGCTTATATTGCAGAGCATATGGCTGTGGGACGAGTTAAGATGACCGATTGCCATCTGACGTCATCTTCGGAACCCCTACGGTCTCTGCAACTTTACGACTAATACCACAAAGTGATATTAATCGGATCCCACTGTTTTACGTGCCTTCCGAAACACGGAGGAGGTCGGATATCAAATATAAACCAGTTATAAGTGTTATTTCCATGTTATTTTGTACGTAATAAACACTAGCGAGCCAATAAATAAAATAAAATAAAATAAAAACATAAAAAAAGCCTCCATCTATTTTTGACAAGTTTATCAACTTTACTCACAGAAGTTCTGCCCCAACCTGTGGCTCTGGTAGCGACACCAGCACCAATCCAGTCGTAGTTGATAGTAACTCGTCGCACATTGCCACCCAAAGGAATGTCATTGCTGGTAATCATGATACCGATGTCGTTCTTGATTGTATTTGGGTTATAGCTTGGGTGCATGGTGGCGCGCTGGAAGGGGAGAGCGGTACCACCACTGGCGAAGCGGTTAGTACCAACCACTCCGCGAATATTGCTGAAAGAGCCATTTTATTTGTCCTGGTAAAAACGCACTCTATACTCTGGAAATGTTGAATAGCTTGTACTTTAATCGTCCCTGCCTCCAAAGGAACCGTTAGAGGATCACTCCGTCGTCTGTCTGTCCTTCTGTCTGTCGAGACTATTTTTCTAAGAAACGCCTAGAGCTATAAAGTTGAAATTAATACCAAATACTAAGGTCTGGTCCTTTGAAGTTGTGTAAAAATCAACCTTCTAAATATTTCGTATATTTAATCTAAAAATATGGCTATTTATGTTGTATTTCTCATAATAGTATGTTCGAAAAAGGAATCAAAACCCATAGGGTACTGTTGCCCTAGAATCATGAAATTGGGCAAGAAGCTATATCTTGAACTACAAGTATAGGAGAACTTCCGAAAACAGCAGTATTTATATCAAAAAAAATTCGGTGACTATGTCAAATTAAAAGAAATCGTATGAAAAATCTTAAAATAACGTAGTAAATTATTACGTGATAGTACGAAACTTTCAGTGTGCGAGTCTGACTCGTAGTTTCTCGGTTTTTTACAAATTTTAGAATATTAAAACAATAGTATGAAAAAACAAATGTCGATACCTGCTATATTTCTTTTCTCATGTAAAGTCTTAACATCTTAATCTTACACTCTCTGCATCAGAAGAGATCGTGGTACAACATCGAAGATACCCCTATCTTAAATTTGAATTTAGGTTAAAATTTAAAAATTGCACCCTCTTCAAAGTAACCTTCGGGTTTTGGAAACTATCTTTCACGTTTCAATGACAGAAGACTGCAGTTTATTTACGAACGTTACTTATCTTGCTACAACTTAGCTAAATTTACAAGCTCTTATGTCTGGCATCCACGTTACGATATGCAGAATGGATTTTTGCGCAGGTTCGCATGCAAAGACGCACGTTGGTAACGTGTATGGGTACATTTCGGTGCACCGTAGAAAGTATATTGAAAATTGATATTTTATTTTACGCCGATCGCCTGCACAATGCAGGTTCAATAACTGCCACACGCACGCTCCGGTTTACCTGCACGGGTATGCCTGTTCAGGTTGGCCTCGTCAGTAACCGTAACGTGGATGCCAGCCATTATCAATTACATACGGTTTGGGATAATTTCCACCCAAAGCAGCTACGCAGTGAGCTGCAGTTAGAATGTGTCTTTGAGGTAATCAACTTAATCAGTACTGTTATATCTGACGGATAGCGGTACTTAAGGCTTAATGTTAATAATTCATTATAATGGTTTCTTGCCAAATTTCGTGATTCTAGGTCAACGGGAAGTACCCTATAGGTTTTGGCAAATTTCTTTCCCTTTGCAAATGTATGGTATGACATAAACGGCCATATCTTTTAATTGCGTACACTTGATTTTTTTTACTCCTTTAAGGGACTGCAGTCTTTAGTATTTGGTATTCATTTCCACTTTATAGCTCTAGGCTTTCTTGAGAAAAAGGGTCACTACAGACAGGCGGACAAATATGCTTAATAAATGAACCCCTATAGGATTACTTGATCATATTTTTCATTTCGAGGCACGGAACCCTAAAAAGAAACATAAACAAGAGTCAATTGTTTTGCTTAGTAAGTAACAGTATATAAGCGGCGGTCCGCAAATGTCGGAAATTGCAACCGAATACTGTAAAATAAACTTGGTCGGGGTTGTATCCGATTCTAGCCGCAGGCTTTAAACCCCGCTGTTGCCGGCTTATGTGTTGATCACTTGGCTTTAGTCTAAATTGCAATTAAATGAAGTTACCAGCTTGCACGTTTGCAAAAATTTTCTATAGGAACTGAAAATATTTAAAAACGTGTTTTAAAGTTAGATTTGCGTATTTTAATTATCTCGTGTGTATTTAATACGAATCTCAGACTTTTTTTTTATTCCTAAGTGTGTTTGAACGTTTTAATATACTTATCTATTTTTTTTATTGGAGGTATTATTTAATTAAAATAATATCTATACTAATAAAAACTAACTAATTTAAGACTACTAGAAGTATTAAATAGAATACAAAGAACAACTAATTACTAAATATCCCACCTCTGATTGATGGTGGTGCAAAAAATCTGTCTTATTTATGTAGAACTTACACTTTTTCACACATCCAATATAGAAGTTTCACTTCCAACAAACACCTTCTTTATGTACGAAAGTATTAAAAAAAAACAATAAGGCGTTAAGTTATTTTTTGGAAATTGTTACTTCATCAAATTTTTCTGTTTTATTCGTAAATTTGCGCAAAGCAAATTAATTTCTTCCGCTACGAACGTATTCTTGAACAGGGCTGCATTGAGAAGGTCAAAGGTCTCTCTCAATTTAACACGGCCGAAGTCGCGGATAACAGCTAGTATTAAAATATGTATATGAAAGCTCTATTAGATGGAGGCGCATCGTATTAAAGAAATGACGTCACACTCTCCATATGAATGGCGAAATTGCTTGGGAATATGACGGCCATCTT
This sequence comes from Charaxes varanes, assembly GCA_024363005.1. NCBI lineage: Eukaryota > Metazoa > Arthropoda > Insecta > Lepidoptera > Nymphalidae > Charaxes > Charaxes varanes. Next base: position 397,419 of record JANCMC010048705.1, on the reverse strand, counting down.
TGTACGGGCCGACAGAGGATGCAGACGTAGGTATTACGAGGCCTTAATAAAGCCTTGTATGATAAACTAAGACCGTCTTCAGACGCGTCTTTATTAAATTATTTTCCACACCTGAATGTTTGGACGTATTGATATAGATGTCAGTAAAGCTGAAGTGGGAATGGGCTGGGCCACAAAGGTCGAATGAACCCGCAAAGGTGGGCCAATATCGCGACGTCCTGGATGGCCAACAATGGCCGCCGACGACCCGGCTGGCCGAGGAATAGGAGTAGGGTCGAAATGGACTCGCAAAGGTGGACCGATCTTCTTCTTCTTCTTTGCGGGCTTCGTTTTCCGCACTTAGTCACTGTATGGTGACCATTGTGCGTGAGGGGGGGCTGGTGGGTGTTTACTCCATCCAGCCCAGGTGAATGGAGATAGAGAGTAGAAGAGTCACTCGCGCGTAGCGACATGGCGACATTAAATGTCCGACATGAAATACCTATTTATTTAGCCGTTTTGAGAAATATTTAACAAAAATAACAGTTTCTACCTTAGGCTTAACGACTTAAATAAAAACCACTTAACATTTAGTAGCGGCCATTAATTTGGAGGCGAAATAATAAATACCGCGGCAAACATTCGGCAGCAAGTTTAGGCGCTTGTTAAACCTCTTAATGACTTATAATTAGCACATTGTACGTGCTAATTACACGTGCCTGCAATTACACTTAACGCAACTACAAGAAATTACAGCTCGACTTCTTTTTAATAGTTACTTATTATGAAAGATTTCTTGTACCTAGAGTTTATTTTAATTGTAATTGTATACTTTAAACAAAAAGTTAAAATATCATTATTTATGTAACAGACAGAAGGAAGAGCTTAACTATCCAACAAGGCAACGCTGCATTTTGGGTAGACTACCATAGGAACCAAAGTTGTACAATTTTTTTAGTTATACTTAGTTTTTAATGTTTTCAAATATTTGTATAATTACATTTAGATATTGTCTAGTTTAAGAATATTTAATTTGATATTTTTTGTAACCTAAGTGTTAAACAGTTTATATATAATCTTTAATATTTTGTCAGAGATCTAAGTTCTGTAACAGCTTCTGCGATTTGTCAAAAAACTGGTGATTCAAACGCACACTTTCTTAGAAAGCAGGTTCTATAAAAGTGCTTTATGCCAGTTTCGGACGAAGGCCTTTACTACACACAATCTAATGGCTAACGTCTCCCCCTTGCACATAATGACCTCGACCCATCGATATGTTAGATAAGTTAGAAGATCTCCAACCAAGCGACCCCGACGGAATTCGTACTAGCGGTCACTAATCAGCTGGTGTTCCTCAAGGTATCGATGGAGGGGGCCATTGATAATGGATTCCATTACATTTGAGAACAAGAGCTTTGTCGTGATAGGCCGGTAATTGGAGGGATTAGAGCGGTCGCCTTTCTTCGGGATTGAGTGTACCAAAGCAGTCTTCCATACGTTCGGCACCACGCCAACAGAGTAGGAGAGCCAGAATAGACGCGTCAAAACAGGAGCCAGTTCGGGCGCATGTACGCAGCACAATAGGGGAAATGGCATCCGGGTCACTCCACTTATGAATTTGCAAGAAAAGAAGTGCTTTAGGCACGGAGCTCTGCCGGAACTTTATGTCCGGCATAGAGTGATCACACTGCGGAATAGTTGGCGGTGTACTTCCTAGGTCATCCAAAGTCCAGTTGGACGCAAAATGAGAATGAAGATCGACCTTCCCGGTAGTGTTGGTGGCCAGCGTGCCATCAACTCTGGTTAAGGATGGAAGAGAGGGCGTGCAGAAGTTCTCCAACGCAGCCTGGGCGATGGACCAGAACGCACGTTTTCCTGACGGAAGACGAACTAATGACGACTTTGTTCTAGCAATAGCTCTTTTGTTGGACTTAGAAGGAGTATAACTGCTCCTTCCTAAGAGCTAAGTACTAAGTTTTGAGGAGGTCGTGGCCTAATCAGTGGTCGGCATTTGAGTTGATCGCTAAGTTAAGTTGCTCTGGCTGCGACGTATCAAAGCCTACTTACAAAGGCATGAGTTCCTGAGCCTTTACACTTAGGCCCTTTGAAATGGGAATTTTTTATCCTCGCTCCCATATTTTATCCCTTTTCCTCCACATCCATATGTAACAAGGGCTCTTAGTTCATAAGACTTCAACTAAAAGGAAATGTTTATAAATTTGCTGCAATTCATCCGGCTCGAAGGACCATATCATATTGTAGTTTTTAAATTCATTGAAATGTCTTAAAATGTTTTTCTTTTACTTAAATCAAGCAAAGAAACTAATAATTAATATTAAAGATTATTTTTCACGTCATGTCAGTAAAAGGAAAAAGTAACAGATTTGGAAAGAAGGAACTGATGGTAATAATAATGTATGATTACCATAACCACTATATATGAATGTTTTTAACGAAAAATGATTGCTATTTATATGTATTTAATACAGAAAAATGATGGCCGATTTTAATCGGAGTTAAATTAATATTAAGCAATGCTTTACATAAAGTTAAACAAAGAGAACCTATAATGTATCTGGGTTTTAAAGTACGTCGCATATTTCATGTTAAATATTAATAAAGCGCACATTTATTACGCGGAACAATTTTCAATTTATGCGAAATCGATTGTTATTATTGTTTACATGATACATCCCCTGTCACGTAATTGATCAACCACTATAAAGCTGCAGTGTCCCAAATTTGTGGGTTGATCTCTATCGATAGGTACAAGGTTTGATAATAATTAAAGTGGGCCATTTTAGGGAGGTGAGGAGGTCGTAGCTTAATCATTGTCCGGCTTTTGAGTCGATCGCCAGGTTAAGCAATTTTTATCGCTGCCGGGTGCTAGATGGGTGACGAATTCTAAAACTGAATTTTCGAATATCCGAATACTTTCAGAAGGCACGTAAACAGTGGGTCCCGATTAAAGTAACTGAATGATATTAATCCCTAGATTGTAGAGACTCTTGTAGAGGGTCTTGGAGATGACGTCAGACGGCAGTCGGTCATCTTAATTCGCCCCACAGCTACGTCGTTTCTAATTTAAGCAGACCCTAGACCATGAAACGTAAGGAAGAAGATACGACAAGACGTAAGGGGCCGGCGATTCACCTGAAAGGCTTTCAAGTCCATGAACAGATGATAGCAGATGTGTTGCCGGCCTTAGAAAAGACTACGCTACTTTCTTTCAGTTCCCGATGCTTAATTGGTTCAAAAGCTATTGTACTGTACTCACTATTTACAGAAGCTTCCAAACAATGAATATATATGAACATAACGGCGATTTGCAAAGAACTTGCTAGGTGCACAACATCTTTGTAGAACAGTTTTCTACCTAGTTGCGGCATTTCTAAACCGATACGATCCAGGGACCTTTTACAATGAGAACGTGTTAATCTCTCTATTTATCTCAAAAGCTACTAATTTGACCCTTCTAGTAGCCCTAGGCTCATCGGCGAATCATTTCAAGGCTTGCTTTTTTATTTTATAGCACAATTCATCAAAAGGTTTGTCCCGCTATTGTTATATTAAAAAAAGAGCGCAATTACTGTACATTTTGAGACAAAACATGGAGCTGGCGCACCTCCAAGCGCCGCTGCTAATTGCTCTTTGCAGTCACGATGCTCAGACATTCAATTGTGAGATATATCAAGTGATATCGAAGACAGTACCCATCTAACATTGCAGGCTTATGGTAGATTTCTCGATATATCCAGGAGATACAGACCGCTTACACAAAATACGTCTTCAGTGATTGGAACGGACGCTCTGTTCTATTGTATACAACTGAGTCTAGTTTTTTGAAACGTGTATAAGTCTAATTCACTATTGTTCCATTTATTTTTATATTTTTACATACATACCGATTTCTATTTAGAGTTTTACATTACTTTGTTTCACAAAAGCAAAACTAGGTACCTCGAAATTACACGCAAAGAAATTAAATTTTCACCAACGTATTTTTTTAGCAAAGTTTCATCAAATGAAAGCGCTTAGTGTAAAAAGAATTTTTAAAATTCCAACAATCTATTGTTCGAATTTTAAAATGCTGAAGATCAAAGGTGTCGCCGGAAATGTAAACTCTGGGGCTTTTTAAATTCATCTACATTGTTTTTGGACGTATTTGAAAATAGAATAGAATTTGCGTTTTTAGCACCGCGTGCGATTTCGGTCTTTACAATTTACAGTTATTATATATGTAATCTAGTTTAGTGAGGAGGTCGTGGCCTAATCAGAGGTCGGCATTTGAGTCGATCGCTAGGTTAAGTAACTCTTGCTGCGACCGGGTGATAGATGGGTGACCCATTCTAGCACTGGTGTATATTTGATATCCGACCTCCTCCGTAATTTGGAAGGCTCGTAAAACAGTGGGACCCGATTAATGTCACTTTGTGATATTAATCGTAAGGTTGTAGAGATCCTGGGGGATCCGAGGATGACGTCAGTTGATAATCGGTCATCTTAACTCGCCCGCAGTCACATTCTCTTCAATCTAAGCGGTCCCTGGTACTTAACCGGGATAACGCTAGGAAAAAAGACAAAATATAAGTAGTTTAGTGTATAGTGAAAATTGATGGTTATTAATACTTTGTAGTGGTGGTCAGTAGAACTATTGTTGACTGAACTGTTTGCATTATTTTAATACTTGCCTCAGGTATCTAGTCGCCAGATCTGGCGTTTCCGAACCGATACGAATTAGGGGCCTATAAGAAGACAGTACATTTCTCCAAGTCCGGTAAAGTATCTGCAAAGACTCTGGTATTACAGATGTCCATGGGCGTCGAGAGTAACTTACATGAACCACCTGCCATTTGCACCACTTTATATAAAACAAAACAAAGATCAGGGCTATTCTCAAGAACATATTATATGCCAACCGACTGTGGTTTACGTTGCACTGACTATATTTTATAAGTAAAATTGTGTCTTAATAAAAAATTTAAAAAAAACATATATATATATAATATACTAGGTGTATTCCTTGCGTGCGACTTGCGAGCTCTTAGAACTCCTTAATCAAAAAATCCATTCTAAACGGATGTCACGTGTGATAGGTGACATTTCGCGTTTATATATTGTTAGTTATAATAATAACTTAAATTATAAAAGACGCTGTATTTATTTATCTTCACGTAATACCAGAGCCAGCCATAGTTCAGTGTTTGTACATTTTTGTCCTTGAAGTCTACAAAGTTCTACAACACTTTGTGAAGTTACACAAAGTCCCCGGCCACACTACATGATCATTGAAATGATTGTATCTACTAGTTTGTCAAGAAACTCTTGAGGAATTTCAGGTAGTGATACTTCTGGGAATGGTACAGGATTAGGATTTGGATTAAGATCAGCAGGATAGATTAAGTCAGGATTGGGATTTAAATCATTCTTGTTTTCGGGAAACACGGGATTTACAGGGTATCGAGAGAGAGCGTCGGCGTCTGAGTTTAATTTACCTTTACGATATACTTCTTCTATAATTTCGTATTCTTCTAACTTTAGACGCCAACGTTGAAGTTTGCTACAAAGATCTTTATGATTAAGGAGCCATTTCAATGGTTTGTGATCTGTCACGATTTGAAATTTGTTTCCATAAAGGTAGGGTCGAAAGGTTTAGCAACTATAAAGGATAGCTAACAATTCCTTTTCGATTGTGCTATAATTGCTTTCACTCTTATTGAGTGTACGTGACGCAAAAGCGACGGATTGGTCTTTACCAATTGACCATTAAACATTTTCAATAGTCAAAATTAAGCAAAGATAAATTATACTTAACAAAAAGTAATTTCGCAGCCTTATCACCAGAAAGTCTATTTCTTTATGCCATGAGCAGTAAGACTAAGTAACGAGACATTTGCGCTGGGCCCGGACCACACATCTGTAGTGAATTATAACTTTTCAAATTGCTTCAGTAATTCCAGAATCCTTAACTTTATTTTATTCTAGATATCATTGCACAGTAAATGAGTAAAATACTGCCGATCTGTAAGATTATAACGTGGTAAGGCTGCCTGCACTAATCTTTGAAATCCTACACCTTCTATAAAATTAAATGGCAGGTTTAGTAAGGCAATCATTTCAGCCACTAATTTATCAATTTCTTTTTGTTTGGTATTAGTTTCATCCCAAGTACCTTTACTTTTTAAAGAATCTGACAGTGTCAACTGTTTTTTACACTCTTGTAAAGGTGTTAGCTGCTTGGTGGTTAGTGGTTTATTTTGTTTACCTTTTTCCAATAGCAAAAGTTCTTCATACTTATCACTGTGTTGTGACTTAAGGTGAAGTTTAAGCGATGTAGTGCCACCTCCTTTTCCAGAAAAGCTTTTACCACATTGTTTACATTTTGCGGAATCGACAGTTATTTCATCAAAAAATGTCCAAATTACACTTGACTTAGGACGCATTTTGTATCAATTCGGTAACACAACACTTTTGTTTCAAACTATTCGTGAATGTAAAATTGTACACGAGTTATAAATATAAGACGACAACAGAAGAAAACAAACAACGCGCGGCTTTTGTGTCGACCGCCGCGCCGCCGATCAAAACTACTTGTCTTAAGTCTTAACGTGTCTCTTATTAGGCTCCGCCCCTATCCGATACTATCCGAAAATTTTATTTCGAATTCGGTTACAGTTACAGATATTGTTTTTTATCGGATATCCCATAGTTTCGGTTACGGTTACGGAGCTCCCTAACATCCCTGGTAAATATACTTAAATTTAAGAAAAAACCATAACCAAATAGTTCGAGATCCAAAATTTTTTTATTTTAATATTTTAAATTTCGGTATGTGACGTCACAAGTCTTGACCTTCTCGTACCCCTTGTCGCACACTTTGGTGAACCCCCTCCCCTCCCGCCCCCCCAATTTATGGATGACCTTGTGTAGCTGCGAAAAGTTTTTTAGAACTTTGTAGTTCGTGACAATTAGATGAGATGAGATTTTCAGTAGATATGTGTGATAAGTATCAATTTACGGTTCTTATTTTCAGAAATTAAAAGTTTTCCGTAAAAGTTACAGTTTTGTATATAAATAATGAATTATATATAATATGGTTAAAATTATATATACCATTTAATTTTTTTATTGTATAAAAATGAATTAGTGTATATATATTTTTAGTATTGTGTTGATATATGATTGTGTTTTCGTTATTTAAAGTAGTAAATAATTACTATTTGGTCTTCCATTTGATTTGCTCAAAATACAAAAATAGTATATGCATATTCATGTATTAAAACTTATAGGAGACTACTAAAACCCCTTTTACCTACCAGTATATTTAAGTTTCAATAATTGGTAATATTATATTATTCCAATTATATAATATCTGATTCTATAAAAGCTAATAAAATTGCAAAGAGCGTGGCAATTCAGAGATGAATTCCGTATCTGATACGCAATAAAAGCAAAAATTATTTGATAAATAACTTCAAAAGTTGTTGTTCCATTTCGCTGAACATTGTTTTCCCAGTAAGTTTATAGCATGTCGTAGCAACATGAAAAATTTCAAGTCTCTACTTCTAATAGTTTGGAAAATCTAGGGGGGATGGGGCATTTGCGGGCAGACCGACGGACAGACAGAGTGAAACTTAAAGGGTTCCTGTATGAACCCTTTGGCACCTTAAAAATTAGGAATTTGGTGTATAAAACGAGATTTCCTTATGATCATACATAACAAGATAAGTGGAGTCGTGGCAATAAAACATTTTTCTTTCTTGCTTTGTTAGTAATGTTCGAATATCTTTTTGTATACAATATTTAATAAGAAACCCACCATTTCGATATCGCTCATTAATTGTTCTCTCTTTAGTAGATTAAAAATAGTTATAAATAATTAATATGCAATGTAAATAATTGTTAAATATTTAATAAAAACGACAAAAATGTAAATATTCAATAGATCGAATATATGGAAATTATTAACTTAAGTCATTGATAAATTATTAATTACTAGCTGTTTTCCGCAACTTTGTCAGAGTAAACTGCGCAATCGTTCTTATGGGATACCTGCCTGACAAATTTAATCTTTGTACGTCCCGCGGGTCATGTGACACAAATTCACTTCTTAGCATGCAATGAAAAATAATGGGCTGTTAAAGAAGTTAATTCTTATGATTAATAAACTCAATTATATACAGATTAGAATATAATTGGTAGTTTCACGGTAGAATGGTAGAATAAAACCAGTAAAGTACCTTCAAGTTTAAACCTCGAAATAATTGGGCTTATTTTGAGGGATACCAAAATTGTTAGCTATGTCTAAATTACTCCAATGGGCTATCTTGGTACCGGATTCTAGCACAAGCCTTTAAACTTATTTGAAGGGATTCAAAATTATTGGCCATGTTGAAATTACTCCTATGGGCTATCTTGGTACCGGATTCTAGCACAAGCCTTTAAACTTATTTGAAGGGATTCAAAATTATTGGCCATGTTGAAATTACTCCTATGGGCTATCTTGGTACCGGATTCTAGCACAAGCCTTTAAACTTATTTGAAGGTAACCGTGAGTAGAAACTTCGCTAGCGTAAGTTAGTTTGTATGGAGATTTTCAGTGTTAGTACTGCGGTCGTCGTCATCTGTACAGCGCCATCTAGTTTGCTTTTGGTGTAACCTTTTCCACTTGACATCATTACCATCTTGTTATGTCGCGGTGGCTACAATCTTATTCACAAGCAATCAAGTCCAATAGACGAAGCAAAGTTGTTAGTAAGAATTCAACACGAACGAATACAGAGAGATGCGCAGTAATCGAAGGTGCGAAACTACTAATGTGTGTTGCGCGTGCATTAGACAATAATAGGCGTCACTATATATCTTGCTCCCACTTCTTAAAACGACTCTCTCCGTCTCTTTTGTGTAAGAGTCATTATCTCTCTCACTCACACTTCTAAACATTACTATTTCTGTCTCACTTTCAGTAGAAACTTGAAATTATGGTCTTGTAGGAAGACGGAAAACTCTAGGTATTTTACAATTAAGTCATTTAACTACAAAAATAAATTTAACCACAATTTAAGAAATAGTATAGTAATCACTTTGGAATCCTTATTACATTAGAAAAAAATCGTTGAAAATTTAAGGTTTATAGCAACAAGGCTGAAAAGAACGTGACAGAGTGTACAAATGTACAGTTTTTTTAAACTCGATTTTTTTTAAATACATGAGTTAGATACTTTTTTATATTTTTCTAATAATTATTATAACTTGGCCAAGCACCCGGTTTCGGGATGACGTCCTACGTCTGGGTCACCACTGTATAAGTTACAATTAATGATATGACAATTAATGAGCTGTTATATAATTAAATACATACATGTTAAAAACTTATTTTTTTATTGTTCCTACCATCACCACCATGACTAATAAATATTAACAAATATCAATTCACCATAAAAGAAATGTGTTGTGATCTGTATTTATTTTAATGACATGGATGCAGTTAAAAAAAAAAATACAAATATATAAATTATATTGAGTATTATAATAATCTATCCAATAAATATCCAGAAAAAGAGAGAGATTACAATAATCTCACCAGTGTTAAAATACCAATATAGTAAAATATTAAGGGACCTTAATTAAAACTTATTCCAATTTTTTAATACAAAACACGAATAAAATAATTTGATTATTATAATGAACACAGCACATAGGTGTTGGGCAATTTTTTAAAAGTTTACTCAATAAAAACACTGAACATGTTCAAATATATGTGCCAAGTTGAGTAAATTTACACGTCTCATGCTTATCCAATGGCCCATGTTAAATGGGATAAATGGGAATATCATAAATCATAACTTAATATTTTATTTAATAAATATTACCACTAACGACATATACAAAGAGACAGTCGTAATAAAAAAATATACACTTTTAACTTTATATCATTCTAGCTGTTTCCCGCGACTTTGCTCGCGTAAAATTTAACTTGCGAGGCCCGTCCGTTGACGCTGTGACACTTTGACCAACAGCATTACACGATCAAGAAAAAAACCTACGAGAGCTCTAAGGCTTCTTTCATCGAGATTTTGTGACAAAATCGTCAAACAAGGATGAAATTTGGCACGGACGTAGCTTACATCTGTATATATAAAAGCGAAAAGTTGCCTTACACAAAATCTGAAACCTCCCACACCCACCCCCCCCCCCCCACCCCCCCGCCCCACCCCCCCCCCCCACCCCCCCCTCCCCCCCTCCCACCCCCCCCCCGCCCCCACCCCCCTCCCCCCCCCCCCCCCCCTCCTCGTAGTGAGTGCTTATTACGGAATAAATTTATCAATCCGATCCAGTGACTTGCATTCTCACTCTGCTCACTCATCACATCGAAAAATATGAAACTTTAAAGTATTTATCATCGTTAAGCGAGATTCCAGCTTAGAATCGAGAGAAATATTTGTAAATTATTATCATTGAATAAATATGTAAAAAAAATTACTTTTTCTTTCAATGTTTCCCGATAAGAGGTAATCTCCATTCCTTGACTTTTTACTGTTCTAAAACTAGAAATATGTCAGTACAATATTTCAATTCAAGCGGACGCTGGTACTGGATGGGTAGAAGAAGACGTAATGAACGTCCCGAAGGTATAAAGCCACACGTCACGTTCCTGCACTAATTTATACAAAATAATACATTTTGACTGCTGCAATTGCCTTCCATTGCAATTTGAGATAGGCTCAGACAATCTGTGCGGGTTCACTATGCGCTCTGCAATACGTTAGTGATTAACCTAATTCAATCGCCCTCCTTTAGCCTCTGGTGTAGGTCGCAATATATAAGTATATCTATTCGCTTCTATGGTCTGTGGAATGAGCCAATAAAAAGGCTTTCTTTATGAAAACGATTATTCTTTTATCAACTATTTTTCTCGTTGTCCTCCAAACCGGTAGCTCTCAGGAAAAAGAGGGAAGGACCATAATATTTTATAGATAACTAATTTTGTAAGCCCGTAACTATATATTTTGTTATTTTTATTATGTTGTGGTGAACTCATCATTCCTTTTCTAAAAGCAAAGTATGTTATAATACCTACGTTATTCCGATAACATTAGCTACTGCTAGTGAAAGTTTCATAAATATGGTATCCCCCGTTTCGGAGATAATCCGAATCCAAAAAACGAACAGAAAAACGGCCATAGACACACTTGTGTTTTTGTCATACACGTTAGTCATGTGCAATAAGAAAAAAATAATAATTTCGTAGTTACGACCAGGCACATCAATTTTATTTCTATGTAAAGATTACAACTTTTTGAAGCCTTATATCTTAGAAAAGATGACTCTTAGAGAAAAAAAAGCATTTTTTGTAGATATTTATGTGATCCACAATACTTACCTGAACGAAAAAACGGATTTTTGTGACCTCAAATAACTTTTTTACAAAGTCTCGGATCGACGAGGGCTTTTAGGTTTCTTTTATAATGATTTCAACAATCCTACCAACTTTCAGCTGTATGCGGATTTTGCAAAGTATTTTTAAAATTGACTGGGCTAATAGGTCCTTTTCCTGCTCCTGTTCTCGTATTTTGCTATATAAAGAAAAACACTATTTGTTCTATTGATACAGGAATATTAACACTAAGAAAATATTTTCTTACACCACAAATTTTGATAGAGATGACATAAGATCTGATATAATACTTTAAACGTATACAACAAATACTTTAAATATATAAATTAATAATAGAATTTTTTAAGAACGTTAGGAATATTTTTTTGGTATGTCTTATATCCCTGCTTTCCCTCGTTGCACAAAAAATCGGAAAGCCAAGTAAAAAATTATAGTTGCACAAAAAATCGGAAAGCCAAGTAAAAAATTATAGGCTCTCCCACCCAGACGCTTACAAAAAAAAAATCATTAAAATCGGTCCGGCCTTTTAGGAGGAGTTCAGTAACATACACAGGTACAGTAGAATTATATATATATTGGCCGAGTACAGCGTATATTAGATTAGAAACCTCTTCGCTTTTAATTAATGGCATATAAGGCGAATAGAACTAATAATCAACAACAGTAAATAAACCAAAGAGGGAATTTATACTTACTATAATAAAATAAAACCACTTTGCTTAAAACCGACGCATTTAGAAATGACCCATAAAACACACATAAAACCGTTTCATTAATGTTGTGTCCGTGACGTCATCCGCGTAAAATTAGGTTAGAAAAGTAATTTTATTTTAGCTTGATGATAGCCTATAGCCTTCCTCAATAAATGGGCTATCTAACATTGAAGGAATTTTTCAATTCGGACCTGTAGTTCCTGAGATTAGCGCATTCAAACAAAGATACAAACAGACTCTTCACCTTTATATATTAGTTAAGATAAGTTAAAAAGTAGATATCTCGCGGCTCGATAATCGTTGAACGCGATTCAACTAGAGCGTGAAATCACTATTTCCTGCAGTTATTTCAAAAGTTCAAATAACCAGTAAGAAATAGGGCAAAAGCTCAAAGATTAAAAGATGAACTGAAATCTATAAGAACACGGATCCACCCCCCACTCTTGGGATTTTTTTGGTCCCACTGCTAACACAATCTGTAATAGCATTTAAGGCAAATTACCCTTAGTTGAAGGGCAATCGGCAATACAAGGGATGGTATCAGTAGTAATAATTTTATCTTTGAAAAATTGAAAATTAAAATGGTATTCTGTCTATATTAAACCTGGAAAAACATGGAAATTGATATAATCGTTAGGTACGTAAGAGATAATTTATCTCCACGCCCAAATGAAATTAATTCAAGTACGGTGCAAATTTATTCCTTTTATTACAAAATGTTCGTTCGTTGCCGACACAAATTGGGAAATCCATTAATTTGTAATTTAGTATATTCAGTGCGCCATGCATAATTACAGTTTATAATTGGACGGAAAGTAATAAAAAAGATAATTTGGCTGTTTTAGAAGATTTTACAATTATATGCGATAAGAGATGTTATGAGATTTTTATTAAATACTTAGATTTAATTTTGCAGCAATGAAAAAATTATACTCATATTTTATTAAATATTATACATAAATAATATAGCCGACTTCAATAAAAGGTTTTTTTTGTATATTAGTTACGCGATTCTACACTATTTCTGAACAGATTTAGATATTTTTTTTTGGTAGAAAATGCATCAGTCCCATATAAATTTTATCAAAAATAGGCCGAGAGCTTTTTAAGAAATGATCAAAACGTATAAACATAGTTAGGTATTGATGATAATGTTGTTTAATTTCCACTAAAAATTTTAAAATAAATTAAAACGAAAACCGCTTAAAAACACCAAAGATGTAAAAAAGAATTATTTGTACTTAAATATGACGTCTTAAACACTTAATAGATAAATAAATAATAAACTCTTCTAGGCAAGCGCGCTTGGATCATTGTGTTAGTAATTACAAGAAACTTAACCTATTGTTAGTAACAACAAGATAATTAATAATTATAGACACACACAACATATTTATAATCTTACATTATCTTCCTATTGTCAGTGCATGAACCATATAACAGTGGTTCAAGTACTGACAACCGAACCTTTTTTTTATATAGGCTAATAAAAAAAGTTTATTAATCTTTGTTGGCGATCCTGGAAGGGAATATCATTAAGTAAAATATTATACCCAGTCACGTAGTGTGACAGATGTGTCTATTAATAATTCTAGTAAATCATAAAACCATGTCTCAATAAGGATTTTTTTAAATTCTTCAATAAACAATATTTAATTCATTTATTGTGTTTTGGTGTGGTGTGGTGATTGTTTTTTTTTTATTGATTGATAAATTTCATTTATTATTTTTTTCTAATAGGGAAGCGACGTGGCATCTCGTCTATTATTGATAGAATAAACTAGTTACTTATAAATTGTGACGGGCTTAGACTGGCCCGTTACACAGTGAGCAATGACCCTGTCTTCCGCTCCGGGGTCAGTTTGTTCGATTCCCGCCTCGAGTTTGGGTGTATTTTTTATCCGTATGTACTTATATATTTCCAAAGAAATTTATGTTTAACAGGCGACTGTTACCTATAACAAAGGCATTAAGTTACCTCTCTTAGGAACAGTCCTATATCCTATATCCCCGTGTGTCATATAGTCGTATTTATATACATTTCTCATCATAAAAATCGAAGCACTTCCGTTTTATTTTGACATATATTCCGAAATATACACATTTTTCTGATAATCGTTACAAAACAAACTTGCAAGGTGTTTCGATTTCTCTGATGAGAAATGCGTCTCATCTGAAAAATCGAATCATATCAAATCAATTATACATCAAATATACGTTTAATTTAAGTCCACGCTATCTAGCGGCGAGCTATTGTTGCTATACAAGATAATAATTAAATTCATAGCAAAATTAGGTTGTCACATCCCACTCTACATATTAATGAATACGTGTTACGGCAAAGTTCGGATCTAATAACTCACGAAGGTATCTCGCAACACAGCTGCCGACTCATAATTTATACGGGCGTAAAAGTTACTTCTACACGTGACACAGAACATTCTCCGAAGCTTATTTGATTAGAAAAATACGGGCAGCTGAATTTCACCACCGGACATCGCATCAAACTCGAAATTTCACCCATACCACTGCAATTATTTAATGACAAAAAAAAACAATTGGTTTATGGACGAATTTTACGTGAAAACGCCGAACGCTTAGGCCTATCATGCCTCTCTATCGCTTGTTCCGCGCTGTCACTTGCACGCTCGGCTCAAGCGGAACGTGATAATGAGTCATGCTTATTCGTGCGTTCAGCCGGCGTTCATTGATTTATAAGACGTTATCACGTCAAAACAATTGCGCCTAAAGTCGTCATTAAAGGCCGGCAACGCATTTGCTAGCCTGGCCTAGGTCGGACAGATGTCCATAGGCGTCAGTAGGCACTTAGCTGCCTGCTGCCTGCTCGTTTGCCCCTTGTAAAATAAAAATAAACTAGACCGGGATAACGCTAGGTATAAGATGATTAGAAAATAATATGTATATAACTACTAGAAAATAAATAGGTAAGTCAGTTAGTACGGATTGCTGACTGCTGAGATTCTCAGTTCAATGAATATTATTAAAGGTTCTCTACAAGGGACGGACGGCGAAAGGACACTGGAGTCGACATGTGGCGCCCTAAACTAAGACGCTTTATGTCTACGACGGAAACATTTTACATAAAGATCTATTCTATTCTTCTTCTTCGATACATTCCTGATAGAGCGGTCGTGATCATCACACAACTACATAAAATAAACAAATACATAGGACTATATGACACACGGACGTCTGTTGCTAAGGTAGACACCTCAATGCCTGTGTTATAGGTAACAGACGCCTGTTACACACAAATATTGTTATTTTTATATAAATAATAAATAATAATAAATAAATAAATATATACAATTTTATGACACACGGGCGTCTATTAAATACATACATATATGTAGATAATACACTCAGATTCGGGGCTGGAATCAAACCCCCGGAGCGGAAGGCAGAGTCACTGTCCACTGCGCCAACAGGCCAGTCCGAATTAAAGTGATTGTTTGTAGCAACAAGATAAATTTATCTCGAGAGATTATAAAAAAGAGTTTTCTGTAACCGGTTTGGGTATTGTAACTAGGCACCATTCGGATTTCAGTATACCATTTTCACCATTGAGCTATGAAGGCACAGTTCTTATACTAATATAAAAAGCTGAAGTGTTTGTTTGCTTGTTTAGTTGAACGCGATAATCTCAGGAACTACTGGCCCGATTTGAAAAATTCCTATTTCTTGCCCGGCCCAGTTATGGAAGAAGGCGATAGGCTTTATATCATAACGTCAAAATGAACTCTATTTTTTTTATCAAATTTTACGCGGACGAAATCGCGAGTACACCTAGCTATTTCATAAAACATTTGGCTATTGTCAAGGAAAGACATAAATAAGGGGTTCCGTATCTGATACGCTATAAACGTATTTGTTAAATAACTTCAAAAGTTGTAGTTCCATTTCGTTCAAAATAATTTTCCCTGTGAGTTTTTAACATGTTCTATCATCATGGAAAATTTCAAGTCTCTACGCCTAATAGTTTGGAAATGCTATGGGAGACCACCTTACGGGCAGACAGACAAACGGACGGACAGAGCGAAATTAAAAGAGTTCCTTTTAGTACTACGGAACCCTAAAATGTACCCATATAATATGATTATCCCCTCGCATTATCTCTAAAATTGCTGTTGAAATGTTTCATTTCAAAACTTATCACACTATTTCTTGAAGCAAAATTCGCTTTTCTTTCTGCAACGTAAGGCATCAGTATATTCGGTAACAAAGTAAATATAACCCTGAAGGCGTGATCATTTGTCTCTGAGGGTTTCTGTCCTTATTTTGCAGACTGTTTTATTGTCCTACGTACATTATACTTGTGATATTTCGACGGTCCCTACGTACAAGAGTGACATATCGAAAATAGCCAATTTTTTTTATTATATATAGGGTTTCAGACAATCAGTACGTACGTACTCATATATAAATTATATTTTTATGGGTACTATATTTGGAGGCAGGCTTAACATTTTAAACTACAACTAGCAGTGCCCGCTTCAATTATAGCGTGATGGTATAGCCAGAACCTTATTCGATAAGTGGGCTATCTAACAATGAAAGAATTTTTTAAATTGGACCAGTTGTTTCTGAAATTCAAGCAAACAAACAAACTCTTTAGCTTTATATATAGATTTCAAATACGCGCTACCAATAATCAAGGAAATACGGTCATACATGACTTCTTATAGAGCCACAGAGTCATTGAAGCAATAGTGTAGAATATTTAATAAAACGATATTATTAGTTATTATTTGTGTTTAATGATTTCGTAACTTTAAAGATCTCTTTTAAAAACAAAATATAAATTAATTTAAATATAGACGTTAAACATTGTCATTGGTTAGTCTTCTATGGAAAATGTATAACATTTTCAAATTACTTTGTGAAATAATAAAATCTGTGATTTTTTTTATTCAATTGTAATTGTTTTTTAAGAATTATTGGATACTTTGATTTGAATCTTTATTTTGCTCTCCTGTAAGCCTACGTTTTCGACATGTCGCTTTGAACGTAGGGACCGTCGATACATTGCTACGTGAGTAACCGATATTTTTATATACAACACGATATGTGCACTGACTGTGTTTTGCGGTTTTATACTAACAAGAAATTGACGGCTGGTCGAAATTCGCCCACAAACCTTTTTGCATACAACGACATATATTATTCTATTCACAGAAAAATAAAATTTGCCAATTAAATAACATACGGTTGTCCCGATTACGCTTCGACATCAATTAATGCATGTGTGTGAAAATCGCTTGGCGTTGGTGTGCTTGTGGTTTTATTTCAATAATTTAATATACTAATATTGCATATTATAAAGAAATATTGACTGTATACTTATAGTGCTTATTCACTGTATGCTTATATGATACTTTCCTCTGTATGAACTACAAATGTGGCAAATTTCTTACGTCTCCGTCCGCGCTATTTCGTTAAGTAGCATCTTAAGTTTTCGCTTCACGTAATAATATATAAATATAATGTTATTGTATGCGTATGTATGTGCACATGACTGAAACCCACCTGGTACTATTTTATGGAAAAAAATCTTTCATAATTCATATAAACCCCGTATATTTTCACATGTAGTATATACACCTCCCCGTATATTGCACACGTACATATAATGCGGGCTGTTTCTTAATCCTCAGTCATGTATTGCGACACGTGTGTGAGAACTTTCTGACGTAACGATGCGAGTGTATAGATCAGTCTGGGTCACTGGAGCAATATTTTGTTTTCTTTTTTTTACTACTACTCCTTGTCTAGCTCACCTTTGTTATTAAGGAGTTACTTGCTAATAATAACAAACTTACACGTCTTTATCCCTGATTTAATACAATGTTTTAAAAATAAGATCTTTCTAACGTAACTCTGTGAGTGTATGGAACTTACTGAGTGCGTGCTTGTGTGCAATAACTCAAGATTTTATTAAGACAAATTAACACACACACTCACATACCCACATCCTTACATACATACAAATACATATAACATAAATAATAAATCAACTTATCAATACCTCCCAGGTAAGTTAACGTTCTACTCTGAAGTTGGAAATTTGACTTTACAACAATTTACGTGGAAGGTATCGATATGTACAGAACTTTTGTAACCTAATATTATTTATTATCAAAATTAGTATTTATATGACTTCTACTGGAAAGAGCGACTTTGTGACCTTCATTTTACATTTTTTCTACTCCTGTACTTTTATCTGTCATTTACATATTTACGAACAATAACGTTAGTATACCCAATATTAAATCGACGCAAAAGTCTATTCTCTATGGTCCATAATAGTACTGTAAACAGTATCGTTATGACGCTATAATAACATACTTATGTTACCATAGACTATGAAACATGAAAATTATAAAATAGGCTGGCAGGTGACACGACAAAAAAAAAGAAAAACACATATTTACTCTGCCCGTGCGTTTATTTTCTTTAAAAAAAAATAATAAAATTTTTGCTGTTCTTTTCAGTTTCTGCACTTAATTCAGTGAATAAAATTGGATGATGACTAATTTACCTATACACCTGAAGAATTTTCAACCACAGTTCAAGAAGCTACAGAAACTTCGTTGCCTTCAAAATTCCGGCACATATTCAACAAGGCTTACGAAAAAAATATTTTTTTCTTGTTTTATTTCATACACGTTATCTAGTCGTAGAAAAAGTATTGTATGCGACGATGTAAAACTAGGTCAAAAAAGGCTTGTGGCGTCCTTCTTTGAATTGGTCGCCAAGGCTTTTTTGAACTCTCTTATATACAACTGTCGCATAAAATACTATTACAATATTTCATTTTACAATATTCAAAAAAATATTGTAAAGTAACTAAATAAATGTTAACATCATTTAAGGTGCATCTTTGGGTTTAATACTCACTTTGACTTGGTCTTGTTCCCCAGCGTACTCGATGCTCTGGAATATTGTCCAGGTGTACCTTCGACGTACCTCCATACGCGCCAGGTACCGGCGGTACCATTGCTGTATCAGTATAGCGGCTTTCATGGCTGCGAAGAAGAGAATATGGGTTAAACTTTGTATAATATATATACATATGTATACGTAACATAAATTTTATTAACACCATATTATATTAAATCTCATAGTATATATTTACACCAAACGAGTAGTAAGTCAGAGCGCATGCGTCCTTCTAAAATTGAACTATCGGGCTTATGAAAACGTGCAGTTTTTGCGCAACTATAACAATTAGTCGCTATAACAATGTATTTTAAATAGTTTAGTTAATTATAGCTTCAAATTCAAGCTATCAAAAGTACGGCTATGTTGCTTGTTATCGCTCAGGAAACTGGTAAGGCAGTTATCAAACCGCATATTATATACCGATTGTATCGACGCACAGACATAAATACTACCTACATATAAAAATAAATCGTTTTTGATGTGTTAACAATTTATTTTAATACATATTGTTTAGTTCACAACGATAAGGAAAGTTCTGGTCAAATATAGCAGATCCCTGTAGGATACAGTTGTTCTATTAATTTATACAGAATCATATGTTCAAAGAGGTTGCTATTTATTATGTATGTATGTTTGACTGGGAGTTTATGTACCGATCGATATGCAATTCTAAGTGAGGATGATTTTCACCAAACAACATCCTAAGTGCAAGACTTATTTAAGATATGCCATAACATCTGGTGTGAAGTCTTTATTTCTCAGAAGAATTGTATGTAAACGGAGTAACAATCTACAAATGATATGTTATAATATTAACAAATGGCCGTGGGCTTTATTTGTTACGATAGCATATTAAAATTAAAATTTAATTATGTTTAGAAATGTAATTATTGTAATGAAAATGTTTTTTGTTATACATATATATATATCTTTTCTTGAAGGACACTAAGCTGCATCGGTTTAAGAATACTGTAGCTGGCAACTTATTTTATGACGTGGCTTACGTTTTACTTTATGCATTCAATGAAAGTATCAAGGATCAGCTCATTTCGGGGCTATATGAAAGGACGGGCACGAGAAAATATGGTCCTTGTTAGAAAGTACAAAACTGGCCAAGTACGAACGAGCGTTCATATACAACCCATGTACCAATTACGCTTTGGTTTTATCAACAAGAAGTTTCTTATTTACCTTCGATTATGTCCATCTCAGATAGAAATTAAGCGGATACGCCGGGGCACCCGTAAGACTTTTGGCCCTGAGGCTGGACAATGCGATATCCACGTTACGAGCGGTGCACTCTATATAAGGGAAACGGGCAAACGAACAACTATCAGCGACGCCCAGGAGCACCTGCAGCACCAGAGTGGCAGGGCATTGCCGCCTCCTGATAAAATTGTTTACCCTGACTTTAATTCGCGCGGCATGGAGGAGGACGTACGTGCAATTAGATGCGAAATTTCCTTCAACATTGTACAGCTCAATGAAATGACGCAATGTGACGAATTCTGCAACCTCGCAGCGCCTGGTGAAACATCGCACTGGGAAGTCCGGTGCAGGGTGCTGCAACGCGATTGGCTTAATCGTTGTCACGTACTTTGTGATATCAATCGAGTATTTATCAACCACTACTTTCTCTTTAAATATTCTTAGGTATCCTTTAAAGTAAGCTGCCTTCCTTTTCATCTGTAGTCAGTCAGTGGGATTGGTCTTTGGAAATATTATCTTATACGCCTCCTTCAAAGCCTTGCGTTCGTTTCGCCCTTGGAATTGGCGCATTTTTAATTGCAGATGAATACAAGAGGAGTACCATTATTCGTCCTCTCAAATGTACCGACGCCCATGGACATCTGCACGACCAGAAGGCCAGCAGATGCGCTGTCGGCCCTTAATGAAGAGTTTAGGCCACCGGCCCCCAATGTTAAATACAGTATAATATTAATTATACTGTATTTAACATTGTTCCTCGGCTTACCGACGGCCAAGTAGGCCGAGGAAGAGATGGCGAGACGACTTAGACGCCTTTGCGGGAAAGAAATTCAATTGGGTCAGTAAAGGAAGGTGTGGTTGGAAAAGGGGGAGGCCTTTGCCCAGCAGTGGGACAGTATAGGCTAATTAAAAAAAAATGTTAATTGTTGTTGCAACTTTGATTATGGTAATTCATTAAATATTAATAAATTAAATAACTTATACGCTCACAAACACGAACGAAAACTGCTTTCTATGGCATAAGATGACTGTAGGAAAAACTTTAAGTTACAAAGTTTCATCCATGCTGGATGTATGCAAGAGAAGGATTATTTGAAAGCAAAATTTGGCAAAAAGCAAAGTCCACTATCAGCGGCTAGGTTAGTTTAATTTCCATGCAAATGTAGGTAATCTAGAAGCTTCGATGTGACACTCGCGGTGCTTTAATGAAATATTCGCTTTACGTTTCTGTTTTTAACTGACTTTCCAGGCAAATAGGTACTCAGTTCGACTGCATTTATATACGTTAGTCATAATATATATTATGCTATTTATTTTACCTCAAGTTAAATCAAATCAAATTGTATTTATTTGTGAAACAGTAATATTAAGTTGACATCAACATTTTTGTACTATCATGCGTTCGACCGCTGTCGCAGTATACAAAATTTAATTTTAGTGAGACAGATAATTCCTCTCTTTACATAATATCGCTTCATAATCATCATTTTGTTAACTAGCTAGCTAACTATACTAATATGTAAAGCTGAAGAGATTTTTTGGTTGTTTACTTGAACGCGTTAAAATAAGGAACTACTGGTCTGATTTGAAAAACGCTTCCAGTAAGAGATAGCCCATTTATCGAGGAAGGCATCACGATAAAATTTAATTTAATTTTTTTTACCTAATTTTATCGCAGACACAGATACTATTTGTATAAAATATGCAGTATAAATATATTAAATTCTTGAACTAAACCCTCACTCATACCAATGCGAAACGATATACACATGTATATATTTCATTATAGGATGATGTCAAAGCGTAGTCATGACTACCTTGCCAAATACCACTGTGTTTTGTTCATTATGACAGTTAATGTGATTAAATTGTCAAATTTAGTTGTGCTTAGAATAAACATTTTGTACATAGCTTTAATTAAGAATAGGGTACGCAAATTTAAAGATTTCTGGACGGATTTCTTGCAAGTTAAATCTTTAAAAAAATGAACGGGGAAGAAAACGTAATCGTACACTTTATCTGCACTTATATACAAGTTAGCAATCAAAACCAACTCAACGGCGTACAATAAAAACCACTCATCACAATATAAGAGGGAAATTATAACAAAAGTTCCACTGAGGTATTCGCGAAAAGATATTTGGAGGAATTAAAACAACACTTGGAGAGGTGGATTCGGTGGTGTAGCTTTCGGGTTGCAGCATTATTACACCGATTTTCCCTCGTATTCATTCGCGGATTAAAGCAACCGTTTACGACATCTCACTGTATATAGATATACATATAATTTATAAGGGTTTTTTTTTATTGTTTAAAGTGTAAATTTTGTATTATTATATAAGTATATTTGTGTACAGTGTTTTTTTATACCGAATAAAAGTTTTTCTTCTTCTTCTATTTTGGATGACAGTTCCTACTTAAAGATAATTTTGCTTAGGGTTATTGTTAGAAATTAACGTAATGCATAACAAGCAAAAATGAGCCTTTTAACTAATTGACGTGCAAACGAATTTCGACCTTAGCGTGGCAAAATAATTTCTTTGCCGACTATACAAGACAATGTCGCTTCCCGTTCTTGTACGCTTCTATCTATCTGTTATTTAGGAAATATTTTGCCGGAGACAAAGAAAAGACACACGACTTGAATATAGCTGTATTCTCACTAACTCGTAATGGCCATTACAATCACGGGGCATTTTGCTCCTACCAACATATTCATTACAACACTATCTATAATAGCCTTTAATCGCCCACTACTGGGCATAGGCCTCCATTTGCTTCTGCCACTCTCCTCTATCTCTCGTAACCAGCAAACAGTCACTTCCCGCCACTCTCCTGATGTCATCAACCCATCTTATACGTTTAGATCGTTTAAACTACTCAACAAATTTTAATGCGGTTTTCACCAATAAACAGAGAGATTCAAGAGGTAGTTTTATACGTACTACATAACACCGGCTGGTCGAAACTTGCTCATAAAGGTTTTTACGTATCACATGCATATTCGCACGCTTAATTATAAAGTGACCTATCTAAAAAAAGCTGATTTTCGGAAAATCGCTAACACGCGTTTTGTCACTTACGACTTATTCCGCTTATAATTCAATAAAAACGGTATTTTCCGGTGCCAGAGATAGCTTCATTTGAATGATCATTTCAATGATCATGTATTGTGGCCGGGGACTTTGTGTAGCAGCACAAAGTTTTGTAGTCTTCAAGGACAAAAAGGAACAAACACTTTGAGCTGTGTCTGGCTCCGGTATTATTGTATCAAATTAGTTATTTTAATAATAGCTAACGAAGCGATTGATGATATTAAAATGTTATTTAATGATATTTATTTGCTTGTCATTTTAACTAAAAAGTTATTTTAGTTAAAATGATAAAAATAGCTGTGTCTCCGTGTTAGATGGAGCTACCGAAATAATTCTTAGATTGGCTGATAGAGAACGTTGAAACGAAGCTGCCTACATCATTAACTCACTTTAGATCTAAAACGTTATCGGTCAGTTTACGATTAAACTTGCGGTACATATTACTGTATTTGACATACGATAGTGAAAATTACGCTTTGACGTCATCATATTGCACACGTGTGTATAAAGTGGTGTTAATCGATTGGCATTAGTGTGTGTGTGGTTTTATTTTAACAATTTAGTATATGAACATTGCATATTATTAAAAATATTGGCATTCGCACACCCTCGTCTATAAAAACTAGCATTGTGCCAAATTTCATACTCCTCTGTTCGCGCAATTTTCGCAAAATGGTACCGAAAGTTTTCTTTTCACACATTATATACATGCTAAATGCATATGCTAATTGCACCCGTGTAAAGCCGGGGCGGGTCGCTAGTTAATACTACATTACATGTTTTTCTAAAACACTTCGGCCCAGTAGGAAGGCCATTCCGTAGGCGTGGAATACTTAATTCTTCTCCGTTGACGCAATTAATTTTATATTAATGCCTTCTGAAACATCTGCTCCCGGTACTTACTCTTGGGACGTATCTTGGACTTTAGATCTTTAATATTAAAAAGGTTACCTCTTGTAACGAAATATGCTTTTAAGACTATATTAGGTTGTAGAGATAAAAAATAGTTTCGATACCTTTGTCCCGAATTTACATGTTGCTAGTGAAGGTATGATTTGTCAATTCGAAATATATTTTTTATCTAACATAGTATTATTTGTCAGCTAACTGTATCCCCAAGATGCTACGCTCCATTGTTTGCTTGGCAAGCCTTGAGGAAGGACTCCGTTCTGTGGTTGTTAAGGAACAGGTTTGGGATCCATGTAAGGATAGGAAAAATGCACACGTCCCTGAGTCGCCGTTTTAAGAATAGTGGGAAGTTCTGCTTCATAAGGTATTTAATGGACCAATAGCTCTTCCAGACGTCTTCAGTTCTTCGTATTATTTCTGCTTCTTGTCTTGTCTGAGAAGAGCCTAATTGGCCCAGATAGACGTACTCATGGACTCTACATCTCCAACGAAAATTGTGTGTTTTATGCTATCACTCATTCGTCAAGTTTGTATTTAGTCCGACTTCGAGACTTGCTTTGCAGTGATCTTGAAGCATATGTCTTAATTCAGATGCAGAAGAAGAAATTGAATAGTCAGTTTGTTATCCATGTAACCACAACCAGAAACTTCCTGCCTCGCATAATATCTCTATCGAGTGCGTTAGAACCTTCGACAAATAGCATACTAATTTCTCAAAAGTTTTTGAATTCTGACAATTTATAAGGAGATCAATGACATAAGTTCGGAAGAATTGTTTATGCGAAGATTTTCTTTTGTTGTGCGGGCTTTTTGCGTTGTTTACCCAAAGGGGTGAAGAGTTGGCGATGCCAGAAACCATTTAAAACAAGTTGTATCTTTGAAAGTGGAGCAGGTGAAAGTTGCAAGATAAATTGTGACTCTGTAGGGAAATTATTGTATATAACGCGTTGTACAAGACTTGTTATGTTTCATTGTTGCGTTTACAGTGTTTTGTTTTATTGTTTCATTACGCTTTCAAAATTGGAAACATTGGAAAACTTTGCAATTAATGATGAATTTTTTTCTTATGTTTCCGTATTCTTCGTTTTTTCGTTTCGTTTTCTTAGTTTCCCTTCAATTCCATATAAAGTCTGTGTCAAAGGTCCAAGTAAGTATATTAATATTTTTGTTTGCCGTTCCTATGTTGAGAATCTATAGCTCAACGTATAACAAAGGGATCTGAACCCTATAATATCAGATTTAAGCGATCAAAATTTAATGTAAATAATTTTGAAATTCTTTAGTACGTCTAAATTAAATAAATAAATAATATACAATATGTCTTCTCGATTGAACGTGACATTGGCGAAATAATTTGCGCATACGCACAAAAGTAAGCCATCTATGAAAGAAAGAAGTAGATTTAAATAAATTTAAATAAATATATACAGGACTATATGACACACGGACGTCTCTTCCTAAGGTAGACAACTTAATGTCTGTGTTATAGGTAATCGCGTCTTCATAAAAAACAATCTATAATCGACGCGACCGGCCAGTTCGTTTTGATGACATGTAAGTATTTATATATATTAATATGTGTCACTACAGCCTTTGCACGCTGTTTAACATATTACAAATTGTTTTTAATTCGTTTTACTTAACTTTGTGTGCAATAAAGAATTTATCTATCTATCTATCTACAGATATATATATGTTATCAATTGACTTCAAAAAAGAGGAGATTATCAATTCGACTGTTTTATAATGTTTTTTATCCTAGAACTTTCGACTGGGTGAGACGATTTTAATGATTACTTTTTACTGGAAAGCTGGTGTTCCAATTTGGTCCAGTTTTGACAGTTTGAAGACGGTTTTTTTGTTCATTTTTTGTGAAAATGAATCTAGTTTTTTAGATACTCGCAATGTTAACAGACCCGCACATTCTTTAATGAATCCATGACGCGTAAAAATTTTCAAAATTTTAGTGAGTAATTTTGAATAGGACTGAAAGTCGTAGTCCGTCAGCGAGTTTAATTTTAAGTAACTTTTAAAATTTTTGTCTTACAATGATGCAGAACAAGAAATTATAAAATTCAGTAAAGTTTCGTTTCTAAGTGCAACAGACAACATTTTTATCTAATTCTTTTCAACTCATCTTTTTAGGGTTCCGTAGTAGTACATGGAACCCTTATAATTTCACTTTGTCCGTCCGTCCGTCTGCTCTTAAGGTGCTCCCCCCCCTAGCATTTCTAAACTATTAGACGTAGAGAATTGAAATTTTCCGTGCTGATAGAACATGCTAAAAACTCATTAGGAAAATTATTCTGAACGAAATCAGACAGCAACTTTTGAAGTTATTTAACAAAAACGTCTATAGCGTATCAGATATGGAAGCCTTCTATATAGTCTTGACATGCTTTTGGCCAATATTATTCTTTAATTTTAAATTAAAAAAAAGACTGTCTTCGAAACAATTCTTTGTTCTGTGACACTACTCTTTAGTAACGATAGAGAGACAGAGAGTAAAATAGAGGGAGAAAGCTGTATCGATTATAAATATGAGCAGTTTTCATGCGTTGCCCCACAAAGCCTGAGGCTGACCCAGTTTAGTGCCCTCATAAACTTTTACGCATCCAGTCTCCATTCTCCCATGGACCGCACTCAATAAAATCTATAACGACACAGATAACGCAATATCATTTGTTAAACCCGGTCTGAGATGGAAAATTTTAATTTATTAACATTCACGTGTTTTTAACACTAATAAATATTGAAATCATGTTTATTATTATTATAAGGTTTACATGGTAGCATGTTGACACTAGGTTTAATATCTATACAGTTTTACATAAAAAAAATCATGAGTATAAACTGATTATCCTAGCTAGGTTAAAAATTTACCTCTGTTAAGGATAATCCGCCATCTTCCCAAGTGCAACATACCAACATATCAACAACAATGCCATATAAAAACTTAAAACTAATTATTTGTATGTATGAATGTACTGTGTGTGTGTATTTTTGTGTGCATATATATATCACCATCATTGGCCTACAACATCTATGACAGATGATTCAAACGACGCGTGGATTATTTTGGCACTTGCGTTTGTGGCTATATAAACCAATTCTGGATGTACAATTTTTACTTACTCAGAATCATAATACACATATTCGTAATCATTCGGTGTTGGACGTTTCTGGCAGCGGACAGATAAATCGGTTCATCCATTCTTAAGTTATAAATAATGTAACTAAAACGACTCTCTTTTAGATATGTATATTTTTTCTTTTTTATTTCGTAGACGGACATAAATAAAGATAACTTATTCAGCTAGCAGATCGGCGTGAAGCGGCGGCAATGCTGTCATGTCAAGTAATGGTATTGTTACTGCGAGCCACCTGGTGTTGCAGATGTCCATGTACGTCGTCAGTCACTTAGGTGAACCACCTGCCCGTTTGCCACTTGTAATATAAAATAATAGGCTAGATGCTTATTTCTCACAAAACTAGTTAATATTGTGCCTTGAAAGCAACTAAATCTAAAATATAAATATGTCAGCGAAAAACAAACTTTCACCTGGTAAATCTGCGTTTTTATAAATCCACATAATTTTCAGACCATCATGGCGTCTTGTTTGACGTAACGACGCGCTAAACCAACACCTGTACTTCATTGTGATTGGATCATACGTTAGCAATGACAATTTGTTTGACACGCGGTGACGTAACGCGCTGAGATTTCTGTTTGGAGTCACGTGATTTATGTCTCGAATTTTTTTTTAATACAAGCTTTTAATTTAAGCTTAGTAGGAGGGGGAAAAGGGAATATTAGACATACCTAAAAAGTATTCCTAATATTCTTTAAAAAGAAAAAAAAAGACAAAAAAGACTTAATTGTATTGTATTTTCAAAATATTAAATAATTTAACACATTTTGGTAATTCCACTTTATTTATATAATATTTAAATCTCTGTCAACTATCCGGAACAAAAATTTATTAGGATTTCTTTTAGTGTAAAGTACCTGGTTACAAGTTGCGGGAGATAGGAAAGAGTGACAGAAACAAAGGGAGGCCCAGCAATGGGCGATTACATGCTGATAGATAGATAGTACAAAATAAAGACTGTTTGAATCTCACAAAAATAAGGGTGGATTAAATGCTGTGAATAATACTAAAAAGTTTTAATAATTTGAATTAATCTTTGGACAGGCCCCATGTAACTAAACCCAGTCTCAACTCCACCTACGCAGTGATGACGTCCATTCTCACAATATCATACTTAACTCGTTATAACATGAGCTAAATATCACAATTGATAAATTGA
Organism: Charaxes varanes; assembly: GCA_024363005.1. Lineage (NCBI taxonomy): Eukaryota > Metazoa > Arthropoda > Insecta > Lepidoptera > Nymphalidae > Charaxes > Charaxes varanes. The sequence continues at coordinate 368,842 of JANCMC010048705.1, read as the reverse complement.
GGTAATCACGCCAACTTCTCTGTTTCCAGACAAGAACATATGTGAAATGAACTTAAACTGGCTCAGAAAATTAACATTATCTAATAGTATTAATTTTTATTTAACATGTGGAGTACAGGAGGAGTTCGTAGGTTAATCAATGGCAGCTCAAGCAGTTCTTACCGTGGCCGTATGATAGATGGGTGATCCACTCTAACACTCGTTTTTAAAATATCTGACCTCCTCCATATTTATGAAGGCACATAAAACACTCGGTGCCGATTAATGTCATTGAAAAGACTTTGGGAGTTCCGGGGATTATGTCAGACGGCAGTCTGTCATCTTAACTCGCCCCAAGCTCTGCAATTTATGGAACAGAATACAATTAAATATTTACTATTATTTAATACCGTTTATGCCATTAAATCTTAAAATGGCATTAATCCTCGTTTGAAACTAAAGTTTTATTACATTTCGAAGATAAAAAGATATCATTGCAACAGAGCCGAGCTTGGTATCAGGTCATTTTGGGGTCTCCAATAATAAAATGTGAATAAATAACCTAATTTTATTTAAATTAGACCAATAAATTTAACATAAAAGGCTTTATTTTTATAACATAACTGTATATACGTTAATGTGTGTGTTGGTACACAAAAAAGTGATAAGTCGTGTGACGGTCGCTCAAAAGAAGCTTTAAGTATCGTAACTTGATACACATATCATATTTCTCAGAAAGTAAAATAATGATAGATGTGGCTCGCCTGTTTGATCGCTTACTACAGACCGTTATTCAGACTAAATAACAGTTTGAGAATTTAGATTAATAGCTTATGGTTATAATTGTAAGCGGTTACTTATTTTCCAAGTATTGCACTTAGAAACAAAAAATACGGACGAAAGTAAGTCAATAAAAATAGTAATTTTAATTCCCTCTCGTTCAAATAACATCGAGCTTAAAAAGAGGCCACCTACTGTTGTAGGTAAATATAATAGGGTTGTCTTAAATTAAGAAAGTACTAACATATTCCGAAATAAAACTTATAATAATCCCGGTCAGAAATATTTTACTATTTTTCTTTGTAAGCTCAGCTTATAGAACTCTTCTGTAATCTGAGTTTGCAAGTATGCAATACGTTTTTTTAAGTCTACAATTTCGTCTATGTTGTTTGCATCAAAGCATATATTACTGTCTGAAAGAAAAATATGCTTTGACGTTGCATTTCAACACTGCAGAATAATTGCGTCACATAACATATACGTAACAAAGTTATTTGCTTTAAATTAATCCCTTCCGCGGTTTCGCCGAAAAAAAATAACGACACCAACCGTGCTGTGGTCGTAAAGAAAATTTTATATTATACTCGATACTTGGACGAAACTAGACTCTAAATCGAAGAGTTAAGACTGTCAAAATTTGGTGTAAAAATTTCACATGGCAACATGTAGCCGACAAGAGAGAAAGAAATTAAAAACAAACATAAGCCTTAATCCCTTGGCATAAGGGTAGAGTGATATTTATTATGACAAAGATATATTTATTGATTGGAAACTTTTTGTTATTCGAAATAGAACCTTATACGTTTCTGCTACGGCTGAATAATAACTTGGTGATAGTAACTCAAGTTGGTAGTAAGAAGCAAGTTGCGGGTTGCGGGCGTGGGTCCAGGAATGCGGTCCGAGATACCCCATAAGCTATAGGTATTGATGCTTGTTAATGTATATAATAATGCAACCACGTAAAGCATGAATAGACCCAATTTTTTTTTAATACATCCGCAAATTCAACATCTTATAATATAATATAATCAAAGTATATTTAGTTTTGCAATTATGCTTCATTCTGCCAACAATATTGTATTTTACATAGAAGAGAAAGATCTACTCGCAATCTAGACAATGGATATCGGAACTCTTTAATGATTAAATACGATATAAACGTCTTATTGTGATTTAATATATGAATATCCAGATATTCATCTGTAGATATTTGTTTCTCAATATCACAAAAACGTGTTACGGAATGTCAATGAAATTTGGTACACGATTAATTCTTATCCTAAATGAAACACTGTTAATACTTAAAAGTAATATAGTTCATACATTAGAAGAACACATAGGCTATAAATAAAGAAAGAAAAAAATTTTTACAAAAGAAACGTTTGCAGTATTTGGGGGATACGGTGAAATTAAAGAAAAAGATGAGGAAGAATATTAAAGACCAAACAAACCTTTTCCGCTTTATCAGTCTTGGGATGCCTATTTCCCTTTTTGCTCTCAGCGCCCGAACTCATTTCGTCATCGACAATGTCCTTTGTAACGGGCTCCTTGGGGCCCTTCTTCACTCTCGGCTTCCTCTGCTTCTGCTTTCCGTTCTTCTGGTCGAGCAGTTTCTTTATTAATTTCAACAGGTATTCCGCCCTGGACTGTAAATGCTTGGCCTGAGGCTTTTTGTCCTCATTTGTGAGTATCTTGTCGCCAATGCCAAAGGACGAGTCCATTTTTATGGCCTCCCACGACCCTATACCGTACTGATAAATGCCAGCCAAGAGTTTGGAATCGTCCTCCACGCCCCATTCCACGTCGAAATTTGCCGGTCTCGTCCTAAAAGAGGGAGATAATTTATTAACGTATCGTCTGCGAAAAAACAGTTTTGATTCGAGTTATAAACTTATCATACACTAGCTGTGCCCGCGACTTCGTCTGCGTAAAATTAGGCAAAAATAAAATAATTCAATTTTAGTCTATAGCATTTCTCGATAGGCTTTCTAACACTGAATTTTTCAAATCGGACCAGTAGTTCCTGAGATTAGCGCGTTCAATAGCAAACAAACAAACTCTTCAGCTTTATATATTATTTAGTTAAAGAGTTAATTATATAGTTAAAGAGCTTAATTATACAAATATAGAATAATTCTCATTGGAAGGCGGCCCTCAAGATATAGAATCCTAGTTTGGGGGCCAATACTGCTTTGATTAAGTGAAATGTATATTTTGGCCAAATAAACGTTATTTATTTATTATTTATTTATTTATTAGTATATATGTAATCTTTATAATATACTTTGCATACTAAATGCTTATATAAAGCAGTATACAAAATTTTCTATACTTGTATAACGACATTGTTATATTTGACAATTAACATAAAAACAGATCGTCGTGACGAACTCTTTAACACAATCTTTTAGTATAATAAATGTGTGTAAATCATTTGGTATTGGTATGCGTAAGGTTTTACCTCACGCACACCAATTAAGTGATAAAAAATTGTAATTAATAACGTTAATTAAAAATTACAATATAAACATTTGCACACCATTGCACATTCGAGATCGGAAAATTACCTAAAATCTAATTGCCATTTCAGCCTCTCCTCCTTAGTTTGTGGCAAGAAATCGTCCAAAGGCGCGAGCTCGTCTTGGCAGGCTGCCATTGTCTTGGCATTGACAGGAACACCGCCAAGTTTAAATGTTTTTCTGGCATTTTTACGGCCGTCGCTTTGTTCATCTACAAAATAGATTACCAGGTTATAGAGATATGCAACACTATAGAGCACACCTTATTTATTAAGAAAATAAAAAAATAAAAATCTTGTACATCAACTCCAACGCACGACTACTCCTGATAGTGAATTCTATTAAAAGATTATGTAAAGGTGCAGCAGTGGTATTCAACGAAATTTAGTTAGGAATGTGAAGACCACGACAAGTGTCGCGGTTTCATCTGCTTGTACGGTAAACTGTAGTCACCGTCTCCTTTCGGTTCTCTAGGTCTCGCTCGCGAATTGTCGTTTATACTTTGCCATGTGACCAGTGAGTGTCGCGATCTCGTGCGCAGTCGTTTGTCTCGGTTTCTCTCGTGAAACCTTTAGTCTCCAGGCTCTTTCGCCTGGTATCGGCATCATACGCATATTGTTTAATAATATATTTAGTTTACCACTAAGTAACAGAACTACTTCATCAATTTATAACTATTCTGCAACCAACTAATATATTAATTACTGCGCTGCATAAATTGCTAATGATTTACAGTTGTCCTTGCTTTATTTATTAATAGCTGATACCTGCATTTATGCTGGCGTATATTTTAAAGACAAACACCTTTTAAAATCGGACAATTCTTTTAAAAATTATGAAATGGAAAACCTGTAGATGGATAGGGGGTTTTCTATAATGAACTTACTGTTCCCCGAGACTTCATCTGAGTAAAATTGCGAGAGCCTTAGACCTCCTTAATCTGGACCTAATGAAAAATCCGTTCTTAGTAGATGTCTACTAACTGTAAACCACCTCCCTGCCAAACATCTTTGTACGGCCCGCGGTTTTCGAGTTTCCGCGTTAGGTGACCATACGCTTGTATATATCGATTATTGTTTGAGTAATTGTTAAAACCATTATATATAGACCTAGAAAAAGCTGATATTTAGAAATCACAGATGGAAACAATAACTATAGAGTCTTACTTACTTATATGTTTTTTTTAAATATAAGTAACTTCGCAGACGCTGAAAGAGAGATCTCTTGTCCCTATTTCTTCTAAAAATATTAAGATTTCGGAACTAACTACAAACCCATGCCTAATCCGATTTCATGTACATGCTATGAAGCGAGGTAATCGATATAGCTTACACTGGTCCACATTTCTGGCCGCGATATCTTTGCAGTGAATCTTTCATTCCATTTACATTTAAAGGTTAAGATAAAATTGTAATAAAAAAGGTCGATGTTCAGAAAACTTGGTAAAACATTAAATATTTCTAAGGTTTTATTTCCAAATGCATTCTGAATAGTACTCAAGGATCTAAAAACTTTGATAAGAATCTGATTACTACTTTGATAAGAAACCATAATCGTTGTTCAGATCGACAGATATATATACTTTATTGGTTTTACGTTTTGCATATTTAAAAGTGATTCCCACGCGCAGTAAAATAATATTTATAATTAATTCAATATCAAAAAATAGCTTCGTCCATAAAACTGATTCCGAATTGATAAGATTTATAATGTTTGTTTGAACCGTTTGCATACTTAAAAATCATTGCATATTCAATAGGCATTGCAGTAATTGGCATTGCCGTACTATTGATGTAAAACAAATAAACATCTTCTTCTTCCTATCGTTATCCCGGTCTAGTAGTACCAGGGTCCGTTTAAATTGCAGAAGATTTGGCTGTGGGGCGAGTTAAGATGACCGATTGCCATCTTACGTCATCCTCGGAACCCCCACTATCTCTACAACCTTACGATTAATATCACAAAGTGACATTAATCGGGACCCACTGTTTTACGTGCCTTCCGAAACACGGAGGAGGTCGGATTACCTATAACACAGGCATTAAGTTGTCTACCTTAGGAACAGACGTCCGTGTGTCATATAGACCTGTATATATTTATTTATTTATAGCACTGAAAGAATTTTCCCAATCGGACCAGTAGTTCCTGAGATTAGCGCTGTCGAACAAACAAACAAACTATTCAGCTTTATATATCTGTATAGATGTATATTTATAGATACAAACCAGCTGTTACGCCGAAAAAAGACTAAAAGATAATTTTCAGGTATTAAAAAGTTGTGAAACGGAGTGTTTTAATATTCGTCTTGCGATTTTAGAAAGTTTAAGAGCGGCCGTTACAAAGAGTTAGAGTAATATCGGATTAGTTCCAGCCGTATTTAGCGGCCATTGTGTTCACCGGGACCGCGGAGTAAAGAAGTCAGTGGACTGAGCGGCCGTCATGCTAACCGGCACGGCGGAGTAAAGAAGTCAGTGGACTGAGCGGTCGTTATGCTAACCGGGACCGCGGAGTAAAGAAGTAAGTGGACTGAGCGGCCGTTATGCTAACCGGGACCGCGGAGTAAAGAAATAAGTGGACTGAGCGGCCGTCATGCTAACCGGGACCGCGGAGTAAAGAAATAAGTGGACTGAGCGGCCGTCATGCTAACCGGCACGGCGGAGTAAAAAAGTAAGTGGCCTGAGCGGTCATCATGCTAACCGGCACCGCGGTGTAAAGAACTAAGGGGACGCTAAGAGAATTGAACAGGTCAACTGTTGTTTTTTATTGTATTCTGCAACTCGATTGACCTGGCACCTGCACGGTGAATCCATGAAATGCTAGGAAATTCGTCTCATTGCGGAAAACTCAACCTACACTCGTGTGCAATCAAATCGTTTTTAATTATTTTTTTTTATTTAAAAAAAAAATGTTTTTTTTTTTTTTAATATGACATTAAAAATCATTTACCGGACTATTGAAATGACCTTTAATCCCATATTTAAAAAAAATGTACTTTTCTTAAAGAAAAAAATAAACAGAAATGTATTACAAAAGAACGTTCTCATGTGCGATTTCATTGCGAATCGTTCGAATTGTGCATACATTAAAATAAAATATATATATTTTTAAATAATTTGTATTTAAAATTAACATAGAATTCAATTGTACTTTGACAGTCGTTATCGCGTAGAAATCGCTTCGCCATCGCCAACCAGAAAACGTGTCTAAGTCGGGATTCCCAATAGTAGGTCACATCGCCATACGCCCTAATAGTATAACTAAAAAAAAATCAGTTAAAACTACTACACTTAGCGACGCGATAGCGGCCTTGGCCCCGATGCATTGAATGAATTCTTTATATATACTGTATACGGGTTTACGTTTTAGACCTAATTATTATGATAAAAACACTAGCTAAATCACGCTACTTTGTCCGCAATTAGTTCAAAGATTTAGTTTAATTTTCGAGATGCTTTTTGTTGTTTTAATTTTTTTTTTTTCGTAATGTTGTTTATCTTATAAAGACAGCTTTATTTTAGGAAATAAACGACGCTGGCGAAGCCGCGGGTTGAAGATACTTTTTTTTAATACATTTACACACATATATACTTATCAATTTTATAAATTGGGCTATTTGTCAATTAATCTTGGGTCGAAATCGGAAAGTTTTGAGATCGCGTTTTATTTTTTTCTAAATCTACACTTGCGATTCAGAATCGAATAACACCACAACCATATATTTTGTAGAAAAAGTTTTGACCTAAAAGAACTTTTTAACTAAACTAAATAATGTGCGTACCACAGGTAAATACTGTCATATACGGTGTTTCAACTTTGTTTTAAATTTGCAACAAGTATGCTTATGTCTATGGTTACCCATTTTTTAATTGTATAATCAATATTTTTAACAGATAACACTGTAGACGTAACTAAATTGTCAATATCTGTCATTTGTCAAATTAAAAGGCAATTGTTCAACTTGATGAATTCGCGATTAGTATTTTACTTCAAGCTTATTGAAATTGCTGCTTCGTGATATTTCACTTTTTATAACCTTTGGAATTGAATAGTAATGGAAACTTAAAACAAAGGACTAATTAAGGCCACGACATGGTTGTTTCACCGCAAAGCCCTGCTAGCGAAACTCAAAGCGTACAAGCAAAAAAAAACAATATGGCGTCTAAACAAACTTCTGTAGCAGATACAAGAGCTGAATTAGCCGAATTAGTAAAAAGAAAAGCAGAAGTTGCTGTATGTACTTTCATCAAAATGTTATTTTATTGACGTATAAATTTATTTTAATACCTTTAATAATGAATTCCAGGAAACTTTAGCAAGTTTGGAGCGCCAAATTTATGCATTTGAAGGATCTTACTTAGAAGACACTCAACTATATGGAAATATTATACGAGGATGGGACAGATACCTAGCAACTAATAAAAGTACAAACTCAAAAGCTGACAAACGGAATAGAAAATTCAAAGAAGCAGAAAGATTGTTCTCAAAATCATCTATAACTTCAATGGCTGTAAGAGTTATTTTATTCTAGCAATGAAAAATTGGAAACTTGTGTAATGCTGCACATAATGTTAACGGTTAAAATGAACAGTTATTTAAACCTCGAATACACGTTGCTATGAACTTTTATAATTGGATAGCATAAATATACAAAGTATTATGGTTTTGAGTTGAGAACTATTTTTTTTCTTTTCACTAATAAGTCACTATAAGGGGCTTATAAATAAATGTCCAGCATGTAGAAATATTTTTGCCTATTCTAATTAATTCATAATTTATTTTAGGCTGTCAGTGGGCTTGTTGATCCTGCAGAAGCCAAGAGTAAGTATAATAAAAGTAATAAATCCATAACTGGATTAATAGGCGCATGGAAGTAGGCAGCGAAGGGGAAATGAGAATGGTCTGGCCATGTTGCAAGAATGGCCCCACAAATGTGGGCTTATATTAAGACAATATGGAATCTCACCAATGGCCGCAACCCACCAGACAGGTTGAGAAAGAGATGGTGAGATGTATTGGTCGCCTTTGCGGGGAAGAGATGGTTTCATATACCCTAGGGTATGACAGAATGGTTGAAAGGTAGAGGCCTTTGCCCAGCTGTAGGATACTATAGGCCGATTTAAAAAAAAAGAGCTAAATATTACTACTATTTATCTTAGTAAAGTGACTCTCAATGTTTTAATATTAAGTCTGCTGTTCAAGCAAAACTTATTGATGTATCATACAAAGTAACATAAACATTTACTTGATTCCCTTCTAGTATTTTTAAAATTTTTTGTTACAAGGGGGCAAACAAGCAGGCAGCACGTACCTACGTGCCTACCGATGCCCATGGACATCTGTACAACCAGAAGGGTCGCAGATGTGTTGCTGGCCTTTAATGACGATTTTAGGCCACCGGGAAGTCTCACAAATCGAATGAAACATATTGATATAAAAATTTTTTGTACTTATTTCCAGATGAAAGGAATAGTGAAACTGAATCTCAAACTAATGAGGATTCATCAGACACACAAATCAGCTCTGGCATTGGTAACTTGAATCACACCACAATACACGGTTCTACAGAGAGTATCGCTTCCAAACCTTCAGGAAAACAACATACTAATGGAAGTATAGAAAAAACAATAAATAGTGCTCTCCTGAAGCAAAATGTCGCTCAGAAAATTGCTTCATCATCAAATGTACTACAAAAAGCTTTTGGGAATGACAATAAAATGTTAACAGCTGTAGGACTTGATAGCAGGCCTGGTACTCCTAAAGATGGTAGTGGAAACATAATGGCTATAAATAAAGGTGACACAACACCAAATTCAATGAAACACAAACTATCTAACAGTAGCAATAACAGCAACATAAAGAAGAGTAACAACAAGAAGGCAAGACATAGATAAATGTACATATTATTATAGACAAAAAGCTTATTAATAGACAAGAATGTCACCATCCAAAGAGGTCTGGATGCTGACATGTGATCATTCAGTGAATGGTTCAATAAAATTACTTAAAACTGTTATATGATTTATTATTGCCCTATTTTAATGACATCTATGTTTGCTAACAATGAGAACACAATCATCAAAATAAAATATTAAAACTTTACATAATAATCCTTTTTGTTATCAATATACTCTTATAACAAATGCAGTGTTCTCTCCTTGGATCTAAAAATTAATAACATACAGAGTTTTTAATGATAGTGTATATCAAAACAGTTTGTAAAATCTTATTTGGAAAAAGTGCTTATGAATTTCAATGAAATAATGTTTTCTAAAACAAATTACAGTTAGCGTTCCAGCGTCTATTCTTCTGGGAGAATTATCAATTCTCTTTTCTAATTTTTTGTTTATATAATAAGGCATTTTGGTAAGAAGACAATAAATATTTCAATTTTCTAATCACTCCTACTATCTTTTGAAAGAGCTCTCAAGATACTTTGTTTAAATCTGGATTCTGCAAGAAAAATACATTGTTAATTTTATCCACACTACAGAAAAACATAATGGTACTCTTACTAGTGCTGACAGAAGTGAAAACTTGAACATGTATAAATCCAGTGGTATCGGTAATAGAGATGGTGTTGTGAATTTATTGCTTATTTCCCATATCAAAAAATGTCCAAGGCACCTAAATAATTTATATCCTTCATTTAGAGATATCGCTACACTTGCAATCTTGTTGGTCTGCACCCGAATTGGATGTCGAAATGTCGCGTTTCATAGATTTGTGAGACTTCCCAATGGCCTAATCTCGTCATTAAAGGCCGGCAAAGCTTCTGCTAGCCTT